>CP125976.1:530594046-530729497 GCA_030063025.1 Avena longiglumis
AGGAAAAAGCACCATATTCCCATAGTAAATAAGAAGAATGATGAGATGCTCTCATTATGCTTGCCTTGACATTTGGTTATGGGATAGCTCTTATGTACCATGCAAGGTACCCGTTGGCGGTACTCTATGATACACATGTACTTACTATGACAAGGACTT
Organism: Avena longiglumis; assembly: GCA_030063025.1. Taxonomy (NCBI): domain Eukaryota; kingdom Viridiplantae; phylum Streptophyta; class Magnoliopsida; order Poales; family Poaceae; genus Avena; species Avena longiglumis. The sequence continues at coordinate 530,594,206 of CP125976.1, forward strand.
GCAAGTAACTAAACTTGAGTAGCATGAGGTGGCCCTCGTATTCAAAGGGACATGATATTGCCAACTAATACTTTTTCAAGCATATACTCCATGTTCACTTTAACCTTAATCACTTCAAGATGCTTATTATAGGGGCAATGGGGGCTAAAAGTTAACAAGTACCATAATTTTTGGAAGCTCTTTTTGAGACTTGAAATCCCTGCTTCCCTTTATGAAGGGACTTTCTTCCACTATTATATTGAGTCTCCACCTTCTACCTTTAGGCACCAGTTAAGAGAGCATAGTTGCCATTATTAGTTCTATGTGCATTGTCCCAAGACTTATTGATTGATCCATATTGTTGATATTGCTTGTTATTGTGCTATTTGTATCTAGTCGCTCTTATGAACTTTGAAGGTGTCCTATGCATCTATTTGCTACTCTGAGGGACAAGCTGATTGCCACTATGCCCATGTTTTTTGATGTGAGACAAACAAACGTTTTCAATGCATGTTATTCATGATCTTTATTTGTAGCCTTTCATGTTGCATGCATAATTTGTCTTATTATTTAGAACTCCATCTTTCATGAACATGTTTAGAGTTCTTTGATCCCAGCTTTCAATGCTTGCAAATGGTTTGATCTTGATTTTGATGGTGCATGTCACCTCAAAATTATTCTTTATCCCTTACCTACTCGAGGACGAGCAGGAGTTAAGCTTGGGGATGCTTGATACGTCGAAAACGTATCTATAATGTTTGATGTTCCATGCTTGTTTAGTATCTACTTTGCGTTGTATACACTTTGAGGTGTTTTTATATGTTTTCTGGTACTAATCTCTTAACAAAGATGTCACGATGCCGGTTATTGCCTATTTCTTTTTCGTTCCAGAAAGGCAGAAAATCAATATTCTCAGAATTGGACGGGACAAAAGCCAAAGTTAATATTTCACTGAGGAGAACACAGAGTCTAGAGGAGAGATGAAGGGGAGCCACAGGGCGGCCGCACCCCCAGGCGCGGGCCCACCCTAGAGCCTTTGGGCTGGTGAGCCCTGGCCTCCTGCCTCGCCTCTTCGCCTATAAGAATCCCGTGCCTAAACCATAAGTACAGATCAATATTCCACAAACCGTGCATGTATCCGCCACCACCATCGTCCCTAGATCAGGATGCAGAGCTCTTCCCGACACCACGGAGGAGATCATCCGAGCCTCTTCATCATGCTAGCGTCCGGTATGAAGCGTGAGTAGTTCCACCTTGGACTGCGGGTCCATGTAGTATCTAGATGGTTGTATATCCTCCTTTGTGCTTTCATGTCGGGATCTTGTGAGCTCCGTTCATGATCAAGATCTCATCTATTTGTAATCATGCATGTTGTGTTTGCGGGGATCCGATGGATATTTAGATTACTATGTCATATTGATTAATGGTTTTGTCTTATTGATTCTATCATGTCTGTGTTGTTTGTGATCTTGCATTCTCTCCTATGTTAGTAGCTATCTTGGCCAAGTCTTTGCTAGTGAGAGGGGGTATTTATGCTCGATAGTGGGTTCATGCCTCTATTTAATCTACGGGAAGTGACAGAAATCTCTAAGGTTGTAGATGTGATGTTGCCACTAGGGAGAAAACAACAGTCCCTTGTTCATGGAACAAGTGGATTGTTTACCTTACACACTTTGGTTAAAGCATTTGTTTGTTGCTTGCAACTTAATACTGGAGGGGGTTCAGATGATAAACCAAAGGTGGACTTCTAGTCATAGATGTAGTTGGATGGAGGTCTATATATCTTGTTGTATTGACCAATCAAATCTCATAGGATCTTGATGTCTACTATTGCATTGTTATGCCTTGCTTAGTGCTGTCAATTGACCTCCTGTAATTTGTTTACCCAGAATGCCATGTTTGTTTATCTAAGGAGAACACCTCTAGTGAACTATGGACCCCGGTCCAATCTTTACCATTGATACATCTTCCACTGTTACATTTTACGTTCTGCAAACCACTATTACGTTCCACACCATACAGTTAATCCTTTTTTACAGCAACCGGTGAGATTGACAACCTCACTGTTCGTTGGGGAAAAGTCTTGAGTTTGTGTTGTGCAGGTTTCCAAGTTGGTTGCAACACCTTTGAGACGTTTCCTTCCTCTTACTAGTTAGATAACCTCGGTTTCCTAATGAGGGAAAACTTGTTGCTGTGCTCTTCACACCTTTCTTTTGGGGTTTCCCAATGAAGCGCTTACGTTACTAGGCGCCAGTGACGCTCATCATCCATTCCTGTGCCTACCGCACTCATATCCTACTGTTTGCTACTATTGTTACTACTGCCTTTGTTTTACTACTACTGTTACTTTGCTATTATACTAAAACTGCTACTGATAAACTCATGAGCAAGACTATTTCAGTGTGCTAAATTGACAACTCAGTTGTTAAGGCTTATAAGTATTCTTTGGATCCCCTTGTGTCGAATCAATAAATTGGGTTATACTACCCTCGAAGACTGTTGCGATCCCCTATAATTGTGGGTCATCAATGTTTGTGATCTTATCTGCAAGTTGTGTACATATATCATTGTTCGGAACCAAGGCCCCAGTAAATTGGGACAGCGGAGGGATGGGCGTGATATGATGATCACATCATTCGCGGAGTGTTAATTGTCAGAGGATAACTTGGTGGGGAAAACCATGAACAAGTGGGCGGCTCGGAATGAACAGGCTGCCCTCAAGAAGGACAACTCAGGTGGTTGGCTAACTGGCCAGGTAGACTCGAAATTTTCCGGTGGCCCGTTTAGGCGGTGGCAGAAGAAGTGGCTGTGTCCACCTCCACCCGGATCACCTCGGTTCGATGGAGACCCACGGAGGAGTGACTCCATGCGGGGTACATCATGGCCCTCCTTCATCACCGAGCAAGCTGGTGTGCGTCCGCGTGCTGAAAGATAAAGCAAAGTGGTGGTGGCCCAAAGCATCCGGGTGTGCCAATAAAGCTAGGGTGACGCCCAAAGGGAGCCTGGTGACCTCTAAAGAAGAGGTGATGCTAAAAGAAGGGACTGGGTCCTGCCCCAGTGGGCCTCTGCAGCCATCTGCCCTGTAAATCCAAGTACAAATAGTAAACCCTAGAACCCAATTTGTAATCCCGGACGAGTATATAAGGAGGCGAGCTAGAGTACAGGTAAAAAAGCAATGATAGAAGGACAGAAGTGCTAGCTTATAGTTTTCATCTTCCTCTAGCTCTCGATAGTGGCTAAGGAAACAACTCCAGGAGCATTTGTATTGGGCATTCGCCCCCTCATATAGTTCATCTTGCAGGAGTAGGGGTGTTACCTCGTAGAGAGGGCCCGAACACAGGTATATCCTTGTTTCAGTTTCGTGCCCAACCCATTGCTTTGAGCACCCAATCACGGTGGTGAGCAAGACTCCCTTCCGACATTATCAATAGCGGTGGCCTTCTGAGGAAGGGTTGAAGTGGGGCATTGAACTTGCCGCCTTGAGATCACCTACAAGAGGCGACGCTATCAAATCACAAGCCTTGGCGGATTTTATTGCAGATTGGCCGGAGATGCCAAATGCTACTCCGTTGCGAACCAAATCTTGGGTGATGCACTTTGGCCGGATCAAAGTTGCTCAGCGGCTCGGGGCTAGTGTATTGCTATAGTCACCAACGGAGACAAGCTACACTCATTATGTAGATCCACTTGAGGCTACAAACAACATGGCGGAGTATGAAGCACTCATTCACGAACTCGTGTAGCCAAAGATATTGGCATCAAGCGCATATTTTTGTGGAGATTCAGACTTGGTTGCCCGGCGGGTGGTGGCACGGAATCTGCGGAACCCTATGGTGGCATATCGATCTGAAGTGGGAGAGATAATAGAGTTTCTTGCTCTGAAGTCAAGTATGTGCCTAGGGAGCAAAAGGCGGCTGATCTCTTGTCTAAGCTTGGATTAGGGCCCGAATTCCGCCGAGAATTTTCCTAAAACGTCTCGCACACCATCCATGAAGGGCACGACATCGCCGACACCGGATAGAGTGGCTCTTTGGTCAACATGGTGACAAAGATCCTCCGGCTTGGACAATACCGTTCATGGAGTATCTCGAACAGAAACTTTGCCCGGCGACAAAGTCGAAGGCTGACAAATAATCTGACGAGCAAAGTGTATACCATAATCAATGGGCAACTCTATAAAGGAGCACTCTTTGGTGTATACTTAAGTCTGTTTCCCAGCTAAAAGGTATGGAATCATCTGTGAGATCCATCTCGAGATTGCAGGCATCACGCAGCTCCCGATCATTGGTCGCGAAAGCCTTTCGGCAAGGATTCTACTGGCTGACCGCGAAGGAGGACGCTAACAAGCTGGTTGAGACATCCATGGGATGCCAGTATTATGCTCGACAACCGCATGTTCCTGCTGAAGAATTGCGAACAATACCAATAACTTGGCCGTTTGCGATGCGGGGCTAGACATGGTGGGACCGTTCTGGATGTACCGTGTGTATTTACGCATCTGCTTGTAGCATTTGACAAATTCACCAAATGGATAGAAGCTAAACCCATTAGAAAGCTTGATGGGGCAACTGCCCTCAGGTTTGTCTGGGATTTAGTGGTGAGATTTGATCTCCCACATAGCATCATCACCGACAACGGAAGCAACTTGATCACGGAGAGTGGAGGCCTATTCTTTGGGACAAAGGCATCCGACTTGACCTTGCATCGTGGCACACCCACAATCAATGGTCAGTTGAGGCGAGCCAATGGATTAATTCTGCAGGAATCAAGCCACGTCTTGAGGCACCACTACATAGAGCAGGCTGGAGCCTGGGCGGAAGAATTGCCATCGTGCTATGGAGTTTGAACTACACCCAACAGATCACGGTACACCTTACTTCATGGTATACGGGCGAAGCCATCTTACGTTCGACATCCTCCACGATGCACCAAGAGTTGCCTTCTTGTGAAGATGGTTGAAGAATCCGAGCCTAGATGTGGACCTTCTCGAGGAGGCGCGTTTGGCATGCCAAAGATCCACCATCAACCAAGAAGCTGTCAGCTACCATAGTCGCGCGTTCGGCATCGCTCGTTTAAAGAGGGGGATTTGGTGCTCCGACTTAAGCAGAAGAAGTCGCACAAATTATCCCCGCCATGGGAAGGACCGTTCATCATAAGTAAGGCACTGCTCAATTGGTCTTACTACCTTGTTGACAATCGTGAACTCAAGGATAGACCTTGAGTATCATAAGCGGGCACGTGACGGATGATGACTACCCGGAGCTTGATCGGCCATAGAACATAGCAACTCGTCCTTTTTACACTTAGCATTTTATCTAATTGTGTACCTTTTATATATGATCAATGAAATAAAGCTCTTTGGTTCACTCATATTTACGGTCTTTTACCTCCTTTAGTGTTCATTTTTGGATCATGTAAAAATTTATGCACTTGTGAAAATTCCTCTGGGCGTTAGCTTAAGTTTTATGGTCTACCCGTTCTTTATCGTTTTATGTGGATTATGGAGTAGTGACTTTGGCACTTGTTGTCGGTGATTTTGTGTTGGTTATTGATGGTGCCATTGGGCATCATCACCTAAGCGCATGGTTCCGACAACGGTCTTAACTCACGAAAAGTCAAACATAAGAACTAGAGTAATGGATAATATCACTTGCTTAAAAATATATACATCTTGGAATTAGTTCTTAAGTAGAAGGACATAACAACCATTTGTTTTCCGCCTTAAGATACATCCAAGTTTTCGATTACACACCAAAGGTGAAACAAAAGATTACAAAGTGTTTTCATTCTTTGGGCGGGGAGACTTGGAAGCATCACCAGGAGAATCACCCTCAACGTCGGCATTGTGATGAGACTTGGAGGAATATTGGTTGATGTCGATGGTGTTCTGGGCACAAAAGCGTCGGCGTCCACCAACTCGGCAAATCTGGTGTCATAACCGCGGTGATGACAAGATGGCTTCGTGATCAATCTCCTTGTCGTCATCATCCCGTCGAGGATGCGAGAGGTCACCGTGTCGATGTTGGCATCGTCGTAGTGTGCCTTCACCATTGTGACGCCATCCTTCGCCCGTGCACATGAAGCTTTCCTCGTGACACGCCCGGATCGGCGAGAATCTCAATGCCGTCCGCGGTCGAGGCCTTGATGTATATCTGGAGGGTCTTGACAATCTCCTTGGCTTGGCGGCAGGCGGTGTTGATGAATTTGCGGCAAGAACCATGCATTCCTTGTCCGAAGGCGGCAGGTTAAACCCATAGGGCTGCAAAATTCCGACAAGAAGCGCATGATTTCAATAGAATCTATGTATCCAGTTCTGATACAAGGCGAAGATACTGCGAAGATCTGGCCTTGGCCTGCAGAGGTGTCTTGATTCCTTCTCTTGTTGGAGGAGCTTAAACTCCTCGCTATGGCGATGGTTTTGCTCATTAGCAGCTTGCTTCTGAGCCTTTAAGATCGCAAGCTCCTCCTTCAAGCGATTGATTTCCGCGGTGGCGGAATCCTGCAGGGCTTTCATGGAATCCTCATGCATCTTCCGCATCTCTTCCCTCTCCTTCTTAAGGATTTTGTTCTCGCTGTCCAGCTACTGGATATGCTTGGACTGCTCGACAATATCCTTGGCCTTGGCGACATGTTCTACAAGTTGAAAAAAATGAAATACACAGTGAGTATTCGAAGATTATGGGCACAAAAATAAGACGGAAATGCGCAAAAAGAAAACAAAATCTTGTTTTTGATGACATGTTCCTTCAAGATGACATTTTTACCCTTTTCGGCTTCAAGATATGCGCGCATCTTCTGGTACTTGTCGTTGTCCATGCCCCTCCGAGCATGTCGCCACTTTCGCCAAGGTCTTCCCCAGCATGGTCACCTCGGTCCTTGGCGTGCCTCTTTTGCCTCGCCTTAACCCGGCCACAGCGAGTGGTTGCGTCGAGTCATGGTTATGGCAGCTCATAAAACCACCGCCCGCCTCAAGAGCGCCGAGTGGGAGGAGAGAGCTCCGCGCCCGAAAAAGAGCAAGATCCGCTCACTACCTCCATCCAGCACCTACACGCTCGGATGCGTCGAAGCGGACCGGCGGTCTTTGCTGGCCTTTCTGGCGCCGAAGCTCTGGAGGAAGCCACCAAGGTTGCCGCTAACCAGCGCCCGACTAAGCCACTGCATGAGTACAACTGCCCACCGTCGGGAAGATCTAGAATCGGGCGGGACCTAGCGTTGGGCGGACCGCGCCCGATTCACATCTGCGAGCGTGCGGCCGTCTACATCAACACAGCTGGCGAGGAACCTTCTAAACACTGCTTCACCGTCTATATCGCACTGCATGATTCGGCAAGAACATGGCTCAGCGGCCTTCGACAATATCATCAATGCTGGCTAGACTTTGAGGAGCGTTCATTCGCCTTCGGAACATACAAGCGGCGGGTCGATCTCGCGACTTTCCTCTGCGTGCAAGGCAAGGATGAGTCCGGCCGCTACCTCACCGGTGGAATAACATGCACAACTCATTGCGAGGCGGCACCATGTTGAATCATAAGCTCGGTAGACCCGCAAACCATGGCCCATGTCATGGCCATCGGACAAATGCGCCACCAGCGCAGCTATGAAGAAGCCCATCGTGGTGGATGACCAAACCAAATCGTCATAGGCGTGAAAGGCGGGCCGCCAGTGGGTGACCATCACCCGGCGGCAGCCACGACAATCCCCATGGCAAGAGGAAGAGCGACCAATAGACGGCTGGTATGGCACCAGAAAATATTGCGGTGCATGAGGACTCGGTTGCGGTGGCATCCGGAGGTAGAACCGGATGTGAACACGCCACGTCCCAAGTACACCATGGAGTCTATGCTCGATGGGATGTGCAAGTTCCACGATGGCGGCAAACATAAATCACTGTAGCGCGCGGTACGGGCGAAGAAGATGGCTGGCCGGCGAGCTCCACCACCACCTCCACCCGGGGAGGCCCGGGACAATAGGGGCGGCGCAACCCGCCGAGGATAGCGAAGCAGTTACCCACGAAGTGAGCCTTCACATCTTCCTTGCGGACTGGCACACCAAAAGGGCGAGGCGGTGAGCATAATCGTCCCCGTTCCCCAATACCTACATTGGTCGGACCGGCAATCACACGGAGCAAAGAAGACCGGCCACTGTGCTACCAAGCTCTGGCAGCTACGTTGGTCCTCGACCCCATCATCATCTCCAAGAAACACTCGTGCGTTCTCTCTGTACTCATCGGCGGAGGCAAGAACATCAACCTCTGTCTACGCGGCGGCCTTGAGTGGCTCGGGATCGGTGAGTCCCCTTGCATCCCTCAAGAACTTCGTTCCACAGGCGATGCGAACCCCATCGCGTTCGCCATGTCGGCAAGATCCGTTTGGACTTCATCTTGGCGATAACAATTTTTGTCGCGAGCCGATCTGGTTGGTGGTGAACCTCTAGTGCCTACCACGCCATTCTAGGCGCCCAGGCCTCACCAAGTTCATGGGAGTGCCGCACGACGCGTACCTCAGGATGAAGCTGTTGGTCCCAAAAGGAGTGATCACCGTCGATGGCTGCCATAAGCGTTCAATCTAGTGCGCCATAGACGGCTCCAAGCTAGCCAAGGCAATGATCATCGCTGAGGAGAAGCGCGCCATAATGCTGAACATGGTGGCTCTGCAGAAGGATATGCCGTCTGGAGAGCCTAAGCCAGCTAGAGAATCACAGTTCAAGCCCTCACAGGTCACAAGGAAGATCCTACTAAACGAGGAGGACCCAAGCAAGTTCGTCCTGGTCGAGAGCGGCACAGACAGGAAATAGGAAAGCGCGATCGTCGACTTCCTCCGTGAGAATCGGGACATTTTTGCATGGTGCCCAAAAGATATGCCAGGTGTCCCGAGGGAACTTGCCGAGCACTCTTTTCATGTTCGACCGGATGCGAATCCAATCAAACAATCCTTACGCCGCTTCACAGAAGAAAAAAGGAGAACTATCGGTGAGGAGATCACACGGCTGCTCGCAGCCGGCTTCATCATGGAAGTTTTCCACCCGGAATGGCTGGCCAACCCAGTGCTGGTACTAAAGAAGAAAAAGACATGGAGCATGTGTGTCGACTACACCAGCCTCAACAAGGCATGCCCCCAAGGATCCTTTTGCTCTGCCACAGATAGATCAAGTCATCACTCCACCGCCGGGTGTGATTTGTTGTCTTTTCTAGATGGTTACTCGGGTTATCACCAGATTAAGCTCAATGTAACCGATCAAATAAATACATCATTCATAACCCCATATGGGGCTTACTGCTACACCACCATGCCCTTCAGTCTGAAGAACGCAGGAGCAATCTACCAGCGCTGCATGCAGAAGTTCTTACAGACACAAATTGGTAGAAACGTGCATGCCTATGTTGACGACGTCGTCATCAAGACCAAGGAACGACATACACTTATCGAGGACCTAAAGGAAACATTCGACAATCTCCGCCACTTCTAGATCAAACTGAACCCGGAGAAGTGCGTCTTCGGCGTCCTAGCCGGCAAGATCCTCGGTTTTCTCGTCTCCGAGCGAGGAATCAAAAATCTGGAGAAGATCAGACCATCAAGCGCATGGAGCTGCCACAAAGCCTCGACATGACGCGTGAAGTTCACGGTGCAGCTTCCTCACCAGCCGGTTAGCCCGGGTGAGAAGGCGCTCCCCCTGTACCAGATCATGAAGAAGACAGACAAGTTCGTCTGGACATCTCAAGGGGACAAAGCTTTCCAGGACCTCAAACGCATGCTCAACTCACCGCCTATTCTGGCGGCGCCAGCCGCAAAGGAGCCAATGCTGATGTACATCACTACCACAAATAGATTTGTCTGGTACTTTGGTAGTAGAGGCGATAAGAGGGGAAGGCCCAGCCGGTCCAGCTCCCCGTGTACTACCTAAGCGAAGTAATGCCGCTCTCCAAACATAACTACCCCCACTACCAGAAGCTGGTCTATGGAGTATACATGGCCGCCAAGAAGCTCAAGCACTACTTCCAAGAGCATTCCATCCGGGTGGTGGCATTGGCCCTTCATGAGATCATCGACAACAAGGGCGCCTTAGGCGGCGTGGCAAAATGGGCCATAGAGCTCATCACACAACATTCATTACGAGCCAAGGACGGCAATCCAATCCCAGGCACTAGCCGACTTCATCGTTGATTAGGCAGAGACGTAGTACATTCCACTGGTCCCTGACTCAACATACTGGAAGCTACACTTCGACGGCTCCAAGATGCAAGGAGGACTCGAGGAATTATGATAACTTCACCCAAAAGCGATCGGCTAGAGTACGTCCTCCAAATCCTTTTCAAGGCGTCCAACAACGTCGCGGAATATGAAGCGCTCATCCACGGGCTCAAGATGGCCAAGCAGATAGGCATTCAGAGGATCTTTAGCTTGAGATTCGGACTGTGGTGCGCAGCAGGTATCCGGCGAGCGGGACGCAAGGGACGCGAACATGGCCCTCTACCGTTTCTTTTTTCAGCAGCTATGCACTTGCTTCGAAGGGTGAGAGTTCCACAATGTACCCAGGTCCAATAACGAAGCTCTGGCGCCTTGGCGAGGTCGGCTCAACAAAAAGCCATACTGCTGGAGTCTCCCTCGAGCACTGTGCAAGCCCTCCATCACCCATCACGGAATCCGACTCCATCGTCGCCCATGAGACCGAGGCAGACGGTGTTGCGCTGCACCCGAGGACCGCCTCGCCGCACCCGGGGACCGCCGCGCCACACCCGGGGACCGCCTCGCCACACTTAGGGACTGCCGCGCCTGAACCGCCTCACCGCATTCAGGGACTGCCACGCCGCACAGGGACTTCTTTCTGCACCGGGACTGCCACGTCGCCTTTGGGGGACTGCCCACGGCACTGCGTCGACACCAGCAAGCTCCCACCCGAAAAAAACCCGACATTCCAGAGCCAGCCATCTGTGAGGAGATCAAGCTCATCATGCAGACGGTGTACGCCATTCGGGAAACACCCGACTAGGCGAAGCCGTTCATGAACTTCTTGGCCAAGGAAGAGCACCCGATGGAGAAATTGGCAGCACGACAAGTGCGACGAAGAGCAAGCGCATACACCATCATCAACAACGAGCTCTACAAGCACAACATCGGAGGCATCTACCAGTGATGTGTAAGCCAAGAGGAAGGAACCAAGCTTCTAGCTGACATACACTAGGGCGAATGCGACCACCACGCCTCATCAAGAGCAATAGAAGCCAAGACCCTTCTCTATGGTTTCTATTGGCCGACAGCGCTAAAGGACGCTCAGGAGTTGGTCAAAGCATGCAACGGTTGTCAGCGGTTCAGCCAGCTGAAGCACATGCCGTCTGCGGCACTCAAGACGATACCAATCACCTGTCCATTCGCAGTCTGGGGGCTGGACATGGTGGGGCCGTTCAAAATAGCCTGATCCGGTATGACGGACCTGCTCGTAGCCGTAGAAAAGTTCACCAAGTGGATCGAGGCAAAGCCCATCAAGAAGCTGGACGGAGCAACGGTGATCAAGTTCTTCACGGACATAATCATCCGATTTGGCTACCCGCACAACATCATCACAAAAAACAGCACCAACTTCTCCAAGGGGGTTTTTGCTCGCTTCTGCGGAGACAAGGGCATCCGTCTGGACCTGGCATCGGTCGCGCACCCGCAGTCAAACGGGAAGTGCGAGCATGCTAACGGCCTGGTTTTCGCAGGAATCAAGCCAAGACTGATTGAACCACTCACCAGGTCACCCGGATGCTGGATAGGGGAGTTGCCAGCTGTGCTATGGAGCCTGCGCACCACCACGAACCGCTCAACCGGCTTCACACCATTCTTCCTTATCTATGGGGCAGAGGTAGTTCTCCCAACGGACATCCAGTTCGACGCGCCCCGCAAACAGCTCTACACAGAGCAAGAAGCCAAGGAAGCAAGAGATGACAGCGTGGACCTGCTCGAGGAAGCACGAGAGCTGGCTCTGTCCAGGTCAGCAATCTATCAGTAGGACTTGCGCTGCTACCACGCCAGCCGGATCCGGCCTACTTCCTTTAACAAAGGAGATCTGGCGCTCCGCCTAGTCCAGAGCATGAAAGGAATGCACAAGCTGTCCCCACCATGGGAAGGCCCGTTCATCATCAACCGGGCACTGCACAACAATTCATACTATTTGATCGACACCCAGCAGCCGGCAAAGAACAAGGCAGACCGCTCGGACAAGGAGACGGAACGCCCATGGAACGCGAGCCTACTCCGGCCATTTTACACTTGAACCAGAAGTGTATGTATCTTCCCTTTCATATAATAAATGAACAGGCTTGGAAGCCTCGGCACAGTACCGAGGACTTTGTCCCAATTTCGTGCACCACTTTCGTCTCCATACCGGCTGTCTCGGAAAACCGTGATTTCTACAGGCGGCATAGTATTGCATGAGGTGCCTAGAGCAAACTCTTCGGTTCCGGCTTCAGACCGCAAGCCGGCTATTGACCCGGCAAGAGCAAAAATCTCAAAGTACATACTGCAAGAAAATTCCAACACAGAAAACAAGGGAGCCTGGGAGAATCGGTCGCGCCTACAAGAGTTAGGCTGACAACAACAAGCCGAAGTATCGCGAGGCATGCCAGCTAAGCCGCTCCTTCGGTTTTGGCTGCAGACCGCAACCCGGATGGCAGCCGGCAAGGACAACGCTTGAGGGGCCAATGCTCGCTGAAAAGGGTTGCTGCTAACGGCCTAGCTCGAAAGGGCACCTTTACTTGTTTCCATTCAATCATAACTATAAATGGGCGTGTATATAAGGAAACTAACCCAAAGCAACGCTGTGTCTCGCATGGCACAAACCACAACCTGAAAGGAAATAAGGCGGCAAAGAGCTTTGACCCGGCTGGCTACCCCAGCCGGCCCGAACCTCGGGGACTACACACAGTGGGCGCGCTCCCAAGCACCCATGAACCAAAGTCAAGACGGCAAAGAGCTTCGACCCGGCTGGCTACCCCAGCCGGCTCGAACCTCGGGGACTACACTAGTGGGCGCGCTCCCGCGCACCTATCAGCCCAAGTTAAGGTGGCCAAGAGCCCCGACCCGGCTGGCTAACCCAGCCGGCTCAAATTCCAAATACCACAACTGATGAAGGCATAAAGATAGAAACCCCAAACAGACAAGACAGAAATGGGAATCAAGGCATTAAGCGGAACACGAAGGTTCCGTGCAAAATTCAAATTTTGCAGTCACATATTCATCAATGCGCAGCGCCAACAAAGGGCAAGTTTGACAAATACACCTGACATACCAGGGGTCAAGGCTCGGCTCTGCCGGAGCAGATGCGGAGGAGCATCGATCATGAGCGGGCCGGGAGGCGCCCGGCGTCGGTTTGCATGAGCTTGGCTGGTGGAGGCAACATCGGCGGAATTCCAGGGAGCTGGGTGTAACAGCCCATGTTTGTAATATAAGTACCCAGTATTTAAGCATGGCATGCATCTTTTTGAATCATCCAAGTAATGCATGTGATCAAGTGTGTGAACCAAAGTACAAATGCAAAACCCTAAACCCTAGATTCTTTCCTTCTCTTTGAAACTACCTTCAAATAGTTTTCATATTTTGAAAAGTACAAAACCTATGTTGCCCAAATGGACTAAAAGGGCCCCGTGCTATTTTTTATATATTTACAAAGTTTCTGGTATTTTTGGAATATCCTAAAACAGATTTCAAATCAATTTGTAAAATAAAGAAATAAGAAATCTAAATAGAAAAGATTCCTAAAAAAATAACCAGAATAGTACCCAGGCCGCGCATCCCATTTCCTTCCTCTCCCATGCAACCTTTGCTGCAGCCCACCTTGGCCCAAGCCGGCCCATACCCCTTTGGCGTGTCTTCCTTTTCTTCTTCCTCGCGACAAAGCGAGCGAGCGAAGAAGCTCGCTGTCTTGCGCCGATGCCGTCGCCTCGCCGCCGTGCCACGATGCATGTTGCCGCCCTGGAGATGTGGATAAGACCCCCGCGGTGCCCTTCCTCTTCCTTATCCTCTCCCTTTCCCACTGGAGCTCTTTCCCTCATTCCCCACCTCTGCCCGAACCCTAGCTCACGGGAGCTCCGACTTGCCGTCGTTTCTCTCCTTCCCTCGTCGTTCTGACCTCACGGGAGTGACCGTTGTGGTCGACTTGTTTGATTTCCCCGGTCAGCGTCAGCCGAAGCCATCCCTTTCTTCCCAATCGACACCTCGGACTCCGAAGACCTTCACCGCCGTCCTCGTCGATTCCGGCCGCGCCTCGCTTCGTCGACCCTCTACTCGCACTCCTGGTGAGCTTGTGGTCCTCCTGGAACTCTCCTCTCCCTTCCTCCTGCTCTGGTTCGCCCCCGCGTCGACCACCACAGTCCACCGCCGTTGGCCACCGCTAGAACTCGCTGCTCTGGCGACCAAACCGAGGCGGCGCCGCCACGATTAGGTACCCCGCGGTGCCCCGGTTCGAGTAGGCTAGCTCGTGCAGCCCCGCGTGCCCTCCTTCGTCGTCTCCAGCCACCATCTGGCCGCACTCCGGCGTGCTCGCGTCTCGCCCGTGTGGCACCCATGTGGCAGTGACGTGGGCGCTGGTCCAGCTTGTCCAGCGTGGCATGTTGGCCCGAACCAGTCCCCACTCGTTAGTGGCAGTGGGTAGCTACTGCCTAGGTGAAAAACACCCAACCGCCCCCCTGTCCCACTTGTCTGCGTGGCTTGCCTATGTGGCCTCTGGCCCACATGTCAGCTATAGTGGCTAGCCAGCCCTCCGTGTAAAAAGTATTTCCAGCTTATTTAAAATTAAGAAAAAGGTTTACTAATTTCATAAAATGATTAAATATTGTAAAATTCATATCTTATTATTTATAAGTCAGAAAAATATGAATAATATATCAAAATGTTCAGAAAAATGAAACCTACCTATTTAAGCTATAATCATGCATTTATAATCAACTTAATTGACAAGTTTAATTAGAGAACTAAATCAACCCCTCTCATGTGTTTCGGAGTTTTCCGAGTTAGTGTTTTCAACCCTCGGAACCCCGTTTAAATTGTCGAGCATGTTTTAGGGTTTCATTTTGACGCAAGTTAACTTGTCATATCATCGATATTGATTGAGAATTGCACATGCCATGTATTGAATGTTGCTTCTCCCTTCCCGGTATGTGGTTCTTCGCGATAGGATCCGAACCCGAAGGTGAAGTCAACAACACGGAAGATCCGTACCTGTCTACCGACGGACAAGGCAAGCGTAGCCACTCATTTGAACCTAAGTTTTATAAAGTATATTACTTTCTCGCTATGATGCACACGATTCCAATGTGGTCTTTTGTCGGTAGCTAGTGTTACCTATCTGCTGCACTGTTTCCCTTTTGTAGCCTTATACTCCTGATCCACTACTCCTATCATGCCTAGGTTTGGCATGTGAGCGTTGTAGAGCTTCTGCTACCGACAACTTAGCCAAGCTTAGAAACAACGTCTGATCTATTCAATGATGAATCAGAGGTGCCAAGGAAGGTAGTGAGGTAGGAGATGATGACATCATCAAAGGAGTTAACTAATCATGCTAAGGCTTGTATGGGGGTCCAGGTTGGGTCTGGTATTTGTAGTCCCATACTTGCCAACACTAGGAACTGAGTTCTTGCCTTTGGAACCAAGACGAGCGTACAACCACACGGGGCTTGGGAACCCCTCGACCGAATAACTTCCCTAGTAGATTCAATGAGTCACATAGTTCGGGCTTTCCATTTTGCATACGCATTGAAAATGTTTTCAAAAGAGGAGGTGCATCATAACAGGTAGGGAAGCGTGGCCGCGGTTTCTTGGGGTCGATGGAGCCCCTGGTGAACCAACCTCGCCTCACATCTTTAAGTACCGGCTTCGGGATTTGACCCGTTACGGTGGAATCATACTTATTGCATGACTCATGGTCTCGGCGAAAGCAAGGTAAAGGTCGTGGTCAACCACCCTCTACCGGCCTTCCAAGGAAGAGGGCTAATAATATTTGGCATTAAGAGTCGGTTGGTGCGTATGGGTAAAATCATACACCCCTGTAGGGTATTAATCTTTTCGAAAAGCCGTGTTCACGGTTATGAACGCTTGGTGACCAAATTCTAAGATCATAGATAATTTTAACCATTGTAAAACTTGTTGATCCACGTGTGCTTAAGGATGCTTCCTCTGGGTCGAGGGGGTGATCCTAGATAGGAGGTTCTGATGAAGCTGGTAGTTATCGAGATGTGATGAACAAGATGAAGAAGTCGCTATCTTATCCCTTTTAAAAGATTCTGAGTAGACGAGTCTCTTATCTCTCTTGTTTACAAATAAAGATTGCTTTCCATGAAAGAAAATCCAGAGAAAGCCTTTCTAGACAATAGATACTAGGTTATCTAAGTCTTGCGGAGTACATTCTCGTACTCAGCCTTGCGCCATTGTTGTTTTTCTACAGAGGATCTGGTTGCAACTAAAGGTGGCTTCTACGTTGACATCGACGAGTAGTTGTGGGTCCCAGGTAGTAGACTGAGGACTATGGGATGGACGTCGCTTTTGTTTATGGCCTCTTAGGCCTTTTGCTAAGTTGTTGTGTAGAACAACATATTTTGCTTTCGCTGTGTGATGTAATGTTGGGTCTATGATCTCTGGTTTGTAATAACTCTAATATCTTACTCTGTTAAGAGTTTAAACTTATGCGGTTGAGTCTCTGTGTTCTGTAATGTTGCCGAATAATTCTATGATCTTCCGTGTTTGGGAGTTTAACTTATCTTAAATGGTGATCTGAGGTTAGTTTAACCCTAACCTCGGGGGGTGCTACAGGTTTTGGTATTAGAGCAGGACTACCTGTAGGAAACCCTTTTATTGGTCGATGTTGAGTCTCGAAGTTGATAAAACTATTTGAAAGTTAAAAACTATTTGCAGAAACTCTTACTAGGATTCTTTTTACTCCTTCTCTGGTGTGTTTCTGTTGCCAGAGTTTCTCTTACCTTATTTGGTTTGAAAAGGTTCTCATTCCTTACCTTATATCTCAAAACTTTTAGGATCGTGGTTTTGGGGTTGTTCTTCTAAAAAGTACTCCGTACTTGGTTGCTATCCTCAGAGTTCCAAGATATCTCAGTTTTGCTTGGTATGTAACATCTTAGCATTCCATTGTCATGGTTTGTAAGTCAGCTGGTTAGTGTATACTTTAGTATGCTTTGGTACTACCATGCTTGATAAGATGATATCTTTATATCAAGTACTCTTTGTTCATCTTTCCATCTTGTTCCTTTGGATCCCTTGCCTAACCTTCCTCTTGTTCTTTCAGGATGGGTGACACTTCTTGTGCCCGTACCCGTGCTCATGCACGAGGTGCTGCAAATGAGGGTGAATCTTCCAACCTTCCTCCACCGCCGTCCATGGTTCAACTCATGGCCATGTATGAAACCAACCGTGCTGACAACATGCGGCTCCTTGAAAGGATTGAGCGCAACACCGCTCAACGTCAGAACAATCAAGTTGGTATCAAGGACTTCACACATCTCACTCCGCCAGTTTTCAGCTATTCCACTGAGCCACTTGATGCGGACTACTGGCTTCGCACCACGGAGTGCAAACTTTAGGTTGGTCATGTCGCTCAAGCTGATTGGGTGACTTTTGCTGCCTATCATCTGGAGGGAGCAGCTAATTCCTAGTGGGAAAATTGCTTGTCTATGCAAGAAGCTCAACATGTTGTTACATGGCAAGAGTTCACCGAATACTTTCGAGATTATCATATTCCGGAGGGTCTGATGGATCAGAATAGGGAGGAGTTCCTCAAGCTTAAGAAGGGCACTGGTTCCGTGTGTGACTACCAGCGCAACTTCAATCGTCTTGCCTGCTATGCTACTGAAGAGGTCTCCAGTGATGTTAAGAAGTAAGCTTTGTTCCACAAGGGACTGGATCTTGAGGTTCGTCGTGATCTCCATCTCATGGTCTTTGTTAACTTCCAAGGTCTTGTTAATAAGGCTATGAAGGCCGAGAGTGTAAAGGTGGAGTATGAAGAAACTCGTAAGCGTCCTCAGGAGGGGTACAACAAGGCTGGTTACGGTAATAAGAAGTGTCGTGTCTTAGTGCCTTACGTTGTGCCACGTGCTTTATACTCCAAGGACTTATGGATATGCTCCTCGTCCAGAATGCTAGTTCAAGCAATCTTTGGTGGATCAAACTACTCTCCTGGCAATGCATCAGGTTTTATATGCTTCAATTGTCGCCAGCCTGGCTACTATGCAAAGGAGTGTCCTCAAAAGAGTGCTGCTGAGAAGGCACAACCACCAAAGAAGAATGATAAGTATCCAGGTGCTGGAAAAGGACGCCTGAACCATATCTCTGCTAAGGAGGCTCAGGAAGATCCAAGTGTCATCATTGGTATGCTTCGTATCAATCAAATTCTAGCTAAAGTTTTGTTTGATTCTGGAGCATCACATTCATTCCTGTCACAAGCTTTTGCTCAAATGCATGGGATAAGTTTTGAGGGGTTATCTGTTCCTTTATGGGTTCAATCTCCTGGTTCTAGTTGGTGTTCCACCATGGTCAGTCATGGGAATCTAATCGAAGTTGCATTTCAACTTTTCCCCACTTCTTTGATCGCCCTCAAGTCAACTGATATTGACATCATTTTGGGAATGGACTCGTTGACCCGTTATCAAGCCATTCTCGATTGTACAACCAAGTTTGTGACTCTAACTAGTCCTTCTGTCATAACCGTCAAGTACTGGACCGTAGGGTCACTATCTCCTTCAACTGTTTCTATTCCTGAAGCGGAGTTGTATGCTCTTGAAGTTTTACCTCCATTGGAGATTCAAGATGTCTCTGTGGTCTGCGAGTTCCCGGATGTCTTTCCTGAGGAGTTGCCTGGCATGCCACCTGATCGAAGTGTGGAGTTTGTTATAGAGCTAGTTCCTGGAACTACTCCTGTTTCTAAAAGACCCTATTGTATGCCTCCTCATGAGCTTGTGGAGTTGAAGAAGCAATTAGAGGAGTTAGAAGGAAAAGGATACATTCAGCCTAGCACATCCTCTTGGGGATGTCCTACCATCTTTTTCAAGAAGAGGGATACCAATATACCGCGTCTGGTTGTGGATTATTGTCCACTCAATGCTGTGACTATCAAGAATAAGTATCCTCTCCCTAGGATCAACGATCTATTTGATCAGTTAAGTGGTGCCACTGTCTTTTCCAAAATGGATTTAAGGTCAGGGTATCACCAGATAAAGATCCGTAAGGAACATATTCCAAAGACTGCTTTCACCACTTGTTATGGTCTTTACGAGTATACGGTCATGTCCTTTGGTCTTACCAATGCTCCAGCCACTTTTATGCGGCTTATGAACTCTGTCTTCATGGAGTATCTTGACAAGTTCGTCGTAGTCTATATTGATGATATTCTGGTCTATTCCAAGACTGAAGAAGAGCATGCTGAACATCTTCGTTTGGTGTTAACCAAACTCCGATAACACCGTATCTATGCCAAGTTTTCCAAATGTGAGTTTTGGTTACAAGAGCTCGTTTTTCTTGGTCATGTTGTTTATGCTCAAGGGGTTGTTGTTATTCCCGACAAGGTTCAAACTATCCTCGACTGGGAGTCTCCTAAATCCGTAAAGGATGTCCGAAGTTTTCTCGGGATGGCTGGTTATTACCGCCGATTCATCGATAAATTCTCCAGAATTGCAAAGCCAATGACTGATATTCTTAAGAAGGAGAAGAAGTTTGAATGGTCTGATAAGGCTGAAGAAAGTTTCCAGTTGTTGAAAACCAAGTTAACCACTGCACCCATGTTGGTTCTTCCGGACACTAGTAAATACTTTGTTGTCTTCTGTGATGCTTCTCGCCAAGGTCTCGGATGTGTGTTGATGCAATATGGGCATGTGGTGGCTTATGCCTCCCGTCAGCTGAAACCACATGAGAACAACTACCCAACTCATGATCTTGAGCTTGCAGCTGTTAATCATGCTCTCAAGCAATGGAGACATTACCTTCTCGGTAGTCGTTGCGAGTTATACTCGGATCATCAGAGTCTGAAGTATCTTTTAACACAACCTGATCTGAATCTCAGGCAAAGAAGATGGTTGGAACTCATCAAGGACTATGATTTGGGTCTCAACTATCACCCTGGCAAAGCCAATGTCGTTGCTGATGCGCTGAGTCGTAAATCTTATTGCAACACCCTGATGACCAAACAAGCACAACCTTCTCTTCATGAGGAATTCACTCGATTGAATCTTGAAGTAGTTCCTCGTGGATTCCTTTCTACCCTTGAAATGAAGTCTTCTCTAGAGGATCAAATCAAAGCTGCTCAAAGGCAAGATCCTGAGATGGATACAATTAAAGAGAACATTGCTAGCGGAGTTGCTAAATGTTTCTCTGTTAACGAGGAAGGTGTCCTATATTTCGGTACACGTTTGGTGGTACCAAATGGAAAGGACTTGAAGAAGATCATTCTTACCGAAGCTCATGAATCACTTCTTTCTATCCACCATGGAGGTACCAAGATGTATAGGATCTTCGTCAAAGGTTCTGGTGGTCTGGTATGAAGAAGGATATCGCACGTTTTGTTGCTGAATTGGACGTTTGCTGTTGCTTCAAGGCTGAGCACCAAAGACCCGCTGGTCTCCTGCAACCACATAAAATCCCTGAGTGGAAATGGGATGAAGTTGGTATGGATTTCATTACTGGTCTTCCTAAGACTCAGAAAGTAAATGATGCCATCTAGGTAATTTTTGACTATCTGTCCAAGGTTGCTCACTTCCTACCTGTTCGGGAGAGCATTACTACTAATCAATTAGCTGATCTGTATATCTCACGAATAGTTGTTCTTCATTGGGTACCAAAGAAAATCGTCTCCGACCGTGGAAGTTTGTTCACCTCAAGGTTCTGGGAAAGTTTCCAACAAGCTATGGGAACTCGTCTGTCTTCCAGTACAGCTTATCATCCCAGCACCGGTGGCCAGACCGAAAGAGTGAATCAAATCCTTGAAGACATGCTTAGAGCATGTGTCATATCTTTTGGCAAGAACTGGGAGAAATGTCTTCCTTTCGCCGAGTTCTCCTACAACAATAGTTTTCAGTCCAGTATTGGTATGGCACCTTTCCAATTCTTATATGGAAGAACCTGTCATACTCCTTTGAACTTGTCAGAAACCGACGAATGAAAGTTCTTTGGACCGGATATGATCCAGGAAGCAGAAGATCAAGTTCGTATCATTCGAGATCGTTTGAAAAATGCTCAGTCTCGCCAGAAGAGCTATCATGATTGTCACCATCAACATATTGAATATGAAGTCGGTGATAAAGCTTATCTCCGGGTCACTCCTTTGAAGGGTGTCCATCGTTTCGGTATCAAAGGCAAATTAGCTCCTCACTATGTTGGTCCTTTTCGTGTTCTATCCAAACAAGGTAACCTCGCATAAAAATTGGAGTTGCCTGCAAACTTCCCTGAGGTAAATGACGTCTTTCATGTGTCGCAAATCAAGCGTTGCTTCAAAGATCTTGTCCGTGGTGTTGACCACCAAACTCTTGATCTCCAGAAGGATCTGACTTATCGTGAGTATCCTATTCGTATCCTTGATGAAACCGAGCGCAAAACTCGACGTCAGAGCATCAAGTTCCTGAAAGTTCAGTGGTCTCATCACTCTGGGGATGAAGCAACCTGATAACGAGAATATCATCTACGATCTGAGTACCCTACTTTCTTTTCTAAAACATAGGAATCTTGGGTTGAGATTCTTGTAAGGGGGGTAGAGCTGTAACAACCCATGTTTGTAATATAAGTACCCAGTATTTAAGCATGGCATGCATCTTTTTGAATCATCCAAGTAATGCATGTGATCAAGTATGTGAACCAAAGTACAAATGCAAAACCCTAAACCCTAGATTATTTCCTTCTCTTTGAAACTACCTTCAAATAGTTTTCATATTTTGAAAAGTACAAAACCTATGGTGCCCAAATGGACTAAAAGGGCCCCATGCTGTTTTATATATATTTACAAAGTTTCTGGTATTTTTGGAATATCCTAAAACAGATTTCAAATCAATTTGTAAAAGAAAGAAATAAGAAAGCTAAATAGAAAATATTCCTAAAAAAAATAACCAGAATAGTACCTAGGCCGCGCAGCCCATTTCCTCCCTCTCCCCTGCAACCTTTGCTGCAGCCCACCAGAATAGTACCTAGGTCTTCCTTTTCTTCTTCCTCGCGACAGAGTGAGCGAGCGAAGCAGCTCGCTGTCCTGCGCCGATGTCGTCGCCTCGCCGCCGCGCCTCGATGCGTGTTGCCGCCCTGGAGACGTGGATAAGACCCCCCGGTGCCCTGCCTCTTCCTTATCCTCTCACTTTCCAGCTGGAGCTCTCTCCCTCATTCCCCACATGTGGACAAACCCTATCTCACGGGAGCTCCGGATCGCCGTGGTTTCTCTCCTTCCCTCGTCGTTCCGATCTCATGGGCGTGACCGCCGTGGTCTACTTGTTCGATTGCCCCGGTCAGCGTCAGCCGAAGCCATCCCCTTCGCCCCAATCGACACCTCGGACTCTGACGACCTTCACCGCCGTCCTCGTCGATTCTGGCCGCGCCTCGCTTCGTCGACCCTCTACTCGCGCTCCTGGTGAGCTGGTGGTCCTCCTGGACCTCTCCCTCCCTCCTGCTCTGGTTCGCCCCCGCGTCGACCACCACAGTCCGCCACCGTCGGCTACCGCTAGAACTTGCCGCTCCAGCGACCAAACCGAGGCGACGCCGCCACGATTAGGTACCCCGCGGTGGCCCGGTTCGGGTAGGCTAGCTCGTGCAGCCCCGCGTGCCCTCCTTCGCCATATCCAGCCACCGTCTGGCTGCACTCCGGCGTGCTCGCGTATCGCCTGCGTGTCGCCCGCGTGGCACCCATGTGGCAGTGACGTGGGCGCTGGTCCAGCTTGTCCAGCATGGCACGTTGACCCGATCCAGGCCCCACTCGTCAGTGGCAGTGGGTAGCTACTGCCTAGGTGAAAAACACCCAACCTCCCCCCCCTTGTCCCACTTGTCTGTGTGGCTTGCCTATGTGGCCTCTGGCCCACATGTCAGCCATAGTGCCTAGCCAGCCTTCTGTGTAAAAAGTATTTCCAGCTTATTTAAAATTAAGAAAAACGTTTACTAATTTCATAAAATAATTAAATATTGTAAAATTCATATCTTATTATTTATAAGTCAGAAAAATATGAATAATATATCAAAATGTTCAGAAAAATGAAACCTACCTATTTAAGCTATAATCATGAATTGCTAATCAACTTTAATGGCAAGTTTAATTAGAGAACTAAATCAACCCCTCTCATGTGTTTCCGGAGTTTTCCGAGTTAGGGTTTTCAACCCTCGGAACCCTGTTTAAATTGCCGAGCATGTTTTAGGGTTTCATTTCAACGCAAGTTAACTTGTCATATCATCCATATTGATTGATCATTGCACATGCCATGTATTGAATGTTGCTTCTCCCTTTCCGGTATGTGGTTCTTCGCGATAGGATCCTAACCCGAAGCTGAAGTGAACAACACCGGAGATCCGTACCTGTCTACCGACGAACAAGGCAAGCGTAGCCTCTCATTCTAAACCTAAGTTTTATAAAGTATATTACTTTCTCGCTATGATGCACATGATTCCAATGTGGTCTTTTGTCGGTAGCTAGTGTTACCTATCTGATGCACTGTTTCCCTTTTGTAGCCTTATACTCCTAATGCACTGCTCCTAGCAGACCTAGGTTTGGAATGTGAGCATTGTAGAGCTTCTGCTACCGACAATTTAGCCAAGCATAGAAACAACATCTGATCTATTCAATGATGAATCAGAGGTGCCAAGGAAGGTAGTGAGGTAGGATATGATGACATCATCAAAGGAGTTAACTAATCATGCTAAGGCTTGTATGGGAGGCCACGTTGGGTGTGGTATTTGTAGTCCCATACTCGCCAACACTAGGAAATGAGTTCTTGCCTTTGGAACCGAGGCAGCTGACCACCACGGGGCTTGGGAACCCCTCGACTGACTAACTTGCGTAGTTGATTCCATGAGTCACATAGTTCGGGCTTTCCATTTGGCATACGCATTTAAAATGTTTTCAAAAGAGGAGGTGCAGCATAACAGGTAGGGAAGCGTGGCCGCGGTTGCTTGGGGTCGATGGAGCCCCTGGTGAACCAACCTCGCCTCACATCTTTAAGTACCGGCTTCGGGATTTGATCCGTTACGGCGGCATAATACTTATTGCGTGACTCATGGTCTCTGCGAAAGCAAGGTAAAGGTCGTGGTCAACCACCCTCTGCCGGCCTTCCAAGGAAAAGGTCTAATAATATTTGGCATTAAGAGTCGGTTGGTGCGTGTGGGTAAAATCGTACACCCCTGCAGGGTATTAATCTTTTCGAAAAGCCGTGTTCACGGTTATGAACGCTTGTTGACCAGATTCTAAGATCATAGATAATTTTAACCATTGTAAAACTTGTTGATCCACGTGTGCTTAAGGATGCTTCCTCTGGGTCGAGGGGGTGATCCTAGTGTTGGGGATTTGCTATATGGGTATCCTCAAAGCATGTCTCTTATCCGACTAACCCGGGTGGCCCATAGTCGGTAGCATGGCATGTGGCCTGCTGGGCGGCCCAATTAGGTGGATCCAGAAGGGAGGCCCAAGCCGGATAAAGGAAGTCTACTGTGGAGTCACCAGCGTACCCGGAGCCTTGGAGTACAAGTTACACAAGACTAGGGATAGACGGTGTAGGACTCTGTAACCTGTCCGGCTAGGATTTTTTCCTGTAACCTTAGGTCCTGGCGACTATAAAGTCGGGCCTATTGGAGCCTTTAGGGCACAATCATAGACAACTTAGTATAGATTCATACAACCTCGCACAGCGAACCTATCTCTGTAACTCGGCGTATTGCTCTTATAGTGATTTATAGCAGGAGTAGGGTTCCGCCACCTTCGTGGGATCTGAACCTGGGTAAGCTGTGTTACCTCGTACCCGTCAACCATCCGCCTTACCCCACGTCTCTAAACATGCATTGTGAGGAACCCTCCATGGCGTACTCGTCGGCAATACCACGACAGTTGGCGCCCACCGTGGGGCAAGAGGCGCTTCAGGCTCTTCAGCGGGCGAGGACCAAGATCTTCGCGGGAATCGGCGAAACTATGGCCATCGGTCGCGTTCTCTTCTCCGGCAACGTTCCGATTGCCCCCCTGACAAATTCTGGATCCCGGCGAAGGCGAACCCTACGCGATGTTCGCTCGTTGCTATCGGAGACATCCACCTCTTCATCGGAGAAACCGACTCGGGCACTAGTTCCCTGGGAGTCAGAGGAGCATCAAGACCCGCACGGACCGCCTACGGGCAGGATACGTTTGCGGAAGGATCGATGTCGGACCTCTCCTTGGAGTTTGCCGGCAAAGGCCGGAAAGCATCAAGACCCGCACGGACCGCCTACGGGCAGGACACGTTTGAAGAAGGATCGATGCCGGGCCTCTCCTCGGAGTTTGCCAGCAAAGATCAGAAAAATTCAAGGCCCACCCAAACAGCCCATGTGCAGGATATAAAGGTGGAACATCACTGCAAATCCGCCGGCTTCGTCTGGACAGCAGAGATCCAAGTTCGTCGGCGTGGTTACCATCTTTGATCTGGCACGCTGCGTTCAGAGGAGGGCGAAAACCCCCGCGACTACCTCTCCAGGTGGCTCCGTATACGGGCTAACCTGGCCAATTACCCCGATGATAACGCTTTGGATCACTTCGTGGAAGGACTGGACCGTGGCACGCTTCTCCGACATTCTTTACGTCGGCAACAGGCAACAGGGCGCCTTACCCTCGAAGAGATGGTGAGCACTGTCAACAGCTACGCGGCAGCCCAGATGGAGCTTGCGCTCAGAAATGGAGAACCTCCGGTTCAGCCGCCACCGCCACCGCCTCTCGCCGCCATCGTCGTAGCAGCACCACCACCTCCAATCATCATTGAGGCCGTTGCACCTCCACCGCCCGTCATCGAGGAAGTCCTGGCACCCTCCGACTCTGTCATTGGCCTTTTACCGACATTAGTGCAGATTCAGAGGAGATAGACTTCAGTCCAGAAGAGCTAGACTCCGCTATGCAAGAGATGGAGGAGGAGTACTCGCGCGACGAACAAGCTAACAACACCGCCATGTCCCGATGGGTGTTCATCACCATTGGGACAGCGATGGATGAAGATCAACCCGGGCAAGCTCCTCCTATGACATTGGAAAAGGGGAAGGGGCCACTTATTGCTACTGACGATGATCGCGCAATGGTCATGCCTCCTCCGCCTAACCCAGTGTAGAAGCCGCAGGAACTCGGCACCGGTCCGAGCAACAACAACACCGCAAACTTGCTGCCTCCAGCATCCACGTCGGCAGCCGCCCATGTTACTCCAGCTGATAGAGTGATGTACGGCAATCTCCTCATCGAGCCACTAACCATCGATCATATCCGGAACGTGACTCAGCTTGACGAGAAGCGCCTCTTGCTGCCAAGAGAAAGCTAGAGCAATGGAAGCCGTGTACAAGACTCTGCTGCTGCAGCACAAGGCTAAGAAGGCTCCAGCTCGCGTCATCAACGATCCTGGTGTATGGCGCAACCTAGGATGGGCTCCCTCGAAGCCGGCACAGGCCAAGCCATATATTGCTAGTGAAGGCAAGCAGGTGATTCCCACTCCACTCCTTAACCTCGTCGTTGCCAAGACCCTTCTGGAGCAGGATAGATCGCCCGAGGCAGTAGAACAGGTCTATGACCTAGTGGCCAAGGCGGTAAAGTAGCAGGAAAAGGCCACCTCTTAGAGGCTTGAGTCTGACCCAGCGCTCTGCCGATCTAGCCAGTACAAACCGCCAAGGGACAGATCTCCTCAAGATGTCGGATCACAGACGGGTTCATCAGAACGAAGATGGAGGGATGCGCGCAATAGGAAGGATGCTATCCCTATATCCTCCGACCGTGGAGAAAGAGCCCGACCTCGCCGCCCGTCGCCACCGCCCCGATCCCCCCGACATCAGGAATATTACAAGGCTCACCATCGTACGGATATGCCCCCACCAAAGTAGTGCGGCATCGTCATCCGCGACAACGCGGCGCAGACCCGTCATGATGAAGAGCGCCACCAAGGACACAAGAGCAGTTCACACCACGACCCTCCACGTCCGACAAGCAATCGTGACAGGCGCGAGGCGTCGCATGAGGGTAACAACAAGAAGGCTAACCCACCACCACCTCCGCCTCCGTCGCCGCCAAGCAGTCACCATGGCGGAAGAGGCCCGCGTCATTCACGCAGCCCATCCCCTGTTGATAACAAGAAGAAGAACCCGGAGCCGTACGAGGCACGTTCGCGGATCGACAAGATCCACGAGGCCCGGGAAGGACCATACCTGGGACCACGTTGCTTTGGACCTGCAATACAGTCCGCAACCTACCCCAAAGGTTTCCGGATCTACAAGACCATCAAGCCCTATGACGGCACCGCCAAGCCCGCCACATGGTTGCAGGACTACGGCAACGCGGTGGAGATTGCCGGAGGCAACCCCAACGTCGCCGTCAAGTACCTCACGTTAATGTTGGGGGGAACGGCCCGTCAATGGATCGATGACTTGCCGGAAAGATCTATCTACAACTGGCTGGATATGCAAGAAGCATTCACCAAGAAATTTGAGGGTACATACAAGCGTCCCTACACTGTGGGTGATCTACAGCGGTGCGTGCAAGAAAAAGACGAGACATCTCGCGCCTACCTCTCCCGCTGGCTGGATATGAAAAATTCCTACGCAGGAGTGCACACTCAGACCGCCATGGCCGCCTTCATCGATGGGTTGGAAAGGGGTACGTTGCTCCGACATAAGCTAAAACGCTTGCAGGACAATCATCAGCTTGACTTGAATCAAATGATCCAGTTAGCTAGTGAGTTCACAGCTGCCGACGACGATGGTCGTGGCTCTTTGCTGGCAACGGCCGTTCCAACTCAAGCTCGGAGGAACAGCAGTACAAAGCGGAAAAATGCTCCAGAAGAAAAGGAATCTACCGACATGGTCGCTATGACCTTTGCAGGATGAGGAGAAGGCGGACAACGTGGCCGAGGAACGGGAGCTGGTCGTGGGCAGCAACGAGGAAGTGAAACCACCCCGGCGCCGCTCCGCGTTCCCCAAACCTACGAGGATTACCACGATATGCCGTGCCTCGTACACCTAGACGCCAACGGCAAGGCCACCCATACCAATCGACACTGCATTCGTCAACGACCTCAAGGAAGACCCGGAGTCCGGCTACAAGCGAAGTCGGAAGAACAGACCGCGAGGCAAGGGCAAAGGGAAGAAGAAGGAGGAGGAGTCTAAGGATTCAAGTGACATGGACGAGGACGTTGACCCCAAGCACGCCGCCAAGAGCGACGACAAGGGCAAGAACCCCTTCGCAAAGAAGGCCCCAGTCTACCACACTTTCCTTGGCACCCCCACGGACCGACAACAGAAGACCTCTCTAAGGATCCTGATGGCCACTCTCCCCCAGTTCCCCAATACATGCGCTGGTCGGAGGTTCCAATCACTTGGGACAGGACGGACCACCTAGACCTTGTGCCCACGGAGAACCAGTACGCCATGGTCATCAACCCATTGATTGACGGCGTGGAGTTCACCAAATGGATGGTGGATAGTGGAAGCAGCATCAACATCATGTACCTGGATACACTGCAGAAGATGAACTTGATGGAGGCAAACCTAAGACGGACCAACACCGTGTTCCATGGCGTAGTTCCTGGTCGGGAGGCTCGGTCCCATGGGTGCATTACACTTCAGGTAGCCTTTGGCGACGTTAATAATTACTGCCAAGAGCGCATGACCTTCGAGGTGGTCCCCTTCAAGAGCGTGTACCACGTCATATTCGGCCGCGACATATTCCACACATTCATGGCCAAGCCATGCTTCGTCTACAACAAACTCAAGATACCCGGACCGAACGGTGTCATCACCATATCCGGAAGCTTTACCAAGGCAAGGGACTGCGTGATCAATGAAGCAGCCGTTGCAGAAGCTGTCCTCTACAGCGAAGAATTCAAGGAGATCCAGAGCAAGTTCAATGACTCAGAAATGTCCGCGTCGAAGAAGCAGATCTCCGACTCCGCTCCTGCGTTCAAGGCTGCCATCGAGACCAAGCCGGTGGAACTTGTGGTAGGCGATGCCTCCAAGACCGTCGCCATTGGGACGAACCTGGACCCCAAATAGGAAAGCGCGCTCGTCGAGTTCCTCCGTGAGAATAGGGACATCTTTGCCTGGCAACCTGCCGACATGAAAGTTGTACCTAGGGAACTTGCCGAGCACAGCTTAAACATAGATCCAAAATGTAAACCAGTGAAACAACCTCTACGACGCTTCAGATATGAGAAGAGACGCGCCATTGGCAAAGAGATAGTTAGGTTACTTAAGGCTGGATTTATCCGAGAAGTCCTTCACACCCGATGGGTGGCCAATCCTGTACTTGTCCCCAAAAAGGGAACCAATGAATTAAGAATGTGCGTTGATTACACCGGCTTGAACAAAGCATGTCCCGAAGATCCATTTGCTTTGCCTCGCATTGACCAAGTCATTGACTCAACGGCTGGCTCGGTTTTCTCGATGCATACTCAGGATACCACCAGATCAAGATGAGGAAGTCGGACCAATTGGCCACTTCGTTCACTACTCCATACGGCACTTTTTGCTATGTCACGATGCCCTTTGGGCTGAAAAATGCAGGTGCTACCTACCAGCGGACAATGCAACGTTGCCTTCACGACCAAATTGGTCGGAATGTTCACGCCTATGTGGACGATATCGCGGTGATGTCTAAAAAATCAAACGACTTAATCTCCGACTTAAAAGAAACCTTTGATAATCTCGGGAAATACAACATGATGCTCAACCCTAAGAAGCGCGTCTTCGGGGTTCCAGCCGGTAAATTGTTGGGCTTCATCGTTTCCCAGCGCGGAATCGAGGTCAACCCGGAGAAAATCAAGGCCATCTTAAACATAAACCGTCCGACATGCCTAAAGGACATTCAACGACTAACAGGTTATGTTGCAGCAGTTAGTCGGTTCGTCAGCCGACTTGGAGAGAAGGCTTTGCCGCTGTACAAGTTGCTGAAGAAGGCGGACAAATTCACGTGGACAGACGAAGCAGATGCAGCATTGAAGCATCTCAAGGAGATTCTTTCCCCAGCGCCCATCCTTGCAGCACCCGAGCCTGGTGAGCCCCTGTTAATCTACATGGCGGCAACCAACCGGGTAATCAGCATCGTCGTCATGGTAGAGCGGAAGGAACCAGGCTACGAGCACGGAGTTCAATGACCAGTTTACTCTGTGAGCGAGGTCTTGACGGAGTCCAAGCAGCGTTACCCGCACTACCAAAAGATAGCTTATGGAGTATTCCTCGCTTCTCGGAAGCTGAGGCATTACTTTCAGGAGCACCCAATCACAGTAGTGAGCAAGACTCCACTGTCCGACATTATCAATAACAACGACGCTACAGGAAGGGTCGCGAAGTGGGGCATTGGACTCGCCGCCTTCGAAATCACCTATAGGAGGCACGACAATATCAAGTCACAAGCTTTGGCGGATTTCATTGCAGATTGGACGGAGATGCCAGATGCCACTCCGCTGCCAGAACCAGAGTACTGGGTGATGCACTTTGACGGATCAAAGTTGCTCAACGGCTCGGGGCTGGTGTACTACTCTGATCACCAAAGGATACAAGCTGCACTACGTTCTGCAGATCCACTTCGAGGCTACAAACAACATGGCGGAGTATGAAGCACTCATTCACGGACAACGTGTAGCCAAGGATATTGGCATCAAGAGCATAGTTTCTTTGTGGAGATTCCGACTTGGTTGCCCGGTGGTGGCATCTGGAAACGCGAACCCTATGATGGCGGCATATCGCGACGAAGTGGACGAGATAGACAAAAGCTTCTTGGGATACGAAGTCAAGTATGTGCCTAGGGAGCAAAAAGAGGCGGCTGATCTACTGTCTAAGCTTGGATTAGGACGCAAGCGAATTACGCCAGGAGTTTTCCTAGAGCATCTACGCACACCATCCGTGAAGGGCGCCGACATCGACAACCCGGATAGAGCTGACTCTTTCGTCAACATGGTGACAAAGATCCCTCCGTCTTGGACAATACCGTTCATGGAGTATCTCGAACACAGAACTTTGCCCGATGACGAAGTCGAAAGACGGCAAATAGTACGACGAGCAAAGGGTTATACCATAATCCATGGGCAACTCTATAAAAGGAGCACTACTGGTGTATACTTCAAGTGCGTTTCCTAGCTAGAAGGTATGGAAATCCTGCGCGAGATCCATCTCGGAGATTGCGGGCATCACGTCGCTCCTCGATCGTTGGTCGCGAAAGCCTTCCGGCAAGTATTCTACTGGCTAACCGCGTAGGCGGACGCCGACAATCTGGTTGAGACATGCACGGGATGCTAGTATTATGCCCGACAACCACATGTTCCTACTGAAGAATTGCGAACAATACCAATAACTTGGCCGTTTGCAATATGGGGGCTAGACATGGTGGGACCATTACAGACGTCACCGTGTGGATTTACACATCTGCTTATAGCAGTTGACAAATTCACCAAATGGATAGAAGCTAAACCCATTAGAAAGCTTGATGGGGCAACTGCCCTCAGGTTTGTCCGAGATCTAGTGGTGAGATTTGGTCTCCCACATAGCATCATCACCGACAACGGAAGCAACTTAGCACTCGGAGAAGTGGAAGCCTATTGTTGGGACAAAGGCATCCGACTTGACCTTGCATCTATGGCACACCCACAGTCCAATGGTCAAGTTGAGCGAGCCAATGGATTAATTCTGTAGGGAATCAAGCCACGTCTTGAGGCACCGCTACATAGAGCAGCTAGAGCCTGGGCGGAAGAATTGCCATCTGTGTTGTGGAGTTTACGAACTACACCCAACAGATCCACCGGCTATATCCCTTACTTCATGGTATATGGAGCAGAAGCCATCCTACCTTCCGACATCCTCCACGATGCACCAAGAGTTGCCGCCTACAACGAAGATGACGCTGAAGAATCCAGACGCCTAGATGTGGACCTTCTCGAGGAGGAGCGCGTGTTGGCATGCCAAAGATCCGCCATCTACCAGCAGAAGCTACGCAGCTACCATAGTCGCCGCGTTAGGCATCGCTCGTTTAAAGAGGGGGATTTAGTACTCCGACTTAAGCAGAAGAAGTCACACAAATTATCCCCGCCATGGGAAGGACCGTTCATCATAAGCAAGGCGCTGCTCAATGGGTCTTACTACCTTGTTGACAATCGTGAACTCAAGGATAGACCCAACGAGGATCATAAGCGTAAGCGGCGTGACCCAGATGATGACTACCCGGAGCTTGATCGGCCATGGAACATAGCACAGCTACGTCCTTTCTACACTTAGTATTTTTTATCTAATTATGTACTTATTATATGATCAATGAAATAAAGCTCTTTAGTTCACTCATATTTCTGAGTCGTTTACCTCCTTTAGTGTTCATTTTTGGATCATATAAAACCTTTATGCACAAGTCTTGCGATTGCACTTGTGAAAATTCCGCCTACGGGCGTTAGCTTAAGTTTTCTGGTCTACACGTTCTTTGTTGTTTTTATGTGGATTCTGGAGTAGTGACTTTCGGCACTCATTGTCGGCGATTTTGTGCTCAGGTTATTGACGGTGCCATTGGGCATCATCACCTAAGCGCATGGTTCCGACAATGAGTCTTCCGACTCACGAAAAGTCAAGCATAAGAACCAAAGTAATGGATAAGCCAGCACTTGCTTAAAAAATATATACATACTGGGAATTAGTTCTTAAGTAGCAGGATACGACAATCATTGTTTTCCACCTTAAGATTACATCACCAAGTTTCTTCCGTGCACACGCTAAAGGTAAAACAAAAATTACAAAGTGTTTTTCATTCTTTGGGCGCAGGAGACTTGGAGGCCGCATTATCACTAGCCGGAGAATCACCCTCGTCGTCGGCGCTGTGACGAGACTCAGAAGAATCTTGGCTAACGTTGTCGATGAAGTTCCTGGGCACGAAGACGTCAACATCCACCAATTCGGCAACCCTGGTGTCATAACCCGCCAGTGATGATAGGATGGCTTCGTGATCGATCTCCTTGCCGTCATCATCCACGTCGGGGATACTAGATGTCACCGTGTCGATGTCGGCATCCTCATAGTGTGCCTTCACCATAGACAGCGCCATCCTTGCGCCAGCCCGTGCGCATGAAGCCTTCCAGGACGCGACACGCTCGGGGGCTCGGCGCAGAATCTCCGAGTACTTTGCCACGGAGTTCGAGGCCTTGATATAAATTTTGAGGGGCTTGGCAATCTCCCTGGCTTGGGCGATGGCGGTATTTATGAAGTTTCCGGCAAGAACCATACACTCCTTGTCCGAAGGATCCGAGCGGTTTAAACCCATAGGAGCTGCAAAATTCCGACAAGGAGCGCATGAGTTCGATAAACTCTAAGTATCCAGACTACAGAAATACAAGGCGGAGGACACTTACTGAAGATGTTGGCCTTAGCCTGCCAGACGGTATCCGCCAAGGATTCCTTCTCTTGTTGAAGGAGCTTAAACGCTTCGCTATGGCGAAGATTTTGCTCATCAGCAGCTTGCTTCTGATCCTTTAGGATCGCAAGCTCCTCCTTCAAGCGATTGATCTCCGCGGAGGCGGAATCTTGCAGGGCTTTCATGGAATCCTCGTGCATCTTCAGCATCTCTTCCCTCTCCTTCTTAAGGATTTTGTTCTCGCTATCCAGCTGCTGAATGTGCTTGGACTGCTCGACAATATCCTTGGCCTTGGCGACATGTTCTGCAAGTCGGAGAAAACAAAGTACACATTGAGTACTCAGAGAATGAAGGCACAAAAGTAAGACGGAAATGCGCAATAAGAAAACCGACTCTTGTTTTTTATGATCTGTTCCTTCAAGATGGCGGTTTTACCCTTTTCGGCTTCAAGGTCTGCGCGCATCTTCTGGTACTTGTCGTTGGCCATTCCCCTCCGAGCATTCTCATTCTGTGGAAACAAATACAAAGTTAAATCGTTGTTTGGTCTGCTTGAAGCTTCTAGTCGGAGATTTTCCACCTAGATGCTTGGGGGCTACATCGAGAATTTTTAACTTAGCAATATGCTTATGTTTTCTTTAAAACATCTAGTCGGAACTAATTCAGTTACAACTAGAGGCTTGGGGGCTACAGCATTGAAAACTATGAACACTGTGTATGCTACTCTTAAAGTATCTAGTCAGAGTAATTCATTCCATCTAAATGCTTGGGGGCTACAGTGAGAGTTTTTTCTAACTTAGTCACTCTTAGATCATATAGATGCAAAACCTATGGTTTTCCGTCTACATCCTCGGGGGCTACAGTGGGATACTCATATGAAATGCAAAAGGAAAAGTAGAAACTTACAAGTGCAATGATCTTGAGGTTTGTAGCGCTCTCGGCTAGTAGCTTGCCGAAGGAAATGTTGTTTCCTCGCAAGATATCTTCTTGTCGGAGTAGCTCCTCAAGACCGCATGTCGGAGATGACGGCACTCCTCTTGGAACCATAGTTGTGTTACTCGGCAAAAGCGTCGGGTAAACTATCTTCGGGAACTCGAAGGGTTTCTGGGGAGCAGGGGCGCCGCCTTCGGCAGAGGTACCAGCTCCCACCACCGCCTTGACGCTACCGATGGCATCCTTAGCCGGAGCTTCAGCCATTTGAAGAGCAGCGCTCTCCTGCGTCGCCTGCTCGCCGACAACAGCGAGTTCGGTAGAGGCGCCAGAATCCACTTCCATGACGGAAGGGCCTGGTTCCTCCTGGACTTGAGAGCTTGTCGGAGCAGAGGAGGGCTTGATGGCAGGAGTAGCAGGGGCGATAGCGGGGGAGGAGTCGCGATGCAGCATATCTTTGATATTTCTAGAAGCCCCAAGAGTCTTGGAGGACTTCTTGAGGCTGGTTGTGGCTTTCTTCCTGAAACATGCAAA
Source organism: Avena longiglumis (assembly GCA_030063025.1). Taxonomy (NCBI): domain Eukaryota; kingdom Viridiplantae; phylum Streptophyta; class Magnoliopsida; order Poales; family Poaceae; genus Avena; species Avena longiglumis. The sequence goes on from CP125976.1 coordinate 530,629,159, forward strand.
ATGCGTAAGTACAGGAATAAGACAGATAATTAAGACAATGTCGGAGAATGAGAAGCTTACACTAGGGGGGGAGCTTTGGCAAACATCCCGGTGGCTTTCTTCTTTTCCGCCTCCAGGGCGGCAGTACTCTTTTTGGAGGCTCCACCCTCCATCTTCTTCTTCTTGCCTCCGTCGGCAGCGTCAGAGGTGGAGCTCTTCCGCTTTCGCGCCAACGGGACATCATCGTCGGACACGACCGTGACTTCCTTCATCTTTGGATCGTAGATTTGGGCAGCCAGGTTCTCCTCATCTAGATCACTAAGCTGTTAAGTGAGAAATCACCTTGTTATATAAGATGGCACTGGCAAGACGGAGAAACTGGAGCAATGTCATACACGGAAAATAAATACCTACCTTTGGGCACTTGCCGTCTACGTACATGTCGTAGGTGATGGTGAAGCCGTGCTTCTTATCCTTCACCTTGACGATGTCCTTCAGACGGAGCTTGACGGAGTCGCTCGAGAAGTTATCCACGGAGATCCGAAGGGAATCCTTTCGATCACTAGTGTACTCGTGCATGAACTTCACGCGGTGCTGCAGAGGTTGGATTCGCCTGATGAACCAGCACATGCATGGCTAGGTCCAAGCCGGTCAAACCCGTCTCTACAAACCACTCGATCCACCTTATAGCGCGAGAAGCATCAAGGTCGGAGGGAAGGGAGGCATGGGATCTCCATGTGGAAACTTCAGCGGCGGCTCCATCCATGAAGTCCGGGTACGTCACTTCTTGGCCCGCCAAAGGAATTTCGGGGCCGTAGAAGTACGTCCGCTGCCAGTTTTTGCACGACTCATGGCCGACGATGTCGGGGAACCGCCGGCCAGGTCGGATCTTGAAGCTTATGGTGCCGCAGTTCCTAAGCTCCTTCCTACTATGTCCGGCTTCACGTTTGACGATGAAGAAGTACACGAACATGTCTAACCTAGGCCTAATCCCTAGGTAACCCTCACAAAGTGCCGCGAAGTTACTAAGCACTAAGATACTATTGGGGGAGAGGTTATGGGGTTGAACCTTGAAGTGGTTCAAAACGGACAAAAAGAAGTGGGAGATGGGCAGAGAAACGCCGCGTACCAGCTTAGCCTTGAGGTACACCTTTTCTCCGGCTTGGGGAGAAGGTGTCACCTCGCCGGTCGGCGCCGCCCGCCAGGCGAGCCCCTCCATCGCGGGGAGGTATCCTTCGGTGACCATCTCTTGGATGTCGCGGCCGGTGATATCCGAGCCGTGCCAGTCGCCCTTGTGCGAGTCTGGCTCCTCTTCCAGAGGCTCTAGCGCCGCCAGATTGTGGTCACCGCCGGTGGTTTCAATCACCGCCGACGTGGGGATGACCAGGCCCTCTGGGGGCACGACGACGGAGCTCGATGGCTTCGTCGTGGCTTCGCTCGACGCCGCCATCAACAGGGAGGAGCTGCTGCTGGCCATGGAGGACATTGTGAGGACCCCTCCATCGCGTACTCGTCGGCAATACAACGACACCTATATAGGAGGTTCTGATGAAGCTGGTGGTTATCGATATGTGATGAACAAGATGAAGAAGTCTCTATCTTATCCCTTATAAAAGATTCTGAGTAGACGAGTCTCTTCTCTCTCTTGTTTACAAATAAAGATTGCTTTCCGCAAAAGAAAATCCAGAGAAAGCCTTTTTGCCAGAGAATATAGATACTAGGTTATCTAAGTCTTGCGGAGTACATTCTCGTACTCAGCCTTGCACCATTGTTGTTTTTCTACAGAGGATCTGGTTGCAACTGAAGGTGGCTTCTACATTGACATCGACGAGTAGTTGGGGGTCCCAGGTAGCAGCCTGAGGACTATGGAATGGACGTCGCTTTTGTTTATGGCCTCTTAAGCCTTTTGCTAAGTTGTTGTGTAGAACAACATATTTTGCTTTCGCTGTGTGATGTAATGTTGGGTCTATGACCTCTGGTTTGTAATAACTCTAATATCTTACTCTGTTAAGAGTTTAAAATTATGGTGTTGAGTCCCTGTGTTCTGTAATGTTACCGAATCATTTTGTGATCTTCAGTGTTTGGGAGTTTAACTTATCTTAGCTGGTGTTCTGAGGTTAGTTTTACCCTAACCCCGGGGGGTGCTACACTGGGACCCAGTGGAACGGCAATGGCTCGGAGGGGTCACGAAAGTCACGCTCCAGATCCACGTAGGTGCAAATCTTCACCCCGCAAGGCCGGATCGCCGGAATGCTGTCGCGGAGGCCCTCGTAGCTCGTCCCAAGACGGAAACCGCGAGTGAGGACGCCTAGATCAACCCATGGATACCAGGACTTCACCAGGGCAAGGGTCATCTCCGCGCCACCGCGAGCCGACCATTCGTTGTGGATCTTTAGCACGTCGATGCCGCGAGACAAGGCAACAGCTATGCTGGCGATGTCATGCAGATCACCCGCCTCTGGCCAGATGTAGTGGAAGAGGTCGTTACCAATGGCACAAAGACCATTGCTCTCCCCCGCCAGCACCTTAACCAGATCCAGGGCGGTTAGGTGGCGGCTAGCCTCCTCCACCGACAGCTTCTCCAGATCCATCTCGGTCGACTCAGGGTAATGAGCTGCAACCAAAGACATGAGTGACTGGCAAGACTCGATCTAGCTAGACATGGTACAAAGGAGGCAAGGAGTAGCAAAACTTACTGACAACCATCTTTGAGATGCTTTGGAGGTGCTGGGTCAGCTCCTCCTCCCGGGAGCGGAGAGTCTTGATCGTCTCCTCCCTTTGGGCAGAGATCGTTTCAAAATTCTTCATTGCCTCCGCCTGGATGTTAGCTGCCTTCTTGCCCCTCTCCCCGGTAACATCAAGCCAATGCTTGGCCGCGGCCAGTTGGTCGAACTGCACTTGCCTCGTCCTGTTCGACTCCTCCAGACGGGCAACCTTTGCTTTCAGGCGCTCCGCCCCCTTCTCCTTGTCCAGGATCATGGCTGTAGGAGGATACCCGATGGTCAACAAAAAAGGGAAAAGGGAGCCAACCGCCAAGACATGTCGGAGGAAGCAATATTACGGCCTAGATCCCGGGTGTTCTTCATCGTCTTCGAAAACGCTCTCTACAAAAAGAAATGAGTAAGAGACAGAGCGACAATCAAACTGCAAAAACAAAATGCAGAAAAATATAGTGGGGAGAGACACCTACCTCCATCAAAATAGACAAATTTTTGGCCTTGCCAAGGCCTTCTCCATTCCCTCAACCAGGTGGCGAATCTGCTAAGTCACGGATGGCCGCTCGAGAGCTGGGCGAGGATCGCACCGGTGTTAGTGAAAGTACAAAGGAAGTCGCCAAGAGGGGGGTGAATAGGATTTTAAAATAATTACGGTTTAGGCTTAACTAAATGCGGAATAAAACTAACGTTTAATTTATTGAGCACAAAACCTAGCCACTAAGTTCACCTAGGTGCACCAACAACCTATTCTAAGCAATACAAGCAACAAGGTGATAGCAAGCTATAAACACTTCAAGCACGATGGCTATCACAATGTAAAGTGCATAAGTAAAGGGCTCGGTTGAGAGATAACCGATGGACGCAGAGACGAAGATTTGTTTCCCGAAGTTCACTTCCAAAGAAGCTACGTCTCTGTTGGAGTGATGCAATGGCGCAATGCTCTCCGAACGCCACAAATGGCTCACCTCGAGGTGTGGTGGCTTGATGCTCACCCAACGCCACACAAGGCCTCACCCCGGATGCAGAAGCACGCAACTCACCGACGCCACAAAAGGCTCACCCTATTCTCCCGAGTGCGCACCACAAAAGGCGGGCACTCGCTCCACTATGGGACGCTTGAGGGCGGTCACGGAACCCGTACAAGATTGGGGCTAACTCCACAACTCAATTGGAGGCTCCCAACAACAAATCCACAACAGGCTACAATGCCACAAAAGGCCAACAACGCCACAAAAGGCTACAAGACCACAAAAGGTCAACAAGACCACAAAAGGTCAACAACCCAACCACACAAACCGTCTAGGGTTCCAAGGAACCCAAGAGAAACAAGCTCACAAGCTTGAACTCGTAGAACCTCCGAGGAGAACTCAAACCTATGCACCAAATGCAAGGGCAGGTCCTTCTCTCCCAAATTCCAACAAAGATACAAAAGATATTGGGGGAATAAGGGAGGAAGAACACAAGAGGAGGACACAAAATTCTCCAAGATCTAGATCCCAATGATTCCTTCACAAAGAAGGGATTTGTCTTGGGGGGATTGTAGATCTAGATCTCCTCGCTCAAATTCCTCCAAAAGATGCAAGAATCATAGGAAGGGAAAGGGAGAGGGAAAGCTTCTACAAGGGCAACAATGGAGGAGAGAGAGAAAGCCAAGAACCAAGAAGAAAAGCTAGTGCCCACGAAGGGGAAGAGGAACCCCTTTTAAAGGGCTCCTAGATCTGCTCGTTATGGGCATTCGCGACACCTGGCAGGAACTTCCGGTGGGAGTCCAGAAGTTCCGGTAGCACTTAGCCAACTGTCAAAAACTGCTAAGCGAGAAACTGAAAAAATGAGTCCTGGTCGGAACTTCCGCCGGTTCACTGGAACTTCCTGGGACAAAACTTCCAATGGAAGTTCCGGTAAGTTCCGCCAAATAGACAAAACCAACATGTAGGTTACAATTGTGAGCGGAACAAGAGCCGAAAATTCAATAGGAACTTTCAGCGGCAACTAGGCCTGAGCGGAACTTCCGGTCCCTGGCCGAAACTTCCGGTGGGAGTGGAACTTCCGGTGGAAATTCTGACTGAAGTTCCGTCAAATAGCACATCCAAAACAGAAGGTTACTGAACGTGCGCGGAAGAAGACCCGGAACTTCCACCGGAACTTTCGGTGGCAAAGATTCCCTAGCGGATCTTCCGGCCGGAAGCCGCAACTTCCGGTCAGGGAAAATCCAGAAACCAGAAAACCAGAAACGCAATAACTTTTGCATCCGAACTCCAAACGGGATGAAACCAATTTTGTTGGAAAGATAACGACAAATAGAATCCAACAGAGGTATTGGGTATCACCTTGGGACAAAATACCATGAATATATATGTGAAGTATCCCCCAAGGTGTGGAGCCGGAAAACTCGCAAGATTAAAAACCGCAATAAGATATGCAAGTGAAATCCTTCTATGATGAAGTAGAGCTTGTTAAGATGATGACCACAAGCTCTAGATCCTCTCATGGACAAGAACCAAATAACAACCAAGAAAGATGATGCTATGAATGCAAAGGTTTGAGCTTTCTCAGAACGATGCAAACGAGACACCCGCTTGAGAGCCCCTCTTGATAGTACGGCTATCTATCCTAAACCCGGTCTCCCAAATAACAATACGAGACCGGCAAAAGAAAAGCCCTATCAAGAACAAACCTTTGCCTTGAGCATCCCACTTGAACTTGATGTAAACCGTCTTGTTCTTCTATAGTGGGAACACCTTTCTTGGATGCTCTTGCTTGATGAAGATGAAGACTTGCAAATTGCTCCCCCGTACTCCATGGGGAAACCACTTCTTTGAACTTGTCTTCATCATTCCATGAGCACGAGGATGGCAAGCTTCAAGCATGAGATCTTCTAGAGATGGCGCATCTTGAGCTCTCCCTTCTTCATCCATTCTTGAGGTTGATCCATCTTGATGCAACTCGTTGCACATGCCTTGATCAACCTTCAAGCTCCTTCTTTCTTCAAGATTCCAAAGGGCACAAAGCCCTTGGACATTTCTTCATCTTCCAACCTTGAGACCAACACATGGCCCAAGAGATGCCAATAGACAAACCTACAAGTCAAACTCAATTTACACATTAGTCCATAGAGATTGTCATTAATTACCAAAAGCACACATGGGGGCATACATGCCCTTTCAGTTAGCATAGCCGGAGCTGGCCTCGAGCTAGTAACGACAACCTCGTCATCATCAGCGGCCACACCCGAAGATGCGGCCACCACCAACTCTCTCCCCGCCCAGTCCGCAGGCACCCGGATGGCCGCCGCCCGCTGCAGCCGTCTTCACAGCCGCAGCCTCCTCCGTCACCTTCATGAAGACCAGCCTGGAAGAACTGGCTGGAGCATCGCTCCAGGACGGGTTCACGCCAGCCCCGAGATGAAGGAGGGGGGTCTCGGGGTCCTGCACGGCCACAAAAAGCTGCCCCAACCACGAATATGCGGGCGTTTGGTGCAGCAGCCCCATGGTCGGGGAACCCTAAGGAGCCCCAGGCAGAGATGGCACGGTAGGCGCAGCCGGCGCGGGTGTAGCCGGCGACCTCACCACCTCCTCAACCACCGGAGGCGGCGAAGGAGCAGCAATGGCGGCACCTGAGTCGCCAAGCGACATCGCCTTGCTGCATGCAATGAAAGTAAGAAAAATCCCGAGCAGAACAACAAGACAACAAGGAAGACGCAAGGGAAGATGCTAACCCAACGACGGATGGAGGGGCAACGACTGGGCGCACCCGGCGCGTCCTATTTTGCTCAGCTGGAGCCGCCGCAACAATGGGCGCCACCCTCTTCCCCCGGGCTTTCGTTGGAGCCTTCTCTCGGCCGCCCTCCTCGTTGGTGTCATCGACTTCAACAAAAACAAAATATTAGCCACACCTCCACGAACAAGGACGAGGGAAAGGTCCATAGCCAGCAGCTTACCATGAGGATCCGAGGGGCTGTCGTCCGACCGAACGAGAAACCCTTCGGGCTCCGTCTGCAGGTACTTCTTTGGTTTCCTGTCCGCCAAGAAGGAGGGGAGCGGGAATTCACCATACCATATTCGGCTAGCTGCACCGTGAACAACTACTCAAAAAGGGGAGCATAAGGCACCCACAGAAACTCCCGGCAAAGAAGACAAAGGCAAAAACGCAAGGGAATCAGAGAACAACTCACCCGGGGCGGCAGGCGGCCGCGATGGTATGGCGGGCAGGAGTATGCCCAGGTTCCCTCCATGCGGAACTTGGAGATCATGTAGATCCAGTTCTGCAGGTACTGGTAGGGCACATCCTTCCGTTACGTCCACATCGGATCGTCGGCAGTCGACAGATGGCACATCTTGTGCGACCGCTTCTGCAGCAGAAGCACGCGACGTGCCATCCACGATAGAGCGATGTCCCAGGCGGTGAGCCGCTCTGTCTCCACCATCGCCTCCACCCGGGCGGCCATCCGGTCGAGGCCCTCCATAGCACCCATGCTATTCGTCGTCCATCCCTTCTGCGTTGAAGGAACATTGACGAAGGGGGGGAGGCAGATCCAGTCCACCTCTGTGGCATTGCTCACATAAAAGTATAAGCGCTACCACAGCTTGACGGTGTCAGGCAGCTCGAACCACGACATCTACGAAGAAGGCCATGGGTAGATGGTGCAGTAGCCCGTCTGGGTCAGTGGTTCATCCTAGATGGTGTTCTGGGTCTTGAAGTGGAAGAACTTGAGAAAGTTCGCCACCTCAGGGCGCACCCCAAGGTAGGACTCGCAGCAGGCCGCGTGATGCGACAGTTGCGCGATGGTGTTCGTTCCAAGATGGTGGAGTTGGAGGTCAAAGAAGACGAAGAGTTGGAGGAGAAAGGGGCTGACGGCGAGGCCGAAGCCGCGGGAGAAGTGCGCGAGGAAGACGACACGCTCCCCCTGCCGATGGTCCAGTACCCGCTCCCCCTCCGGCGCGAGCCGATGCTTCACCAGCATCAACGAGGGAAGAAATCTACCTCACAGATACTTGTCAACAAGGTCATCGGTCACGAAGGACCCGCACCACCCACCTCGCTGTTCCGGTAGCATATCGGCAGAAGAAGCTGACGTGGTGGACGGTGCGCGGTGGCTCCAACGGCAACAGAGAGGAGGCGCAAGGAGAGGGGCACGCTAGGAGGCAGGCGATGGAGAGACAAAGGAAGAGGAAGTGTAAACTCCCATCCCTGCAGATCCCTATTTATCCCCGCGAAGGGCACCGTCGCCCCCTCACCTTCCGCGCGACGCATGGAAACGAGACCCCCCGGCCACACGACGCTACGGATCCAGATCCTCTGCGCCATCAAGACCAATCACAGAAGATCCGCAGGAGTTACCAGGAGACGAGGCGTGCATTCTCGCCCCGAGAAACCGCTGCGGCAAGTGGCATGCTTAGTTGCCAAAAAACTGACGCAGCGACGCGGAAGTCCAACTGATGCGACGTGTGCTAGAGAAGCAGTCATGGCTGACGACATCACCAACCTCATCAAAATGATGCGTCATCTCCAGCTTCGCCAGACGGTCCCTGCCTTCGCTGTCTACACCTAGTGGGCGACCATCGATTCCGCAGCCGGTAAATCCAGCCAGAAAGCAAAAGCAAAAGCTGAAGCCGGACGCGGACAACAAACTACATCAAGACGCAAAAAGAGCACGCAAGACCTTACCCACCGGCCAAGTCCATATGCGCTCGGGGACTAGTGTCAGGGGGATAACCCCCGGGTGGGGAAAGCCAGGCACAAGTAGGCCGGCTGCAGAAGGAACAGGCCGCCTGGCCCTCAAGAAGGACAACTCTAGCTGGTTGGCTAACACTGCCCGGCTGGGCTCAAAATTTTCCCAGCTGGCCCGTCTAGCTGGTGGCCAGAAGAAGCGTCCGGGTGGCCACCTCCACCCGGCTCACCTCGGATTCGATGGAGAGCATGGAGAGGGTGACGCTCCTCATGGGTACACCTCGACCTCCTTCACACCAGTAAGCTGGCGTGCCTTGACGGCCAGCGCTACACGACAAAGATAAATCAAAGTGGTCGGCTGACCGCCTAAACCAGTTAGGGTGAATATTAAAGCAAGGGTGACGCCCCAAAGGAAGCCTGGGTGGCCGCTAAAGAGGATGGTGACGCTAAAAGAAGGGCGGACTGGCGCACGGTTGGGCCTCGCACTGCCCCGCCTGTAAACCCATGTCCAAACAGTAAACCCTAGAGCCCAATTTATAATCTGCCCCCCGAACCAGTATATAAGGGAGGGCAGAGCTGGGGTTCTCTGGGTAAGCAATGATAGAAGGATAGAAGTGCTAGCTTCTAGTTTTCATCTTCCTCTAGCTCTCAATAGTGGGTAAGGAAACAACTCCAGGAGCATCTGTATTGGGCATTCGCCCCCTCATATAGTTCATTTTGCAGGAGTAGGGGTGTTACCTTGCCGAGAGGGCCCCGAACCTGGGTACGTCGCTGTGTTTGCAGTTTACCATGCCCAACCCGTTGCGTGAGCCACCGATTGCATCCGAGTGTCCCTTCTTAGCCATCCCCGATGGCACTATCGTGTTCCACACCACGACATTAATGCTTTGCTCCGTTAATCTATTAAAAGGAGTACCTTAATTGCTAGTATATTCCCTTGAGGCCCCGCTGCAACGGGCTGGCAGGACAAAAGTTATTGTGCAAGTCCTCATTGCGAGCACGTATGACTATATATGGAACACATGCCTATGATTGTTTAGTACTTGGATGCTTTCTCTTATTTATCTGCAAATTCCCTAGATCTTGAAGTTATATGAATAGTCTCATCCATGCAATGCCTGTCCATCACGAGCATCAATTTCTTAATGAGGAAGATTCCTAATGAGGTTCTTCTTCAATTTCTTCCTTATCACGAGCATCACTTTTATCATTACCACTTTCAGTTTCAGCATCAGAGACAGATATACTATTAGGATCTATAGCAGGTTTAGAAGGTTCCTCCACTGTTTTATTTTTCTTTTTCTTTCTATTAGAAGGACTACCTACATTTTCAACTTGTTGAGAATCTTGCTCAATTCTATTAGGATGTCCTTCAGGATATAAAGGATCTTGAGTGACTACACCACTCCTAGTTCTAATTCCATAAGCATGTTTATCTCCAGAAGCATTAACTAGCATATCTGTTTGCACCTTAGCAAGTTGATCAATTTGGGTTTGAACCATTTGGAAGTGTTTAACAAGCATTTTAACATCATTAGCAGTTCTTTCCACAATATATTTCAACTCATTAATAGCCCTAGATTTTTCCAATAAATGATTCTGGACATTTTCATTAAAATTACCTTGTTTAACAATAAAACTATCAAGTTCCTCTAAGCATTGGTCAGGAGGTTTACCATAAGGAATATCACCTTCATCAAAGTGTTGAAGAGAGTGTACCTCAATAGTAGATGAGTGGGGAATTGGCTTACATAATTCTTCTATAGGAGGTAAATTCTTCACATCTTCAGATATAATACCCTTCTCCTTAAGACATTTGTGAGCTTCTTTCATCATTTAATTCAATCATTCCCTCTTCTTTGGTGTTAGTGTTGGAGTTCGTTTGGCACAATGGTTGTCGTGTAATTGGCTCGATTTGTAGTCCAATCATCATAATTCTTGCTTATTTTAGCCATTAATTCTTCAACTTCAGAGGAGTTCTTTTCCTAAAAACACAATCAGCAAAACTATCTAGGTATGTCCTAGATTCATCAGCTAGTCCATTATAATAGATATCAAGAAGCTCATTTTTAAGTAATGGACATCCAGGATGTGCATGAATCAAGGCACAGAACCTTGTCCATGACTCAGCAAATTTCTCCTCTTCTCCCTGTTTAAAATCAAAAAGTTTTTGCAAAGCAGCATGTCTAGCACTAGGAGGGAAATATTTCTAAAAGAAAGTAGCAATCAAGCAATCATGGCTATCAATGGATCCAGGAGGTAAATTATTAAACCAAACTTTAGCTTCCCCTTTTAGTGAAAAAGGGAAAATCTTAGCAACAAAGTAGGTACGCATATTAACATCATCAAAAAATAAGGCACTAATAGTGGTAAGCTCATTCATATGTTCCACATCCCTTTCATTCTCAGTCCCACAAAAAGGTTCTTTTTCAACAATGTTTATATAGGATAAATCAAGAGAGAAATCATAGTCTTTTCTTTAATGTCCATGGGAGAAGTAGAAAACTTAGCATCAGGAGACAGTTTAGGTATAATAGTATGTTTCTCAAGGAGACTCCTAATAGTAATAGCACCACGTGCGTTTCGATATTATTCAATAAATTCATCAGTCATTTCAATGTCACCATCATTAATATCATATCTCTCTCTAGACTCGGGTGAGCTAACAGGTGTAATAGTGTCTTCACTAGGAGTTTCAGTGTTCCCCAATATAGTTCTAGCAATTGTAGCATCTAGGAAAGGACCTAATTAACCACTCTCATCAAGCACAGTAGAAGTAACATCATGAGTATCAGAAGCAATTTCAGATTCAGCAGTAGTAGTGTGTGTAGCATGTCATATGAATGTTTGCTTGCATTGTTCTATTCATAACTTGGTATGACATTGTTCTAAATTTTCCAGTTGAATCGACTTGGCACATGCTAATGCATGCATATGACTGAACAAAAGTTAGTTAAGCCTCGATGATTTATTTTGCCTTAGAGTTATTGTATCACTTTTATGCCATAATTAATTCTGTTTGTTGCAAGCATGATTATGACAGTTATTGCTCTCTCGTTTGTCGCTCCCTTTCTATTTCTAGCCTTCACCTGCACTGAGTATGATCTCTACTCGTGTTTCCAACTCCCCAAAACCAATATTGTAAAAAGTGTCCACCATATCCACCTATTAGCATCATTTGCTATTCCATGCATATTTATTATGCCTCGTTTTCTTCCAAATAAAATGTTTGATTGTTATGAGAAATTTAGTAAAGCTCTCACGAACTTGATGGCACACTTTAATTTCTCTCACTTAATAAACCTAAACCATTATGACTGTCCATGAAAGTTATATGCTTGCAAATTATAGGCTGGGAGTTAGTAGAATAGTGTTATCATGAGGAACGCTTTCAACCCCTATAAATATATACTTAGTTGATATCATGCTCTTTTGTTTATGGATGTTGTCGGTGTGAAATAAAAGGGGAGCTTGTAAGTCCATGGAGTTATGTATATGTGTTACAGAAACGGCTGGGCCGCTAGCCTAAGCCATGCCTAATCATGGTGGAAACTTGCAGCATCACCATAATGAGCAATCTATGAAGAATTATTCTTATAAAAAAGAGAGAGAAATAAAAGAGATAAGAGAAAAATAAAAAAAGAGGAAAGAAGAGAAAAAGCACCATTTTCCCATGGTAAATAAGAAGATTGCTGAGACGCTCATTGTCTATTGCCTTGTCATTTTGATATGAGATATCTCCTGTGTCATGGGGCAAGGGGTACCCCGTTGGCAGTTCTCTATGATACACATATACTTACAATGACAAGAACTTATAAACTACAACAAATGTGATTATATATGATGCTCATTCTGTGACGATTCAACGAAAAACGTCAGAGATTCATCCAAATTGTGAAGTTTTTTCATAAAAACATGACGTTTTTTTACTGAATCGTCACTGAATGTGCGTCACAGATAATCACATTTGTTGTAGTACCGGTAACTAAAGTTGAGTAGCATGAGGAATGTCCCTCATACTCAAGGGACATGAGATTGCCAACTTACACTTTGTCAAGCATATACTCCATATTGTGTTCACTTTAACCTTAATCACTTCAAGATGCTTATGATAGGGGAAATGAGAGATGAAAGCTAATATGTACCATAATTTTTGGAAGCTCTTTATGAAACTTGAAATTTCTGCTTCCCTGTGAAGGGCCTTTCTTCCATTTTTATATTAAGTCTCCACCTTCTATCCTTAGGCACCAATTAAGAGATCATAGTTGTCATTCTTAGTTCTATGTGCATTGTCCCAAAACTTATTGATTGATTCATAATATTGATATTGCTTGTTCTTGAACTATTTCTATCTAGTCACCCTTATGAACTTTGAAGGTGTACTATGCATTTATGTTTTGCTACTCCATGAGGGACAAGCTAAATACCACTATGATATGTTTTCTATATGTGAAACAAACAAACGTCTTTCAATGCATTGTTATTCATGATCTTTGTTTGTATCCTCTCATGTTGCAACATAATTACTATGTCTTATTGTTAGAACTTCATCTTTCATGCTCATGTTTAGAGTACTTTGATCCTAGCTTTCAATGCTTGCAAATAGTTTGATCAAGATTGTGATGGTGCATGTCACCTCAAAAATTATTCTTTTTATCACTTACCTACTCGAGGACAAAAAGGATTTAAGCTTCGGATGCTTGATACGTCGTAAACGTATCTATAATTTTTTATGTTCCATGCTTGCTTAGTATCCACTTTGCTATGCTTTGTCTACACTTTGAGGTATTTTTATACATTTTCTAGGACTAACTTATTAACAACATGTCGTAGTGCCAGTTGCCTGTTTTCTGCTGTTTTTGGTTTCAGAAAAGCTAGTAAGAAAATATTCTCGGAATTGGACGAGATAAAAGCCAAATTCAATATTTCACCGAGACGAACATAGATACCGAAGGGCAGCCAAAGGAGCGCCATAGGGAGGCCACATCCTAGGACCATGCGGGCCCATTCTAGGGCATGCCACCCTATGGTGTGCGCCTCTTGGCCGCCTTCCTGCCTCGCCTCTTCGCCTATAAAAGCCCTCTGATGCCAAAACCCTAAGTAACCGATTAGATCTTCACGAAACAGTCTGTAGCCGCCGCCACCATCGTCCCTAGATCGGGGGGATCTGAAGCTCTTCCTGGCACCCTGCATGAGGGGAGAGATCATCCCAGAGGCATTCTTCATCACCATGCCAGCCTCCGGTATGATGCATGAGTAGTTCACTCTTGGACTACGGGTCCATACAGTAGCTAGATGGTTGTTTCTCCTCCTTTGTGCTATCATGTTTAGATCTTGTGAGCTCCGTTCATGATCAAGATCATCTATTTGTAATCATACATGTTGTGTTTGTGGGGATCCAATGGATATTGAGATTGCTATGTCATATTGATTATTGATTCTATCATGTCTGTGTTGTTTGTGATCTTGCATGCTCTCTATTTCTAGCAGCTATCTTGGCCAAGTAGATGCTAGTGACTCCAAGAGGGAGTATTTATGCTCGATAGTGGGTTCATGCCTCTTTTAAATCTGGGGAAGTGAAAGGAATCTCTAAGTTTATAGATGTGCAGTTGCTACTAGGGAGAAAATAACAATCTTTTGTTCATGGAACAATTGTATTGTTTACTTTACAGACATTGCTTAATGCAGTTATCTGTTGCTTGCAACTTAATACTGGAGGGGGTTCGGATGATAACCTAAATGTGGATTACTAGTCATAGATGCAGTTGGATGGCGGTCTATGTATATTGTTGTAATGCCCAATCAAATCTCATAGGAATCATTATGTCTAGTATTTGCATTGTTATGCCTTACTCAGTCCTATTAATTGCCTCGCTGTAATTTGTTTACCCATCATGTTATGTTATTTATGTTAAGAAGAACACCTCTAGTGAACTGTGGACCCCTGTCCAATCTTTACCATTGTTACATCATCTACTGTTAATGTTTACTTTCTACAAGCAACCATTACCTTCCACACTATACGTTTAATCCTTTGTTTTCAGCAAACCAGTAAGATTGACAACCTCACTGTAAGTTGGGGCAAAGTCTTGAGTTTGTGTTGTGCAGGATTCCAAGTTGCTAGCAACACCTTGGAGTTCTTTACTTGCTCCTACTGGTTCGATAACCTTGGTTTCATAACTGAGGGAAAACTTGCTATCGTGCTCATCATACCTTCCTCTTGGGGTTTCCCAATGAAGCTCTACTATTGAGCCACGTCACCGTCATGTCGAGTTTCCTCAGCAACTAGAACTGCCTCCGGATATTCCGAACATTAGCACGGTTCTAGGCACCAAACATGGTGCAGATGGTCTTCCACACAGAGGCAATCGTGGTCTTCCCAATAATCCGTTGGGCGTCAGCCGATGGAGCCGAGGAGCAGCCGAGCACATGTTGAGCATGCATCCACCACGTGGCGACTCGGGTTGGGATGGAGACGGCTTCACATGCACTGGGTGATAGTATTCTCGGCGTGGGTGCTGTTGAGGTGGCGTGATGCCTGCATCGAAAGTTAAGACGGTGAGGAGTGCCAGAGCATAAAATTGCTCCGGTCAAGGAGGACCTAGGGCGGGGAGATGGGCACCGCGGTGGTGGCGGCCGGTGTGGAGGACGGTCGAACCAAGGACCGTGGAGGGCTGGACGTCTAAGGAGGAGGACATCTCGGCAGTGGCTGCCAGGGTTTCGGCAGTGGTGGCCAGGAAGCTCCAGGAGGCAGTTGCTGATAGGGTTTAACGACGGCAGCCAGGAGGCTCTGATACCAAGTCAAAACCAATGTTTAGGGTTTCGTGGGGTATACCCTCCAGTCCATGGTGATCAGCTTATATAGACATTAGTAGGATACAATACATGGTATATATGTACACATACACAAATTGTATTAACACTAAACCGTATTTAACATGGCTTGCATTATACAAACCATTTATTTTCTCGAACCTGCACTATACACACCTAAGTGCATGTTTCTAATTATTCATATTCACTTTTGTTCAAAAGAATATATCTGGGGAACCCCCATTCAAGTAAGAATACATTATATAGTTTAGTAGTGTACAAGTGGTATCCAAACATGATCTGGAAAAGACAATCCTACCAGCCACTAGTAGAAAACGGACCTTTGGTCCAGAGCATTATTCCTGCTCAGACAAACCGGGACTAATGCCCCTGCTCTAACGGCTAGAAACGCCACGGGACCAAGACATTAGCCCTGGTTCAGATGTGAACTTTAGCCCGGTTCGTTTAACAAACCGGGCTAAAGGGTCTGCACCGAAAAGAGCAGATCGTGGACCTTTAGCCCGGTTTGTTTCTCAAACCGACTAAAGTCCCCGACTATATCTTCTTCCCTTCCCAGCCGAGCCATTTCAAGCTCACACAATCATCCTCTCAAATTTCTCCCTCAATCTTGAGTTCTTCCCATTTTCTCAAGATTTGTGAAGATTTTTTGGCTCCATATCTATCAAGGGTCCTAAGAGGTTAGCAACTTCATCATTTCAGCTCTCATTGCTTGTTTTAGCTCATTTCATGCTCTAGAAATGGATAGATTTTGTGTGGGTTCTATCTCTGTATATCTGGTTAATTTGGCACATATAGTTCTCGAAATTCATTTGATTCATCGAAGCACATAGATACATGAGTTCATCCTATATACATATCTTGGTTTGACACGTTGTCTTGAAATTCGGTCGGTTCACAGTGCATCATGTCACCGTTGAGCAACAAAATATTCTTCTTTCTTCTACCTATCGTCAAAAAATCCATTGAAACAAAAATAAGTATCAAAACTATGAAGTCACACATATATATAGTGGCTCCCTAGCATTTTAGTTAATCATCGGCCATTTAAGCAAGAAAATAAGAACAAAAACATGAACACGGCAAGGAGCTACCAAATTAAATTAGGGAGTGCCTCTATGGCGAGCTCCTTGAAGATGTCTGAGGACGAGGCATCCTAAGACATCTTCGAGAAGCTCTGCCATAGTGGTGTCCCTGCTCTCGCACAACATTTTTCAGTTCATATCTTTTCTAGCTAAATTAGTATGCTGGTGGAGCTAACTAATTTCACATATTAGGGAGTGCCTCTACGGCGAGCTCCTCGAATATGTCTGAGGACGAGGTCCTAATACATCTTCGAGAAGCTCCGCCGTAGTGGTGTCCCTGGTCTCGCACACGATCTTCCTTGCAGTTGATAGTTCACAAGGAAGCCTATTTATAGATTAAGCAGCACAACATAGTGTCGACACTCATGACATAATGTCAACACAACCCCTGTCATAGTGTCGCCACCCACTGAAACAGTGTTGCCACTCACTGGCATAGTGTCCACTCACGACATATAGTGTCGTCACCCACTTTTAGTCCCAATTGGAGACACCATTCGGGACTAAACGGGCTCATGTCGGCCCCACTGTTAATTTCTTTAGTCCCGGTTGGTGTGTCCAACCAGGACTAAAGATGTAGTAGAAAGTTTTTTAAATCAGTGCTTGTTTGATGTATACGATGTGTTCTTTTATTTTTAGACTAGTACTACTCTTAGCATCGTGATTTTGTTTGATGAACTTATAAAATGCAGATGAGACGGCAATGGATGTACGCTGACCGAATCTCTGACGAGATCATTAAAGGCGTGTGTTTTTTTCTCGTTGTGGCAGAGGCAAACAAGCGGAATGGTTTTATCTGTTGTCCATGTGGTGAGTGTCAGAATCATAAGGAATACTCTTCCTAAAGAGTCCTTCATGGCCACTTGTTTCGGTTTGGTTTCATGTCTGGCTATAATTGTTGGACCAAGCACGGAGAAAGAGGGGTTATGATGGAAGACAACGAAGATGAAGAGAATGATGATAGCTATCCTATGTCCTCTGAATACGGTGGTACTACAATGGAAGACAATGATGAAGAAGAAGTAGAAGAACGTGCATCATATGAGCCAGATGATGATCTTGGTCGGGCCATTGCTGATGCAAAGGGAGAATGTGATAGCTAAAGGGAGAGGTTGAAATTTGAGCAGATGTTAGATGATCACAACAAATTGTTGTACCCCAATTGCGAAGATGGCCACAAAAACCTAGGAAGCACACTGGAATTGATGAAATGGAAGGGAGAGGTCGGTGTGCCTAACAAGGGATTTGAAAAGTTGTTGAAGATAATGAAGAAGCTGCTTCCAAAGGATAACGAACTGCCCCAAGATTTATGAAGAAGAAGGTCTCGCCTCTAGGATTAGAGGTACAAGATACATGCATGCATTAATGACCCATCCTCTATCGTGGTGAGCAAGAGAATTTGGATGCATGCCCAGATGCATTGCGGTATAAGATACAACGAGATGACCCTGGTGATGTTTAGGGGGAGCGCACGAGGAAGAGGGTTCCCGCCAAGGTGATGTGGTATTCTCAGAAACGAAGAGCATGCCAAATTGTTGCGATGGCACAAAGAAGACCGTAAGAAAGAAGAGATGTTGAGACACCACCGATGGGTCGCATGGAGAAAAAGTGAGAGAAAGTACGGACTTTGCGGTGATGCGAGAAACTTATGGTTTGTTCTAAATCGGATGGCTGATCCCTTTGGGGAGCAGAAGGTCTATAGCACATGGCATGTGACTTTGTGTATGTATAACCTTCCTCCTTGGTTGTGCATGAAGCGGAAGTTCGTTATGATGCCGTGCTCATCCAAGGCCCGCAGAAACCCGGCAACGACATTGATGTATACCTAAGGCCATTAGTTGAGGAACTTTTACAGCTGTGGCACGGACAAGGTGTACGTGTGTGGGATGAGCACAAACGTGAGGAATTTAACCTACGGGCATTGTTGTTCGTAACCATCAATGATTGGCCTGCTCTTAGTAACATTTTAGGACAGACAAACAAGGGATACAATGCATGCACACACTGTTTAGATGACACTGGACGTATTTATTTGGATAAGTGCAAGAAGAATGTGTACCTAAGGAATTGTCGTTTTCTTCCGCCACACATTCCCTAAGAAGGAAAGGCAAGCATTTCAATGGTGAAGCAGATCACCGGAGTAAGACTGTTCGTCGTACTGGTGATGATGTATTTGATATGGTGAAGGATTTAAAAGTAATCTTGAAAGGTCTCGGATGACCCGCTCAAGGACGTCATGACATGCACCCATGTGGAAGAAGAAATCTATATTTTGGGAGCTACCCTATTGGAAAGTCTTAGAGTTCTGCTCTGCAATTGATGTGATGCACCTGACGAAGAATGTTTATGGATACGCTATGCTTCTTGGGCGTATGGAAAGAATAAAGATACACCAGAAGCACGACAGGACCAACAACGTATGAAAGACCGAGAAGGCAGGCATCCAGAGTTGTTTCAAGGTACCGCCAGCTACGCTCTTACGAAGGAAGAGAAGGAAATATTTTTTGAATGCCTGAGTAGTTGTCACATCCCAAGATTTTCCAAATCTTGTAATGTGAAAATAAATGAATAAAATAAAACTTTGTTTGATTTTCAGAGCCAAAAGAAACTTTTTGAATTCAACTGGAACTTCAAACCCATTTGAATTAAAATAAAACCTAAAGGGATCTAAAAGGATAAACATTTAATAAAAGGAAAAATAAAAAACATTTGGAAATACTATTTTGAAACTCTTAAGTGAAAAGATTAATTTTCAAATAAAATAGAAGTTTATAAATAAAGAATATTTTATAAAGCCAAATTAAACCTTGGCCAAACTTTGGGAATTAAAACATTTTATTTTAAATAAAATTATCAAAGGTTTATTTAAATAAATTAATAAGGATTTAATATCCAACCTTATTAAAATAAAAGGTTTTACCAATTTAAATTGAAACATCAAAACTTATTAAATTATTTAAAATAATTTTTCCTAAATATTTGATATTCACAAAAAAAACCTACTAAAGTGTTTAGGCTTTATTTTAGATTTTAAAAATAAATATCTCAATAAAACAAATCCTATTTGATTTAATAAGGAAAGTCTATTGTATTTAATTAATAATGGACTCTAAAATAAAAAGGTTAGTTTGTTTTAAAACAAATTTCCAAGTATTCTTTATTATACCTACAGATTTGGTTTTGAAAATATTTAGGTTTCAAATAAAGATTTTATTAATAAAATCAAACTCTATTTGATTTAATAACTAAGGCCATTTTAATTAATTATTAATGGACCCTATTATTAAAAAATTTATTATTTTGAATTTGGATTTTGGTTACTGAACAGAAACTAATTTCAAAATTACAAGGTTTGGTTGTTGTTTGAATTGATTTGAACCTTGTTTGATTGTTTGGAAATTCAAATCAGAAAAATAGATTTAGAAATAGAAAAAGATTTACACAGAAAAAATAGAACATCCCACCATCTGGCCCAACTAACCCAACAGCAGCCCACCTAGCCCACCTCACCGCCCAAACGCTTTTTCTTCACCCTGGAAGAAACCGCACCCTCACCGCAGTGGACCTCCTCGTTTCTTTTCCCACTGACCAACCGACCCCACGCAGCTAGCTCATCGTCTTCAACCCCGCGATGACCACGCCTCTCCTCGCTGTCGTTGCTGTCTTCAATCCCCGCGATCAATTCGCAGTAATTCCGTGCCTTAAACCTCGCAGCGATCACGCCCATTTAAGCGCCAACGCCTTCTCCTCCATTTCCCCAGACCACTCCCTCTCTCTGCCCCCAGGCTGGACGAATTGCGCCGCACACCGTCCTCTGTCCGATGATGTTCCAGTGACGATTCCGGCGAAACCAGACCTCCCCTTGCCTCATTGACCAAGCACGCACACTCCCCAGCCCCTGGAGCTTCTGCCCGTGCCTTCCGTTCAACCGCAGGAGCCCTGTAACCTCGACTTCGACGACGACCCGCAGCGCCGCCGTCTGCAACCTCTCCGACGACCTCCCCTGGTAAACGCTGACCACCTCGAGCCTGATCGTTCACGCTCCCTCACTCGCCTCGGTTTTGTGCAACTAACCATGACCTCTAGTTGTCTTTTCGTGATCAATAGCCTCGTCTTCGACCACGGACAGAGTCGTCCGACGTTGTCTTCAACTCCGGCGAGCAATTAGTTCCACCCTAGTGCGCCCCTCGCCTCCTCGCAACCACGTCGAGCTTTCCCACGACCCTGTGATCACGGTGAGCCTTCTCCTTCCCTTCCTTGCGTCCAGTATCACCGGCGACCACCTCGCTGAGGCCGCTCCAGAGCACTACGCCATGCCCGATTAGTAGTCAGAGTAGTTAGGACCGTTAGATTTGGATCTGACGTTTAGGAAAGAAAGTGAGCGAAGGGGTATCGAGCAACCAGTGTCGTGCGATCCCACTTAGATCCAACGATCCAGAGAGATCAATCCGACCGAACCGGTATTGTCCAGTTAGAACTTGACGCGTGGCACTAGATCTTTTTAAAAGAAATTTGAAGACAGATTTATTTGCAAACTTCAAACCCTTGTAACTTTTAAACCACACGTCCAAAAATTACAAATTTTATATCAATGGATTGAGGAGAGCAAGCCCTAGCCAACTGTGGCCTTAGTTTAGAAAATAGTATATGTTAGTTTGCTTGATTTTGCAGATTCATTTGTATGCTTATTTAGAGTAGAAAAATTGTTTAAAATTGAATTTAGGGTTAAAACTTTTGCAAAATGGCTTGTTGTGACCTTACTAACCCTAGGAACCAACACTTGGTGTTAAAAATGATTTTGGTAAAATTTGGGTTGAATTATTTAACTTAGCCATTTTCTAGCCAAATAAAATTATTGATTTTATTATGGAAATATTTTTGCAAAGAAAACTTTGGGAAAATGTTTTGGACCAAACCTACTGACCCAAAACACCAAGCTTTGCAAATGGCAACTCACTTGGTGAAAAACATAAAGTTTTGCTTTGATAAGAATATTTTTCACCACATGAAATGATGGTTGGATTTTAAAAATGGTTTATGGACTAAAGCCTTTTGCAAATGACTTTGCCATTTTGGTAAATGACCAATGTGGACCTTACAAGGTTATAATCCTAGTGGAGACCTCCCTTATGAATAAAACCATCTTAAGCATGTTCCTATGCATGACTTAGAATCCATTGCTTTGTGTGTGTGAAATGTTGTTTGAATATTGGTTTGGAATGCTACTTGATACTATGCTTGCTTGATTGATTGTAGTGAAATTAGCAAAGTGAGAGACTAGCAAGATCAAGGAGTAAACCCTCATTCTCTACCAAAAAGGCAAGTTACACTATCATACAAATGCCCTACTATTTTCATTATACTTAGTGGATTTTGAAAACATGCATGAAATCAATTTTATACTTATGCTATGCTAAATCCTAATAGGATTCCCTATACACTCCTTAGTGAAATATTGTAGTTGATACATGCTTAGCCATGCTATATTTTGAAAAGGAGATACATGTTGAGATTTTACAAAGGTTGAGAAAAGGACTTGTGTTTTACATAATAAAACAAGGACTCAATGAACCACCTAGGTGGAGGATACTTTAAGTTTTGGAGAAGGTGGCAACAAAAGGAACCATGTCTATGGGAATCACTTTGTGTTGTGCTCCAAAAGAAAACCACCTAGGAAACTTAGAGATTGATCATGTTTCTCCAATTGTGGCTTTCGTGTGCAACCACATGCTATTATGGCTCTGGCTTAGTCAACTACATTAGGAAGACCCATACATTGTCTTTAGTTACCGGACATGGGGATCTGGAATGCTTCATGGGGACTAAAGACAAGCTAGCAATGATGTATGGGAGGACCTTTTGGAAAGACTTCATCACACTCTCAGTCTGCCAGTACTCCATCTTGGTGAGCACTAATCCAGTAGGCCACTGGTGGCAACAAGATGGGATTGTGACATGTGGGTAAAGTGTACTCCTTCTGCAGAAGTTAATAAAATCTAAATACTTAGCCGTGTCCCCGGTTATGGACAATACTGAGAAACTAAAGTTTGAACTATGGGAGATCTCGACATTCCAACTTCTAAAATAAAAACTTGATGCACTTGGGGGTACCAAGGAATTCAAAGAGATTTTGTTAAGCTTGTTGCACTTGGGGTTACCAAGGTGCTCAAGAGCATGATGTACTTGGGGTTACCAAGGAACTCATGAGATTTTAAAACTTGTTGCATTTGGGGTTACCAAGTGGCTCAAGAGATTTTGACAAGGACTTGAACACTTGAGTTTCTACCAAGGAGTTCAAGGGATTCTTGGAAAAGAGATTTGACAAAAGGACCAAAACCATTTTCGAAAAGATAGGATAAAATATTGCTTTATGCAAACAAGCCTTAAACTCTACTTAGCCAAATATGCATGTATTGATAGGATCCACTCTTATTATACATAGAAGTGAAGCTTGCCAATACAATTCAAAATGTATTGACCCTTGTGGCTGTAACTTGTAATGTTGCAGGTTTGATTGATTTGAATGAAGATTGTTTGATTAGGATTACAAAGTCTACAACCAACATCTGCCTGTGGCACTTTGAAGATGAAGGACCCATACTTATAGTTATTCCGCTGCAATGTAATGTAATAGCCAAATGAGCTATGTATGATGTAATAAAACTATGTTATTCCTGGTTATAAATTTATATTATGACCTTTGTATCTTGATATTACATCTTAACTGTGGATGCTAGCTATTGATCCAGGGACTAGCATTGTAAACACAGGGGGAATCTACCTTATTAAAGGTTGGGACCCC
The DNA here is from genome assembly GCA_030063025.1 of Avena longiglumis. Classification (NCBI taxonomy): domain Eukaryota; kingdom Viridiplantae; phylum Streptophyta; class Magnoliopsida; order Poales; family Poaceae; genus Avena; species Avena longiglumis. The sequence continues at coordinate 530,652,240 of CP125976.1, forward strand.
TTACAGTAGTATCAAGGTTCCTTCTGGCTTCTCGTCTAATATAAAGGGAATAATAAATATGGCAGAGAAAAAATTCCAGAACCTGAAGTCTCATGACTGCCATGTGCTTATGACGCAGTTGCTTCCGGTTGCTTTGAGGGGGCTTCTGCCGGAAAATGTTAGAGTACCCATTGTGAAGCTATGTTTGTTCCTCAATGCAATTTCTTAGAAGGTAATCGATCCAGAAAGTCTACCAGTTCTAAAGATGTGGTCCAAGTGTCTTGTCTTTGAGTTGGTGTTCCCACCATCCTTCTTCAATATAATGACGCACCTTCTAGTTCACCTAGTCAAGAGATTACCATTCTCGGTCCCATTTCTACACAATATGTTCCCTTTGAGAGATTCATGTGAGTCTTAAAGAAATATGTCCATAACCGCGAGGCCAAAGGAAGCCTCCTGGGATATGGAACAGAGGAGGTCATTGAGTTCTGTGTTGACTTTATTCCTGACCTTAAGCCGATCGGTGTACCCGAATCACAGCATGAAGGGAGACTTAGTGGAAAAGGCACGCTAGGAAAGAAAGCAAATATATGTATGGACGGACATTCTTTCACTAAAGCACACTATACAATTCTACAAAGTTCCACCTTGGTGGCTCCATATATCGAGGTACACAAGAATATTGTACGCTTGAACTACCTGGGGCAGTTTGACAGGTTGATTAGAGATGAACACATGAAGACTTTTGGCGGTTGGTTGCAGACACATCTCATGAATGACACCACTATTGGAGATCAGTTGTACTTGTTGGCCAGGTCTCCATCTTCAACTATATTGACTTTCTAAGGGTACGAGATCAATGGGAATATATTTTACACGCACGCCCAAGATAAAAACAGCACCAACCAAAATAGTGGTGTCCGATTTGATGCAACGGACGAGAATGGGAAAAAGGAAACATATTATGGTTACATAGAGGACATATGGGAACTTGACTATGGTCCTAATTTGAAGGTCCGATTGTTTCGATGCAAATGGGTCAAGATGATGAGGGGTAACGTAGACCAAAGCATTTTAATGACAACAGTGGATCTCAATAATATTGCATACGGAGACGAATCATTCGTCCTTGCCAATGATGTGGCTCAAGTTTTCTATGTGAAGGACATGTATAATAGACCGAGAAAAAAGAAAGATAAGCAAAAGAATATAATATCATACGATGAGCCAAAGCGCCACATAGTTCTTTTAGGAAAAAGAAACATGGTGGGAGTTGAGGACAGGACAGACATGTCATAAGATTATGACAAATTTCATGAAATTCCGCCATTCAAAGTGAAAACTGACCCAAGCATATCGCTAAATAAGGAAGATGCTCCATGGCTACGGACAAGAAGAGAACCAAAACACTAGATGTGGATGTTGGTGATGTAATGTATTAAACCTTTTGTGAATTAATCCTATTTTTCATTTATTAAAGGAAGATGCTCCATGGTTAATAAAGGAATTTCTGAGATTGTTGTAGGCAGGTACCAAAAATGTAGACTAGGTAACACTTAGACATTTATTAATATTAAAAACCGGGACTAGCTAACACTGAGGACTAAAGCCACCCCCTTTAGTCATAATCATGCCTAGTCCTATAGTACACAGCTTTAGGGTCTTCTTCGTCATCGTCATCATCATCATCATCGTCACCTGCCAGTGCAGAGATCCTCAGCCCAGCCATGCCATATACCGGGGTCACCTGCCACTCCGGCCTCGGATTCATGGCGGGCGGGGGAGGAGTCTCCTGGAAGACGATGCCGCTACTGCTGGGCGGGGGAGGGGCATTCTTGTGGCTCTGTGATGGGTAGACTTGTGGGCACGCAGGCGAGGATGGTCTCCCCCGGTGATGTAGCGCATCACGCCGATGATAGTACGGTTCGCCCACCACAGACACCGACCGGCTTCATTGTGGTTCACCGGGGGCGGGCCATTACCCTCATACCTGGCGAGCTCCCTTTCCCGTTGGTTAGCAAAAAAGGCATTCCAGGTGTGATAGTTGTCGGGATCCCATTGGGGATCCATCCGCTGCTCTGGCGTGAGCTCGTGGTAGAAGTGGTTCGTGATGGCCGCCTGTCGGGTGGAGCCTTGAGGCATAGGAGGGACAGGAACCCCTCCAGCTCTCAGCATCCATCCGGCGGCCGGCCGGTAGCCCGGCGGGCAAGGGTAGTTGGAGGCCCACAACGCCTGGGTCTCCTCGAGGGTTAGAATGGCCCAGTAGGCACTGTCCATAGTTGTGAGAGAGGAAGGTGTGGATGTATGGATACCCATGGCGTGGTCGGCCTATATATAGATGGAAAGTGCTGGAAAACATGGCGGGAAACGGTGGGATATGGCGGGAAATATCTTTAGTCCCGGTTAGTGGCTACAACCGGGACTAAAAGCACCGTTCAGAGGGAAAGGGCGGGAAAACATGGCGGGAAGCGGTGGGATATGGCGGGAAATATCTTTAGTCCCAGTTAGTGGCTACAACCGGGACTAAAAGCATCGTTTAGAGGGAAAGGGCGGGAAGCGGTGGTCCAAGAGACCTTCATATTCGAGGTTTCATGGCTTTCGGTCCAAGAGACGGATGTTATGTGTTGAATCGCGGCATAGTTTGTGATACGGTGCCCATATTGTGCATGCATGTGTATATTGGGATGTAGAACAATGTTGCAGGAGGAAGTTTTCCTTTCGCCGCCGAAAAGCCATTTTCCATTTTCTCGAGCGCAAAAGACGGGTCGCTTTGTGAAGCAGCCACTAAAATGCGATTCTGTAATGCTACCATCCCATTTTTATAAAATAGAAGACCACGTTACGTGAACTATATCCCAACCGGGGGATCTAAAACCTTTCTGTCCTTCCCAGGTGAAAAAGACAAATGTCTGCCGAATAGGTAGGAAGTGGGTCCGGTTTGAACTATAGGTACATGATCTAACGTCCGTGATTTTTTGAAAAAATCATTTTTAGACTCACAATATGTCGTTTTTTCAGAGATCCAATGCAAGTTCTAACATTCTCATCCCCTATCTTCACGCACGCCGTTTTGACCTAAGTTCGAAACAACAAAAAATTCAAAACAGGCATAAAAAATTCAAAAAAGGTCCGAACAATGTAAATCCTTCGCTTGGTGTGATATTATGTGACATAGTTGCAAGGAAAAATATCAAACTTGGTATACTGATTATGTCTCCAAAAAACCTTCACAAAATGACCTATCATGTTCGAGGTTTCATGGCTTTCGGTCCAAGAGACGGTTGTTATGTGTTGAATCGCGGCATAGTTTGTGATATAATGCCCATATTGTGCATGCACGTGTATATTGGTATGTAGTACAATGTTGCAGGAGGAAGTTTTCCTTTTCGTCGCTCGGAAAAACCATTTTCCATTTCCCGAGCGCAAAAAGACGGGTCGTTTTGTTGAGCAGCCACCAAAATGCAGTTACAGAATGCTACCATCCCATTTTTCTAAAATATTAGACCACGTTACGTGAACTATATCCCAACCGGGGGATCTCAAACATTTCTGTCCTTCCCGGGTGAAAAAGACAAATGTCTGCCGAATCGGTAGGTAGTGGGTCCGATTTGAACTACAAGTACATGATCTAACGTCCGTGATTTTTTGAAAAACTCATTTTTAGACTCACAATATGTCGTTTTTTCAGAGATCCAATGCAAGTTATAATATTCTCATCCCCTATCTTCACGCACACCGTTTTGACCTAAGTTCAAAACGGCAAAAAATTCAAAAAAGGTTTTGAAAAAGGTTTTATAAAAGGTTTTGAAAAAGGTTTTTAAAAAAGGATTTTAATTTTTTTTAAAAAAAGGTTTTTAAAAAAGGTTTTGAAAAAGGTTTTTAAAAAAGGTTTTAAAAAAGGTTTTTTGTTTTTAAAAAGGTTTTAAACAGGCATATAATAATTAATTTTAAAAAAGGTTTTGAAAAAGGTTTTGAAAAAGCGTTTAAAAAAGGACGTTTAGCCCCGGTTTGTAGTGGGTGCGGGGCTGCGCGCCGAAAACCCTTTAGCCCCGGTTTGTGCTACCAACCGGGGCTAAAGGGGGGTGGGTATAAATACACACCCCATGCGCCCCGGTTCGGTGCATGAAACGGAGCGCACAGATCGACCCAGGCCATTGCCTTCCTCCTCAAGGCCGGCTTGCCTTGCCACCGCTGCCTAACCACTGCGCCCGCGCCTCCTCATGGCGCCTGCTCACGCCTCCCCACGCCACTCGAGCCCCGTGCCCGCGCCTGTCGACCGCGCCCGTGTCGTCCCGCTCCGGCGCCACCCTTCCCCAAAGACGCCGACCACCTGCCGTCCTCACCGGAGCCGATCAAGCCGCACTGGCCCACCACCACCGAGCCTCCTCAAGGTAAGCTCTAGTTTAGTAGTACGTGTTAATTTTGTTAGTGTTAATTTTGTTAGTGTTAATTAGTTAGTGTATATAATTTTGTTAGTGTATTTTAGGGTTAATTAGTTAGGGTTATTTTAGGGTTAATTAGTTAGTAAGTTTAGTGTAATTTTTTCTTAGATATTTTAGTTAGTGTTTAATATATTTTGTTTTGTTAGTGTAATATAGTTTATTTTAGTTAGTGAATTTTAGGATTTTAGTTAGTGTTTAATATAGTTTATTTTAGTTAGTGAATTTAGTTATTGTTTAATATAGTTTATTTTAGTTGATACTATTTATTTTCATCATGCTTAAAGTATATAGGTTTAATTTAGTGTTTAGGAATATGTCGATTCCTCATCCTCGTTCACTCGGAGTGACCCTGGAGGGCTACTAGACAGTGTCACCGGGCATCCACGGGGCTGGGCTCCGCCGGGCTGGCACTGGGAGGTGCTACCAGCCGGGGGACGTCGTCTCGTGAGGAATCCGGGTGTCGTTGTCGACCCGGATCTTCTGTGGTGGTGGCCGAGTGGTCTAGGTGCGATGCAAAGGGAGCCGGCCCCCGACGAGGTGGTATAGCGTCGTGTCAGGGAGGAGGACGAGCACGTCCGGTGCTACATGCACATTTTAGGAGTCCGGGACGCCAATACCTGGCAGCTTCTTCAGGCACCTTACCCGAGATATTCTCCGGTGATGGTTCCTACACTTTGGGTGCACACCTCCCGCGCTCAAGAGTCGGGCTCGGCTTCATTGAGCTAGCTAGATGTGTAATAGGGTTGTATTGTTGTTTAATTGGTACTTTATTGTTGTACTAGCTGGATTATTCGATATGTATTGTTGTTTAATTGGTACTTTATCTTTGTTTATCACATTGTTTAAGCTGGATTACTTTATCTTCCTTTATTTTATCGCATTAAGCAAAATGGTTTTATCTTTCTTTTGTATTAGTTAAGTTATGGACGGTAGAGACAACGAAGAGCACATCATGTACAACATGATAAATGAGGGTACAGGAGGTTACCATTATGATGGAGCAGACGATGATGGAGATGATTATGGCTCCCAATACCTCAACTTGGATGAAGCCGACGGAAGAGACGACTATGACGAATTCTTTGGTGGAGACGATGGTAGAACTGACGGTGGAGACACCACCATAGCAAAGACCGGCGAGGTATATAAAGCCTCTGCTGATCACGAGCTAGTAGATGCATTAGTTAATTCATATATATATATGTACTAACAACTGTTTCTTCTCTTAGACCTCCGCATTGGGCGAATCTTCTGCAAGGAAACGAGGCCCGACCAAAAAGTTGGCCGATGGTATGCGTATCACCATTGATCTAGTGTCTGAGTTCGGCGAACCTTTGGAGCCGAAAGAGGCCACAAGTGTATTTGTATACCAATGGGGAGGGATAGTCAGGGCCGCCATCCCGATCACTACTCAGAAGTGGAATAAGCCAGGAAAGAAAAGTGATCGCGTTGGAGAAAATTTTGTCGATGACAGAGCCAAAGACGGTCTTTGGAATTCACTCATGGCACACTTCTCTCTGCCTGAATTGGACACTCCTGAACTCACTAAGGCATTGAGGTTGCAAGTCAGAAAGTGGTCCCTTAAGAAGATGGGCAGACAGTTCAAGGACTGGAAGAAAAGATTGTACAACAACTTTGCCAAGAAGGGGCTGACTCCGCCACTCACTAGCCCGCTGGAGAAGTAGCGAGATAACTGGACCCCATTTGTGAAATACAAGGAATCAGAAGCAGCTACGGCCAAGTCAGAAAAGAATAAGATAAATGCGGCCAAAAAGAAATATCACCATACTATGGGGACATGTGGCTACAAGACGGCCACGCCGAATTGGGAATAACCGAGGAAGAAATGCGTAAAAAAGGGGTCACGCCAGCTACAAATAAGTGGCCCGTGAGGTTAAAAAATTGGCTCCTTGGGCATGGGGGTTCGTATGACACTGAAACCGGGGAGATTATTGTTACAAAGGAGGCCATTACTAAACCCAAAGATGAACTTGTTAAAGTGATACAACTGAGAAAAGATGGAAAGTTCATTCCCGACAGAGAGAACGATGAGCTGACATATGCCCTCGGTAATCCTGAAAAATTTGGATGAACATGAGGCTGTGGCCCATCTATTCCATGGAAGACAGGGTTTCCCGCTGACATCGACACTTAAAGCCGATCCAGAAAAACGAACCGGCAGAAGGCGGAGGAGGCAGCACGGTTGGAGGCGGTTGAAAAAAGGAACAAGGAATTTCAAGCCATGTTCAAGCTACAGCAGGAGCAGATTAATGAACTTAGAATCGCCCGACAAAGAAGATCCTGCGTTAGACAGTCCGGTGGGCCCATCTCAGCGGAGAAGCAGCGTGGCTTCCACGGAGGTACAAGCTAATAATCCAATGCTGATGGACAATAATGCACCGGTGATAGATGATACGGCCGGTGCAACGATGGTTCGCTACCCCGTGGATGAAGTCGAGGCAAGGACAGCTTGTGAGCTACATGTCACAGTGAAGAACATTTCTATGAAGGTGGCGCTCGGCTTTGCTTTACCTTGTCCACCGGAAGCGACCTACCATGGAAGTCAGATTCCACTTGGCTATGCTCGTGTCGGTGCGGATGAAGTTGAAATCACATGTCGATCACTTGAGCTTGACATCCTTGCAGGCGAAGGGGAGAAAACACTTAGAGAAGTGGAGGGTGGGATCATTCTTTGGAAAAAACAACACATCGTGTTTCCAGGCTGGGCGCCAAGGAAATCTTCTCCTCCGAGAAGCAATCCATCACCTCCAAGGCCACCATCACCTCCGAGTCCACCGTCTCCACCAAGAAACAATAGTCCACCCCTTCCTAAGAGGGATCGCAGCGCGACTGCATCTCCATCTCCGGCGCCTCCGCCTCCGCCCACTGAATCAAAGGGAAGAAAGAGAAAGAATAACACCACTACGTCGAGGGAGACCCGATGCCGAAAATGACAAGATCCCCTCCCAAGATTACCGCCGTCTCCTCCCAAGTTAGCTTATCACCAGACTAATGAGGAAAGCGCGGTGATCTCCCGGGCCGAAGTGAAGGCCCATTTTGCACCAAAACAACCAGAGCCAAAGGTGCTAGTTGATCCAAAAGTCAAGAAGCACTTCAAGGCATTCCTTTAGCATACACCCCAACATGTGTTAAATAGGAAAGATGACTATACACGCCATCTTACGAAGACACTAAAAGAGAAGTCATCAAGAAGTACTACAAGTGAGAGAAAATCAAAAGAAGTTGCCCAGCTCAGCAAACAGGCAAAACAATCCATTGCCCCGCTCAAGGTGTTACCCCAGCCCACACAAGGTGGAATAGATATGGAATTAGCTATAAAATTAGCCAAGGAGTGTAACATGTCGGTCGAAGCACTTCTAGCCAGCGGAGATAATGTCTCCAAGGGACCAACAGCGGAGATAATGTCTCCAAGACACCCCCGGGATCAAGGCTAAACAAATCCCAGACCCCCGTCTGTAATAAGGTTAACCTTGAGCTCGAGAACATCCGGTGAATAATCGGTAAAACATCAGTGACCCTACGACACAAAAACTATTACATCAAGCCCATATCTGAGCGAAGAACCAAAATATTACAAGCAGAGGTCACTGACCACAAACATCAAACAACGAAAGGCAAGTTATGCTATTAAGTATAGAAAACTTGACAAATGGCCTAAGAGGCCTGAAGCATAACGATGACTTCCCATTCCATAGATTCCAGGCTGCCGGCCGGGAACTCCAAACTACTCGTCGATGTCGATGCCGTGAGGAACTCATCTTCTATGGTAAAACTTACTCTGCTGCAGAAATATCAACGAAGCAAGGGGTGAGTACAGGGTGTACTCCGCAAGACTTATGGCTGGTGGAGTTGTTTTGCATAAAGCCATATTTGTTTTGTAAAACAAGAGGGAGAAGAAGCTCGTCTAATCAGAGTGTTTTAAAAGTGGATAAGAAAGCGACATATCGAAGGTATTGACCATCATATTTTGATATCCACCAAGTCATCATCGAACCTTATCGAGGATCACCCCCTCGTACCCAAGAGGAAGCATCCTTAAGCACACTTTATCTTAATTTGCCAATTTTTATGATTAGGTTCAAGTTCTCTATGATCCCACGTCCATTCCCAAGTCATCCATAACCGTGGACACGGCTTTTCGAAAGGATTAATACCCTGCAGGGGTGTACAACTTTACCCACACGCGCCGACCGACTCTTAGCGTCACATGACACACTTCCTTGGTGTGCTGACAGAGGGTGATCGACCGAAACCTTTCCCTTACTTTTGCCTAATCCATGAGTCACCATAAGGGCTCCCGGCTATGGTAGTTGGCCATACTCCCAGGCAAAGGTCCTCGACTGTACCCAAGATCCAGTTCAATGCCGAGCATCCTTCACCCGGCCACGTCCTATATGCTTGCACCATTTTCCAAAATCTTTTTCCATGGGGGTGCCGAATAAATCTTCAAACTACAGACTCATGGATCAGACTAGGCAAGTTGGGGTCAAGGGGGTCCCTATATAACCCCGTGTGGCTGTACGCTCGTCTTGGTTCAAGAGGCAAGAACCTCGGGTCCTAAGGGTGGCAAGTATGGGACTGCAAAAACCACAACCCTCGTGGCCTCCCATACAAGCCTTAGCATGTTTAACTTACTTCACCTGTCATACCACGTTATCCTGTCCAACTAGGTTCATTCGAAGACCGGAACCATCAACCAAGTGAATCACCAGAACAACTAAGCTTGGCTAAGCACAACAGATAAAGTAGCTCTAGGAGCGATCATAAAGCCAACCCCTAATTATGCTAGGAGCAGTGGATCAGGGATTATAGGTTCAAAGGAAACATGCATCAAATAGGATTACTCTATCTATCGATAAAAGACTTTAGAATCATATGCACATGTCAAGAACTTAGAATGCTTGAAAGCATAGGATTATATCATGTGTGGGGTTTCGCTTGCCTTTGCCAATTGATATCCAGAAAGAGGATCTTTGGACATCTGGTACTTGACTTGATTACAGTTGGTCAAGTATTTGTCTTCGAGCTTCGACGGTGTTGATCTCGGTCTTCAATCTCGATCCCGATATCGTATTCTACCGAGGAAGAACCGAACACCGGAAAGAGAGGGAAACAATCAACACATGGCATCGATGCAATACTCAAACAAGGATGATGATATGACAAGTTGAATTGTATTGAAATTAAAACCCTAAACATGCTTGGTCATTTTAATCGGGGTCCGAGGGGTTCAAACCCTAATTCGGAGAAACCACGAATGCATATGGGAGGGTGCATTTGCTTGTCTAATTAAACTTGTCATGTAAGTTGATTATCAATGCATGATTATAGTGTAATTAGATAGAGTTCATTTTTATGAACATTTTGATATATTATTTGTATTTTTCTGACTTATAAATAATTACTTATTGAATTTACAAGTTTTATTCATTTTCTGAAATTATAACAAAATGGGGAAATACTTTTTGCACCCAGGCTACAGCTAACCCGGGTGACTGACCGATGGGCCCAAGGCCACATCAGCGTCCACGTTGGCAAAGAGGGGCATGCAACCTATTGACCGGGCTGACTCACGCTCGTTGATGTCATGCTGATGTCAGCGCGACGTCACGCCGGCAGTTGCCCACAGATCAACGACGGGGAAGGTGATTAGGTGCACGCGGACAAGCGGGGTTGATCGTGTTCGGCGCAGACGACCGAGAGGAACAGAAATAAGGCGGCGCCGCTTAGATTTGGTGATCGGAGCTGCGCACCTGACGGCGGCGAGCGGCGGTGGCAGCAGAGGCACGGCGCGGAGGAAGCTAGAGAGCGAGAGGGAGGAAACAGAGAAGGCCACAAGGACAAGTGGCTCACCACGAACACGGTAGATGGGTCGGAGAGGCCGGGGATGGTCTGACAGCGATGAATCGTCGGCGGCCGGAGTCGGGGAAGGTGAGGTCATCGTCGGTGATAGAGGGCGCTTTGGCCCGATTCCTTTGACAGGGAGAAGAAGTCTAGCATGCCGGAGCTCCTAGACACCACGGCGAGGCTCGGGGTTGCACAGAACGACGGCGAGGAGCGGTTCTGCGGCGGCTAGGGTTCGGTCGCCTGGCGGGAAAGAGAGGAGAGAGGTAGGGAGAGAGAGGTGAAGTGGATGAGGACGAGAGGGAGGGTCGCTGCGGCTCTTATCCATCCCCTGGAGCTCGTCGGTGGCGGGAATCACGGCGGGGAGGGATCGACGGCGCCGGTGGTGATAGAGAGGATCTTGCAAAGGGGAGGAAGACGATGAAGGAGAGAGGCGAAGCGGTATGGGCCAGAGCGGGCTGCAATGGGCTGCTGCTGGGCTGGGGTTGGTTGCACGCGATCGGCAGAGAGTGAGGGAGAGAGAGAGGGGCTCGGCCCGATTGGGTCTGTCTACTGTTTTTATTTCCTGAAACCATTCTCCATTTTCTGTTTTGTTTTCTCTTTGTATTTGTCAAATACAAATCTGTTTTATATTATTTTGAAAAAGGCGAAACTTTGTAAATATTTCAAACATTGTAGGTCCCTGGTTAGTCTTTGGGCTCCATCATTTTGTACTTTCAAAACATTTAAAACCATTTTGAACACATTTCAAATAAAGAGGAAAGGAGTTAGGATTAGGGTTTTGCTATTGTTTCTTGCATGAAATTTTAAGATGATGCTCATGGATGCACAAAAAAATCCCATTTACTATCTAGTAAAACTAGGGTTGTTACAATTCTATCCCCCTTAAAAGAATCTCGACCCGAGATTCCTAGGTAGGAAGATAGAAGGAACAGGGTCACACTAAACTTCAACAATCTTCTCCGAAAGGTTGATCCATGCCAACATGACGAGTGGACGAAACGCTTCGTAATCTTCGAGGTGGCTGCTCACACTAAGGAAAAGAGGGAATGACACCGAACCACAAACTGAGTATCTCATGATCAACTCATGGATAGATGCTTCGCAAACATATCTAGAGCTAACAACATGAAACACATCAAGGTAAAGGAGGAAACAAAAGGAGATGGTTTGCAAGGTGACAGATAGTTGGTCTTCATAAGGATTGAGACCATGGAACTTGCCGAAGAGTTTGACTTCTGAAGGAAGGGAACTTCCAATAGAAAGAACATGACCGCAGACTTCGAGAGATAAACCTCTACTAACATCTTAATAGAGCTTTACAGGTGGAAATGATAGGTACCAACAAAACCAAGATGTTGACTACTTTTGAGGTAGAAGGGTCATTCTTCGGTTCAACAGAAGGCCAAGATAGAAAGGTGTTTTAGTGGAGAGGACTCTCAAGAGTCACAAGGAACATGTAACAAGAGAAACTATTGGTTACCAAAATCATAGTCGCTCTTCAAACACGTTTAAGAAAGCGGGAAGGAAACTCAGTATTCATCTAGAGCTATCAAAATCTTTGCCAACGATCTGGATATCACTTTGCACCACCAAGATGAATAGGTAAGAAGATTCCTGATGACACTAGAATAAAGAAACTTCATTCTCCGACTCCAAGTACTTGGCATAACAAGGCGCTTGCCAATGTAAAAGGGTCTAGAGGATTGACCGAGAGACATTTAGCAACACTACTTTAAATGTTCTCCTTGATGTTCCAAACACCATTAGCAGGCTACTGACAGGCCTTTAACCAGTCATCAAGTAAAGGTCAGACTTCGGATAAAAAGGAAACCATAAGCATAACTCCTATAGTAAGTCACAGAAGATGCCTCATGAAGAGTGGTTGTTACTGCTGATTCAAGAGAATATGACAAAAGGTCTTTCCGGCTAAGTGTGTCAACCATTACAGCAATCTTGCCAGATGTACAGAGGGACCTATGTCAACCCTTGAAGAACACCAACCATCATATCTTCTTGAGATTCATATTTGGTTGAGTGGAGAGATACTTCAGACTCAGCATGTCCGAATAGAATATTTGCAACATTTACCACAGAGGTAAAGCCACTAGATTCTCAAGACACAGACTACAGTGTCAAACTCCAAAAGATGAGCTAGATTGCGAAACACATGTATTAGCAAGTTATCAAAAGATAATTGCATCTACATGAATTGTTTCCAATGAAACACAACTGAATCCTTGTTGGAAAACATTTAGGAGGATATCGAAGTTCTGTTGGATTTCTTATCTTCCGTGAACAAATCAATCAGTGGCTTGGTGTTCTTGGAGGATCTTCTTGATACGTGAAGGTATCAACCTACCATATCAAGAATTCTTCGCACATGCTTGGCTAATTTGAAATGATTTCCGAGGAGACAAAGACAACTCTACTCGAATCCACGGCGACATCTTTCAACATTTGTGCGTGAACTAGAGAGGTTTACTTCTAACTTCCAAAACACATACTTCAAAATGGCACAAAGATGGTTCTCAAAAGTTTCCAACATTAATGCCAAATGTTCCATATGAATCTTTTCTAGCATGGAGAAGGTAATGACGTCATTGATGGGCTCAATAACAGACTTATCTATACACTCCAAGAAGACATACTCACATGTTGTATAAACAAGGCATAGACATTGGTCAGACCAGTGGACAAGAAGATGCACTTAGGTGGGACATCACAAGTAAATACACCAACAGATAGTTCTTGGAACCGAGTTTTAGTTGACGATAGCCCAAATCAAATCAAAGGTAGGAAAGATAACATATTCACAAAGGAGATAATATATGGCTTCAACACGAACACAACCAGATATCCCTTTAAGAAGGAACTGAGTTGGATAGACATTTTTTCTTACAACTCTCCAAGTTGTTGTTTAAGCTCAACCAACCTGTTCAGGGGTATCCAGAACGGATGCTTGGAGAAAGGAGTAGTTCAGAGAACTTGCTTGCTCAAGAACTTGACATCACGGTCATGTGGCAACATGGCGACACTTCTAGTAGACATCTAGAATATCACGGATCACCGATATGTCACTTAGTTCAAGAGGGAAACTTGCTTGGTAAGGCAAGAAGACATAGTCTCAGAGCTTCGGCATGAGCCTAACTCTTTGACTGAAGAGGGTGTACCAGAATGTCGGACTTGGTAGCACATTCAAACTTCGCTTACTGATAGGGTTAACCATCACGCTAAGAATGACACAAATGTCCTTTGAGTTTAAAGCAATGGAAATTGCTAATAATCTCAGATGACCACATTATTGCGCACACACATCATTCATGAGCACGAGAGCTCGAGGGAGGGTGGGTAAATATGTGAAGCATCACGTTATTAAGGGTCCTGAAACTCAGCACAACCTCTTAGTATAAAAGATTGTGACACTTTAAGGTGGAACAGATAGAAGCTAATCAATGCCTCTTGATCTGTGGTTTACAACACTTTGACCTGGTCCTAGATATGACGAGGTACTAGAGTTTGTTTCTCCTAGACATCCCGAAATGGTTTGTCTTGACGAACCATAGGAGTATCTTACATCGGAAGACACCGATGCACATTTACTACTTGGCTACTAACTGGTAGACAAAGGTCGGAAAGCAACAAAGGAATGGAACATGCTCAGGATTGAAATCCCGAGATGTGGATGCATCGATTATCAACCTTCCGAAAACCAGTGCATAGAATAGGTAAGGTGTGGCAGAGTCACGAGTATAGAAGTGGGACTCACGAGGAGCACTCTTGTCGTGATCTATTTGGTTCCATTAAAGAACATCCGCCATATCTTGTGGTAGGGGAAGTCCTTTATCGTCACGTGTTCAGTAGCGACAATATCCACAAGCTTGAAGGCTATACTAGAAGGTACTAACCATCCTGAGTTAATGTGTGAACATTAACCACATGTTTCATCAGAATGGATCTTGGGTTAAAGGTCAGCTTCATGTACAAGATTCACAACACCGGAATCCAGCACAATCGGGGATCTTAGGTTCAAGTCTGAGGGTTAAAACCCAGAGAAAAGAGTAACTACTATCTTAGTAGCACAGAGGGTACCACGAGGTAGCAATCACAAGGTAGCTTCCAAGAAAAGAAACAACTTCTGAAGCACCCGAACAAATTAAAAGAAGGCACACAAAGCGAGAGGATACCTCGAAGCCTAGAACAGAGCACTATGGAACCATCAACATGATGTTGTGGACCCATAAAATAGATAGATCATGATAGAAAGAAATCTCTCAGAAGAAGCAGAACAAAGGGAAACAAGAAACACACACTCAACTTGACTCTGGAGAACTCAATACTAGGTCAAATGGTTGACAAACGACATGCCTAACCGGAACCTAACTTTTGAAAGACTGGACGAGATAGCAAAACTTTTCCAAATCAACACAAGATAAGATGACCCAGAATTAGAGCAAAACTGGATAAGAAGAAAAAGAAGCATACCAGATTTTTCGAACATAATTTTCATTTTTGAAAATAGTTTTCACAAGCACTAGACTCAACATCGACCAATATAAAGGGTTTCCTACAGATTACTCGATACCAAACCTGGACACCGGATCAAGGCTAAACAAATCCTAGACCTCCGTCTGTAATAAGCTTAACCTTGAGCTCGAGAACATCTAGTGAAGAATCGGTAACACATCAGTGACCCTACGACACAAAAACTATTACATCAAGCCCATATCTGAGCGAAGAACCAAAATATTACAAGCAGAGGTCACTAACCACAAACATCAAACAACGGAAGGCAAGTTATGCTATTAAGTATAGCAAACTTGACAAATGGCCTAAGAGGCCTGAAGCATAACGATGACGTCCCATTCCATAGATTCCAGGCTGCCGGCCGGGAACTCCAAACTACTCGTCGATGTCGATGCCATGAGGAACTCATCTTCTATGGTAACACTTACTCTGCTGCAGAAATATCAACAAAGCAAGGGTGAGTACAGGGTGTACTCCGCAAGACTTATGGCTGGTGGAGTTGTTTTGCATAAAGCCATCTTTGTTTTGTAAAACAAGAGGGAGAAGAAGCTCGTCTAATCAGAGTGTTTTAAAAGGGGATAAGAAAGCGACATCTCCAAGGTATTGACCATCATCTTTTGATATCCACCAAGTCATCATCGAACGTCATCAAGGATCACCCCCCTCGTAACCAAGAGGAATCATCCTTAAGCACACTTTATCTTAATTTGCCAAGTTTTACGATTAGGTTCAAGTTCTCTATGATCCCACGTCCATTCCCAAGTCGTCCATAATCGTGGACACGGCTTTTCGAAAAGATTAATACCCTGCAGGGGTGTACAACTTACCCACACTTGACCGACTCTTAGCGTCACATGACACACTTCCTTGGTGTCGATGAGGGTGATCGACCGAAACATTTCCCTTACTTTTGCCTAATCCAAGAGTCACCAGAAGGACTCCCGTCTACGGTAATTGGCCATACTCCTAGGCGGTCCTCGACTCTGTGTACCAGGATCTAGTTCAATGCCGAGCATCCTTCACCCGGCCACGTCCTATATGCTTTCACCATTTTCCAAAATCTTTTTCCATGCGGGTGCCGAATAAATCTTCAAACTACGGACTCATGGATCAGGCTAGGCAAGTTGGGGTCAAGGGGGTCCCCATAGAACCCCGTGTGGCTGTACACTCGTCTTGGTTCATGAGGCAAGAACCTCGGGTCCTAAGGGTGGCAAGTATGGGACTGCAAAAACCACAACCCTCATGTCCTCCCATACAAGCCTTAGCATGTTTAACTTAATTAACCTGTCATACCACGTTCTCCTGTCCAACTAGGTTCATTCGAAGACCGGAACCATCAACCAAGTGAATCACCAGAACAACTAAGCTTGGCTAAGCACAATAGATAAAGTAGCTCTAGCAGGGATCATAAAGCCAAACCGTAATTATGCTAGGAGCAGTGGATCAGGGATTATAGGTTCAAAGGAAACATGCATCAGATAGGATTACTCTATCTATCGATAAAAGACTTTAGAATTGTATGCACATGGAAAGAACTTAGAATGCTTGAAAGCATAGGATTATATCATGTGTGGGGCTTCGCTTGCCTTTGCCAATTGATATCCAGAAAGAGGAGCTTCGGACATCTGGTACTTGACTTGATTACAGTTGGTCAAGTATTTGTCTTCGAGCTTCGACGGTGTTGATCTCGGTCTTCGATATTGATCCCGGTATCGTATTCTACCGAGGAAGAACCAAACACCGGAAAGAGAGGGAAACAATCAACACATGGCATCGATGCAATACTCAAACAAGTATGATGATATGACAAGTTGAATTGTATTGAAATTAAAACCCTAAACATGCTTGGTCATTTTAATCGGGGTCCGAGGGGTCCAAACCCTAATTCGGAGAAACCCCGAATGCATATGGGAGTGTGCATTTGCTTGTCTAATTAAACTTGTCATGTAAGTTGATTATCAATGAATGATTATAGTGTAATTAGATAGAGTTCATTTTTCTGAACATTTTGATATATTATTTGTATTTTTATGACTTATAAATAATTACTTATTGAATTTACAAGTTTTATTCATTTTCTGAAATTATAACAAAATGGGGAAATACTTTTTGCACCTAGGCTACAGCTAACCCGGGTGAATGACCGATGGGCCCAAGGCCACATCAGCGTCCATGTTGGAAAAGAGGGGCATGCAGCCTATTGACCGGCCGACTCGCGGCACGTCATCATGCACGCCGACGACGTCACGGCGGTTGCCCACAGATCAACGACGGGGAAGGTGATTAGGTGCACGCGGACAAGCGGGGTTGATAGTGTTCGACACAAACGACCGCGAGGAGCAGAAATATGGCGACACCGCTTAGATTTGGTCATCGGAGCACAAGACCGACGGGAGAGCGGGCGGTGGCGGCAGAGGCACGACGCGGAGGAAGCTAGAGAGCGAGAGGGAGGAAACAGAGAAGGCCACAAGGACCAGTGGCTCACCACGAACACGACATATGGGTCGGAGAGGCCGGGGATGGTCTGACGACGATGAATCGACGGCGACCGGAGTCGGGTAAGGTGAGGTCGTGGTCGGTGATAGAGGGCGCTTTGGCCCGATTCCTTTGACAGGGAGAAGCAGTCTAGCACGCCGGAGCTCCTAGACACCACGGCGAGGCTCGGGGTTGCGCATAACGACGGCGAGGAGCGGTTCTGCGACAGCTAGGGTTCGGTCGCCTGGCGGGAAAGAGAGGAGAGAGGTCGGGAGAGAGAGGGGAAGTGGATGAGGACGAAAGGGAGGGTCCCTGCGGCTCTTATCCATCCCTTGGAGATCGTCGGTGGCGGGAAGGGATCGACGGCGCTGGCGGCGACAGAGAGGAGCTTGCGAAGGGGAGGAAGACGACGAAGGAGAGAGGCGAAGCGGTATGGGCCAGTGCGGGCTGCGATGGGCTGCTGCTGGGCTGGGGTTGGTTGCACGCGAACGGCAGAGAGTGAGGGAGAGATGGACTCGGCCTGATTGGGTCTGGCTACTGTTTTTCTTTCCTGAAACCATTTTCCATTTTCTGTTTTGTTTTCTCTTTGTATTTTTCAAATAGAAATCTGTTTTATATTATTTTGAAAACAACAAAACTTTGTAAACATTTCAAACATTGTAGGGGCCCTGGTTACTCTCTGGGCTCCATCCTTTTGTACTTTGAAAACATTTAAAACCATTTTGAACACATTTCAAATAAAGAGGAAAGGAGTTAGGCTTAGGGTTTTGCTATTGTTTCTTGCATGAAATTTTAAGATGATGCTCATGGATGCACAAACAAATCCTATTTACTATCTAGTAAAACTAGGGCTGTTACAAGACATATATATACTCTCCTTATGTTTTCAAGACAGAACCTTCAACTATTCTTATCCCTAGTTTTTCCAAAACTTTATTAAAACCTTTTCATCTCAATCTTGGTAGTAATACCAAGATGATCCTTATCTTACCTCAAAGCCAAAAACCCTTTTAAAATACCCCTCCTTACCTCAAGATAGTCTTGATGGTAACCCTAGTATTAGTTATATAAGTAATAAGATGAATTGCCTTGATCTGCTGGTTGATAAATTGCCTTGATCTGCTGTCTGATGATTTTCCTTGATCTGCTGTTTGCCTTGTTTTCTTAGGAAACTAGTGTGAGTTAATCTAGTAGATCATCCTTTAGGACCCAATATATGCATGTGATCATCAATATCAAAGAAAGCATCCAAGTCTAGATCTATCCTAAGCCACTCAAGTGATCATCTCACCTCTTGCTTACCTTAAACCAAGGATAACCCTTTTGGATGGATTCCAACTCAGTGAAGACCCAAACTAACCAGGGATAATATCTTCTTATCCCTCACATCAACCTCCTTCATATGATCATGAGTTTGGAACCTATCATCCTCTCCAAAATCATCTACACTTGCACTCTAGTTAAAAATCCCCAAAACTGCCAAAATGGCTGTCTGGATTTCTTCTCTAGATTCAATCTTTGGAGCACTACCTCTTCCAACCTAGGTGCATTCTTGAGAATGTACTTGAACCATATTGTATTACATCATTAGTGCTACCAAAGCCAATTCTTTCCCTTAGCTAATCTATTCTATGTCCCACTCCTGCATGATGGTTTTGTAGTCAAGATAATAATCTTTTTTGCAAATCTTATCATCTTGCCTACTTTGGACGAAGCTCACATCTATATGCCACCTCCCCTTGACCAAATCTTTGCATGATTGTGATCTACTTATCATGCCCTATCAACCCCACTTCCCTTGCTTCCATTGGAGCCTTGTGCTTCTTAAACCCACATGGTTTAGGAGGCTACCTAATGTATTTGTTATGGCAGCCTTATTTTCAACAAAGTTTGCCATCTCATCATGATCTCCTCAAATCCAACTAAGCCCAACTCTTGCTTCCATGATCATCTATATGACATGGTCTTTACATACATATATCCCTTGTACCATGGTGAGCTCTGAGCTCCCTAATCCAACCCTGTTTAGGTGGCGGCAGAATAACCAAACCCTAGATCCTCCAAGAATTTAGTTTCCACCCTTTTCATCACTTTTCTTCAAAACCAAGGTTGACCTTGATGCCCACATCAAGTTTACATCATATACCTTGGATATAAGCATCCCCAAATAATTCTCCCAATTATTTGGATTATTAAATTATTTCTTTTCCTCTACTTACCAATTTCTCAAAATTCTTGTCTATAAAGTCAAGTTTGTTTTTCTACAAATCACCTTGTCAACTCAAGGCACATTTGATTCCTATATAACATATCCCATCCTTCCAACTCAAAAATAAATATTTTTGAGATCCTTTATTATTTCTTTTTTCCCTTTTTCCTAAATGGCAGAAACAAGGAAATATTCCCTAAAAATACCTTTCCTCCTCCACGAAATCGAGCAAGAGCTCTTCCCCTAGCCCTTCTCCCTCTTCATGTCATCACACTGCGACCCCCTCTCCCTCCTCTATCTAACAATACCCTTCTTCTTGACATGCAGGTACCGTAGGTACCAACCCCGGCGAACCCCGGCGAGCTCCCTCATGGTCGTCATCGCGCGAGGACCTCCTTGTCGCTAGGACCCCTCGAGTCGACCATCCCCAGACTCACCATCATCGACCGTGTCGACCTAGCCCCTTCTCGACCTCCCCTGAGCCCTCGGTGATCCTCCTCGCCTCTCCCTGTCGCCAGCTATGGTTTTCTCGCCGGCTCCCGCGGCCAGAGGTGGCAAACGACCACGGACCGTCGATCTCGTTTAGATCTAACGGCCCGCGTCGCCCCTTAACCCTTTGCCCTGGAGCCCGCGAGTAGGCCGGCAGTTGGGCCGCGAGTGTCTCCGCATCGCCCGCATGCGCCAGTACCGCTGGGCCGATTTTCCCTGACCCGCCCATCTCCCTTCCGGATCTGGCCCTTTTAGCAACCTTTCCCCGTCTCCTCTTATTTTGGATTTTAGATCTGTAGAATACTAGTTGGTTTAATTCGAAACCAAAATGCTCAGATATAAATTTCCATAGATTGACACATGTTTTCCATAAAATGCAAAGGCTTTGGTTAGCCCTTTTGATGTTTAGGATAAATATGATAAATCACCTACCAAGATCTGTCTCTTTCACCAATTCAATTTTCTAGAAAGTTTGGTATATACAAATGGAGTAAATACAATTTTTACTGGGAGGTATAATCCATACCTTCCATGTCCCACTGGTCCCACCTTATTTTGCTTCCAAGATTGCGGTTAACAAAAATGACAAAATCAAGCCTTTCCTGCCTTTAGGAAATTATCTAGGTCAAACAAAATGAGGTTTGGACCTAATTCCAACTTCCCTTGAACACACATAACTATATCTTTCATAATCTAGCCGCTCATAATTTTATGAGTCTCTACTGAATTTTAGTGAATTAAACTCTCATGTGCATAGTTTATTCACTAATAAAATCATTACAGTAGATCTATAACTCCAAAAATGATTATTCCAATTTTTACAGAAAGGTATTGTCAGTATCTAACATGTTTCCTTGGAATTACCTAAAAGGATTCTGTAAAATAAATCTGATGAAAAAGACAAGTCCCAGCCAGTACTGCCTTTGGGAATTTCTCAAGGGAATTCTGTTAATTTTTTAAGGAGATTCCAAATCCAATTAATTCAGTCCGTAAAATACTACCTAATCACCCAAGGAAATAATTTTTGGAACTCCAGAGAAGTTCTGGTGAATTATTTCCTAAAACTAGAGTTTTATCCACTATAAAATCCATTATAAATCAAGGGAAATTGATAAAATAGTGAAACCACTTTTGTTGGCTTCATTTTATCCATACCTATCTGATGGTATCATTTTTATACAATGGTATCACAGATAAAACCCTTGGTCAAAAACCCTCTCTTAGGTAGTTCCTAGACTCTAAATCCAAAGGCATCTTTTTCCCTAATATCCCCAAGTCTCCTCCCAATCCAATCAAATCCAACCTCCAGCATCCTACTGATGTTTATCATGTATCTATCCTTTGCTTGATGTTGGTTTGATGCTTGTATGCCTTGTATTGATTGGTGTATTGTTTATTCGCATGTATGCTCGAACTGCGATAGTTGCGATTGTGCGACACCGAGAAGAAGGAAGCATCAGGGTTATCTTTATGATCATTATTGGTTCTCCGGTTATCTAACGCCGCGAAGGGACTTCTCGCTGGTCACAGGCAAGCCACCATTCCTGAACTCCTATATTAACCAACTTCTGTTTATACATTGTTTTATATCTTGTTTATAAATTGCAGATCACGGACATGGTTTATTTCAAATAAAAGTGTGTGAGTAACTTGGCTCCTCCAAGTTATGAATCGTCCATTAGGACACCAACCCCACTTGATACCCATCTTACCCCTTAAGATCGAGGCTAAGATGATTAGCATTCTCCCTCTTGGAAGCCCACGGATTTTCAATAATAAAACTATTTTGGGTTTTACCCTACTACAAAGTTTTCAAAATAAAACCCTTGGAAATAGGCATCATTTCTGAGTGGAAGTTTTACCAAAGAAAATATGAGGTGGATTAAGAGGAAGTCAAGAAAGAGAAAGGAAGGGATGTTCTAAGCCAATGTCCGGAACAATTTATCCGTGCAACCACATTACCCCAGACGCTGGGGCTTAGCTTGTAGTTTGTGATCCTTAGCCGGGGCTGCTCGTACTCGCTAAAGGGGAGAAATCCCTTGAAATCCGGGCTGTCTGTAGGACAATGCACTGGTTCAACAATTGGGTCATTCGCGGACGGTAAGCTTTTAGGTAGTATGGATGGAAGATTGTCACTATAGCTATCGCGACTTCACCGAGATAGGGTCTGACTGGAGGAAGGACCAGGTCGCTGCATTCCATACTCGTCTCGAGAGAACAACCCAAAAGGAAAAGCCGTTGTTGCTAGGGATGGACAAATGAAAAGCGTAAGTTTTATTATCCGAGCCCTCGCTCATCAGGTGTAGAGTCGTGGTTTTATCCCGGCGGATGTATTGATTCTTGAGGGTAAAGTGCACCAACTCTGCAGAGACTAATCTATTCGAATAGCCGTGTCCACAGTCAAGGAAGGTTGGAATGTCAAGTGCTAGGAGGACTCTTCGGATAAGTTATGATGAAACAAAGGATGTGATTTGGTCACGAGGAAAGATAAGAACGAGTTTTTTTTCACCAGTGATGGTCAAAGACGTTTAAAAAGGGTTGTATAACAAAACTGTTTTTAAACCTTTTTAACAAGGATGTGGAGATGTTCGGATTTTTCAAAAAGGAGACATGATTTCCACAACATCTTTTTCAACAAAGATATAGAGATGCCAATGTTAGGTCTTTCAAAAACAGCTATAGTGTAGAGCTTTTTCGCCACAGCCAGAAATGCATTCTATTATTACCTTATCTCGGTGGTTTGCGAGTACATTCAAAGTACTCACCGGCATTGTCCCTGGCTATTTACTTGGCCAAATTGCAGATGTTAAGAAGGAACGAAGGTGTTGATGTCTATGCAATCTAGGCCGTCTTCCTAGTCAGTTGCCTATAGGTTAAGGCACGGGCTCTATGCTGAAGACTTCTGCTATCTGTGTTGTAATCGCCATAATGGCCCCATTGTAAGTTTTGTACTCATTATTGTAAGGATGATGTAATGATACTAGTCGGTTATGCTCACGGCTCACTGATCATGGGAACGTGAATTGTATGCATAACGGGTATTCTCGGACCGTAAATCTGGGGTGCCATGGACATGGTATCAGAGCCATCCTGACTATAGGAGACCTTAGCTAGCATGGACATCAGACAGGACAACCCCTATTTATGAAAACACCGGTCTTCGCAAACTATTTTCTCAAAAGCTTTTCGAAAGATTGCTTATCTCGTCTTCTCTGACTTAAACCATTTGAAAGTGGATGTCTCTACATCTCGTCTACTTCAAACGTTCCATTTTCAAAAACAAAGTCTGACTTCGAGAACTATGAAGACGGAGATCCCGGAATGAAGAGTCCCCCAATACAAGCAAGACAAAAGAGCTACCAACAATGACAGATGCTACAAGATCGCCCTACCAACGGAGTCCTTCACCGTCCCCCAAATCAACCAAGTACGGCACCGACGACAAAAGACTAAAGATGGTTAACACCCTTGTAACGTCTGTACTTAGGAATTGTCATCCCTAAAATAGGATTCCCCCTATGGCGTGTAGTCCCCTTCTTAGTACTCATGGTATGCCATGTTTGCTTGTATTGTGCATGCTTGATTCTTGGAATGTGTTGCTTGACTACCGGGAATCATCTGATACGGTAGTTTTGACCACCTAGTTGGTAGAACCCCAACACTAACCCTCGCAACCTCCTAGCCGGAAACCTCTCCTTACAGGATGGCCACCTAAGAAAAACCTCGACAACCTCAAGTAAATACCTAAGGTGGAAAGACCACGTCTCTCCACTCAATTCCAATAAACCCCTGTTGACCCGTCATCGTCAACCATAGCCTTCCACCCAATATTATACCTCACTTTTTCCACTACCATCGAACTCAAAAGACTTACTCTGTGGCACTGTTCCCTTCTACAGCCCGAGACTTTATCTCCACCAGGAAACCCTACATATGGATCCCACCCGTTCCAAAAGTATCATCGTGGAGAAAGCTTCTGGCCCTTTGAAGAGCAACTGCATGATCTACTGATGATCATCTGTCGTCTCCCACCTAAGATAGAAGGGACAGAGCTTCCTCGCAGCAACTCAAGCATAGCTCAGTGGGTCATCAAGGCCACCATTCCAGAGCGTGAGAACGACCCCGAGCCCATCATCTTCACCTTCATTGACCATAACTGGGTAGATGGAGTCGTGCGAGCGATACAACAAATCATGGCACACATCTGCAAGATCCATGAAGAAGAGCTGAAAGATACCCCTTACCACCTGTTCGGGAAGCGTGATAAGGATGGTCTCCCCACCGAATCCTTTCTCACCTGCTGCATTGGAAATCAACTGGAGAATATGGAGTATCTACTGCAACGCCATCAAGAAGACCTCAACAAGACCCGTCGTCAAAACATCCTCATGCGTATGGATCTCGCCCTACTCCGTACTCGAGAGAAGAGTCTTCAAGCCGCCAATGCTTGTCTAGAAAGGAGAGTGGCCGCCCTAACCTCCTCAACTTCTGAAGATATTAACTCCGAGATGGAGAATGAGGAGTTGTCCTTGTATGAGTATAAACCTATCTTCCCAGTCAGTTGCACGGGCTCTACGCTGAAGACTTCCGCTACTTGTGTTGTAATTGCCATAATGGACCCTATGTAAGTTTTTATACTCGTTACTTTATGGATGATGTAATGATACTAGTCGGTTATGCTCAGGGCTCACTGATCATGGGAACGTGAATTCTATGCATAACGAGTATTATCGGACCGTAAATCCGGGGTGCCATAGTATGTGCATTCCTCAATGCAATTTCATAGAAGGCAATCGATCCATAAAGTCTATCAGGGTTACAGATTGATGTGGTCCAATGTCTGGTCAGGTTCGAGTTGTTGTACCCTCCATCTTTCTTCAATATTATGACACACCTCCTAGTTCACGTAGTCGAAGAGATTAGAATTCTCGGTCCTGTGTTTCTACACAATATGTTCCCCTTCGAAAGGTTCATGGGAGTCTTAAAGAAATATGTTCATAACCGTTCTAGGCTAGAACGAAGCATCTCCAAGGGCTATGGAACAGAGGAGGTCATTGAGTTTTGTGTTGACTTTCTTCCTGACCTTAATACGATTGGTGTTCATGAATCTCGGTATGAGGGGAGGCTGAAAGGAAAAGGCACACTATGAAGGAAAACAATGGTATGTATGGACATGGATTCTTTCAATAAAGCACACTACACAGTTCTACACAATTCCACCTTTTGGCTCCATATATCGAGAAACATAAGATTATTGTATGCTCGGAAAAAACGGGGAAGCCTGACTCCTCGATTAAAGTGGAACACGAGGACACTTTCGGCAGTTGGTTGCAGAAATATCTCATGAATAACAACACTGTTGAAGATCAGCTGTACTTGTTGGCACGGTTACCATCTTCGACTATATGTACTTTCCAAGGGTACGAGATAAATGCTAATACATTTTACATGATCGCCCAAGATAAAAAGAGCACCAACCAAAACAGTGGTGTCCGCTTTGATGCAACAAATGACAATGGGCAGAAGGACACATATTATGTGTACATAGAGGACATATGGGAACTTGAGTATGGACCTACTTTTAAGGTCCCTTTGTTTCGGTGCAAATGGGTAAAGATGACAGGAGGAGGGGTACATGTAGACGAAAATTATGGCATGAAAACAGTGGATCTCAACAATCTTGCGTACATGGACAAACCATTCGTCCTAGCCAACGATGTGTCTCAGGTTTTCTATGTGTAGGACATGTCTATGAAACCGAGAAAAATAAATCAGCAAAAGAATACATCGTCCGATGAGCCAAAGCGCCACATAGTTCTTTTAGGGAAAAGAAACATCGTGTGAGTGGATTACAAGACAGATATGTCAGAAGATTATAATAAGTTTCATGAAATCCCACCCTTCAAAGTGAAAACTGACCCAAGCCTCCTGTTAAATGATGATGATTCTCGATGGCTACAGCGTAGAAGAAAACAACAACACTAGATAGGGATGTTGGTGTAATATATTAAACCTTTTATGTAATCATATTGTGAATCATATTACCGCCGAGTCGAATACGAGGATGCGGGATGGGTATCCTAAAGTAGGCAGCGAGGAATGTGTGTATGTGTGGGTGGCCATGACAGCCGCACTATAAATAGAGGGAAAGGGCGGGCCAGGCAGGGCCAGGCAGCACTAATAATAGAGGTTGAACCTTTAGTCGCGCTTGGAGAAACCAACCGCGACTGAAGGGATTGCGGTAGGCTGGGCCATGCATCACTAATAATAGCGGTTGAACCTTTAGTCCCGGTTGAAGAAACCAACCGCGACTGAAGGGATTGCGGCAGGCTGGGCCAGGCAGCAATAATAATAGGGGTTGAACCTTTAGTCTCAGTTGGAGAAACCAACCGCGACTGAAGGGATTGTGGCAGGCTGGGCCAGGCAGCACTAATAATAGGGGTTGAACCTTTAGTCCCGGTTGGATGAACCTTTAGTCCCAGTTGGAGACACCAACCGGGACAAAACACCAGTGAGCACTAATAATAGGGGTGAGTGTCGACATTATGTCGTGAGTGTCAACACTATGCCGAGCTGCTTGTACTATAAATAGGATAGTCCTCCAGCCAGTTTGAGCCATCTCCAAGATCGATGGTTTGTGAAAGCAGGGACACCACTACGGCCAGTTTCAGGGAGATGCCGCCGGAGCCTAGTCCTCCGGCATCTCCAAGAATTTGGTCATAGAGGCACTCCCTAATATGTGAAATTAGGTTAGCTCCCAGGCATATTGATCTAGTTAGAGAAGTTACAAGCGGCAAGATGGTCTTCGAGATTAGGGACACCACTACGGCCAGTTTCAGGGAGATGCCGCCGGAGCCCGGTCCTCTGGCATCTCCAAGAAACTGGTCATAGAGGCACTCCCTCATATGTGACCACACGTGTTTGGAGATCATATCTTCATGGTAAGTATGAATCGGGAAAACATCTTCATAGTTTGGGAAAGTCGTAGTACGAATCGGAACTAAAGGCCCCCCTATAGTCCCGGTCCAACCATAAAACAGGACTAACACACAATACATTTATTAATATTAAAAACCGGGACAAACCGGAACTAGCTAACACTCAGTACTAAAGCCGCCACCTTTAGTCATAATGATGCCTGGTCCTATAGTACACAGCCTTGTGGTCTTCGTCATCATCATCACCTGCCACTGGGGATCCCGAGCCACCATGGCATATACCGGGGCACTGCCACTCGCCGGATTCACGGGTGTGTGGCACCCCCGATTTACAGTCCGAGAATACCCATTATCCATACAATTCACGTTCCCATGATCAGTGAGTCGTGAGCATAACCGACTAGTATCATTACATCATCCATATATTAACGAGTACCGAAACTTACAAAGGGGCCATTATTGCAATTACAACACAAGTAGCGGAAGTCTTCAGCGCCGAGACAGGGTAACAAAGATAATGCATATTTGGCTATGGCGAGGTAGCTCTACACTAAAGTTGCTTTTGAAAACCTAACATTGGCATCTCTACATCTTTGTTGAAAAAGAGTTTTTGGAAACATGCCTCCTTTTTGAAAATCTGGACTTTTCCACATCCTTGTTAAAAAGATTTAGAAAACGTTTTGTTGTAAAACCCGTGCTACAACCTTAGAAGCCCATCTCTGGTCAAAACCAACTTATTCTTTATCTTTTCTCGTGACCAAGTCACTTTCTATAGTTCATCTAAACTTATCCGAAGGGTCCTCCTAGCACTTGCCATTCCAACCGTCCTTGTCCGTGGACATGACTATTCGAATAGATTAGACTCTGCAGAGTTTGTGCACTTTACCCACAAGAATCAATACATCCGCCGAGATAAAACCATGGCCTGCTACACACGGTAGATAGGGCCTTGGATAATCAAACTTACGCTTTTAATTTGTCCATCCCTAGCAACAGCGGCTTTTCCTTTTGGGTTTATCTCTCTGGTACGAGTATGGGGTACGATGACCCTAGTCCATCCTCCCGTACTGACCCCTACCTCCAGACCGGAGCCTAACCGGTAGCAATAGTGACAATCTTCCATCCGTAATACCTAAAAGCATACCGTCCGCGAGAGACCCAATTGTTGCACCAGTGCCTTACCCTACAGGTAGCCTGGATTTAAGGAGATTTCTCCCCTTTAGCGAGTACAATCAGCCCCGGCTAAAGATCACAAACTACGAGCTAAGCCCCAGCGTCTGGGGTAATGTGGTTGCACGGATAAATTGTTTCGGATATTGGCTTAGAACATCCCTTCCTTTCCCTTGCTTGACTTTCTCTTCATCCACCTCATATTTGTTTTAGTAAAACTTACACTCAGAAACGATGCCCCTTTCCAAGGGTTTTATTTTGAATACTTTGCAGTGGGGTAAAACCCAAAATAGTTTTATCATTTAAAATCTGTGTGTTCCAAGAGGGAAGATGATAATCATCTTAGCCTCGTTCTAAGGAGGTAAGAGTAGGTGTAAATAGGGTAGGTGTCCAAGGGACACTCATTCATAACTTGGAGGAGCCAAGTTACTCATGTTTGTTTATATGAATTAAACCATGCCTTTTATCATGCAATTTATAAACGAGATACAAAACAGTTGATAAATGGGAGTAGGTAAATACATGAGTTCAGGAATGGTGGATTGCCTGTGACCAGAGAGATATACCTTGGCAGCATTAAAATACCAGAATACCAATAATAACAATAATAAGATAACCCCGATGCTTCCTTCTTCTCGGCGTCACACGATCACAACTATCGCCGTTACCGAGCATACATGCAAACAAACAGTACACCAATCAATGCAAGGAATACAAGCATCAAACCATAAAACTAGCAAAGGACATATACATGATAAACATCAGTAGGATGTTGGAGACTTGACGTGATTGGGTTGGAAGAAGATTTGGAGGCATTACGGAAAGATGCCTTTGGATTTAGAATCTAGGAACTACCTAGGAGAGGGGTTTTTGAACATGGGTTGGATCTTTATGATACCATTGTATAAAAATCATACCATCAGATAGGTTTTGATGAGATGAAGCCAACAAAATTGGTTTCACTATTTTATCAATTTCCTATGATTTATAAAGGATTTTATAGTGGATAAAACTCTAGTTTAAGGAAATAATTCACCAGAACTTCTCTGGAGTTCCAAAAATTATTTCCTTGGGCTATTAAGTAGTATTTGGTGGAATGATTCAATAGGAGTTCGAATCACCTCAATACAATTAATAGAATGCCCTTGAGAAATTCCCAAAGACAGTTCTGGACAAGATTTGTATTTTTCATCAGATTTATTTTATAGCGTATTTTTAGTTGATTCGAATGACATATGTTAGGTACTAATAATACCTTTCTGTAGAAATTGGAATCATACTTTTTGGAGTTACATAGCTACTGTAAGGATTTTACTAGTGAATAAACTTTGCACAGAATAGTTTAATTCACCAAAATTTAATAGAGAATTATAAAATAATCAGCATCTATATTTAGGAGGATATGGTTATGTGTGATCTCTAAGAGTTGGAATTAGGTGAAAATCTCAGTTGGTTTGACCTAGGAAATTTATTGAAGGCAGAAATGGCTTTATTTTGTTAATTTTGTTACCAGTAATCTAGGAAGAAATTTAAGGTGGGTCTAGTGGGACATGAAAGGTATGGACCCTACCTTCCAGAACATGTTTGTTTCACTCCAATTGGACTTGTAAAACTTTCTGGAGAAATTATTTAGTTTTATAGATAGATCTTAGGATATGATTTATCATATTTATTTTATTCATCTAATTAGGGCCAAACTTGGTCTATATGTTTGGGAAGACACCCAGGCACTTGAGGATTTTTGGGTCTTGGCATTTTGAGGCATGTTTCATTTTTGAAAGGATTTAAACCAAAACACTAACCACCAAATCTGGAAGAATTAATAAAAGAATAAGGGGATGTTGGGCTAGATCTAGAACTCTATGGGCCGGGAGAGGGGATTCCGGCCCACCCGGGTGTGTCTGGCAGATCAGGCTAACGCTGTGGTCCCGCCTGTCACGACAAGGGTGCTGGGGGCACGGTGAATCCGTCACCGGCTTAAGAGGAGATCGATGGCGGGGGTCCATCTTCCTCCTCCAGCCACGAACGGACAGGAAGGAAATCCTATCTGCAGAAGACGTGTTGGAGGAGGCTTACCTAGGTCCTGGGGGTGATGGGGATGGCACAGGGTGAGGCGGTGCTCCGCGCCGAGCCCGTCGATGGGCGGCAGCACTGTTTTCCGAAAGGCGGCGGGGTTGCGCCTCCACGAGGCTCGCTGGTAGCTACGGGAAGCTTCTGGGTGCCTGAGGGGTAAGGAAGGTTGGGGAAGTTAGTGCTGGTCTCCAGGGTGGTCATACATGGCAGTAGAGAGAGGAGGGAGGGCAGGAGAAAGGACTGCTAAGTTGGGAGCTTGGAGTAGCCCGAGAGGAGTGGATCTTCCTCTCGAGGAGCATGCAGAGGCAGAGAGTAGCTAGGGATCTTGGGGAGGGTAGATCAGAGGGAGGGGAGCACGAATAACACACATGCGGTGAGAGGGGTGAAGGGGAAGGTTATTTCGAGCTTGCTCTAGGCCATGGACGAAGTGGCTACTTATTGTTCTTGTGGGTAGAGGAGAGGGAAGGAGGGAGAGGGGAGCTCGGGGGAGGCTGCTGGGGGCAAATGAGGGCAGGGGTGTGCTGAGGGTGCCTGTGCCCCTTTGTTTTGAAACCCTTTAGGAAAAGATGAAATGTCCAAAATGGGCATGGGGTGGGGGCTTCCCAATGGTTGCTAAGGGTGGTGTTGAGGTCAAGGTGGGCAGAGAGGTGGTGAGAGGTGTTAGAGTATATATTTGTATATTATAGTTTCCCCGTGTGTTAGGGGGTTTCCAGTATATGTGCGCCTGTACATGTACGATATATTGTGGCCTTTGGCCCTCTGGTAATACAACAAGTCTATTACCCTAACATGGTATCAGAGTTGTAAGGTAGCTCCTCTCGCAGCATTGCCGCCGCCCGCCCGCTTCTCGCCGCTGGCCTGCCTCCCTCGCCTCTGCCTGAGCTTGCCCGTCCTCCTGGTCTGTCGCCCGTCCGATCCGCTTCGCCACCGCCTGACCGCCTGCCCGCTGCCGCTGTTGGCCGCCGGCCGCCGCCCGGCCTATCGACCCTGTCCGCCGCGGCTGTTGCTGTGTGTTGCGGATCTAATCAGATCAGATATGATCTGATTTTCGTAAAAAAAAGAGCAAACAAAAAAAGAGCAAAAAAAATGTCTTCCTCGTCGAGCTATCTTGCGATTCCTAGCTGCTCGGTGATTTTTGATGGCGCGAATTATCCTGATTTCGCTGCCTTTATGCGCGTCCACATGCGCGGTCTTCGTCTTTGGGGTGTGCTTTCTGGCGAGGTCTCCTGTTGGCCGCGACCCGCTGCTCCTACGTCGCCTATTGCCCTTGCCCCCCATGCTCCTCAGGATGTGACTGACTACACTCAATGGATAGATGAGGATGCTCGTGCTGATGCTGTTCTCACTTCCAGTGTTCTGCCTCAGTATGCTGCTGAGTTCATGGGTCTTCCCACTGCTGCTTCTCAGTGGGCTTTTCTTCGTCAGCGCTATTTGCCGTCTGGGGATGCTCTTTACCTATATGTGGTTCGCCAGGAGCATGCTCTTCAGCAGGGTGACTCTACTGTTGATGAGTTCTATACTCAGCGTGCTTCTATTTGGCGTTAGCTTGATTCTCTTCGTACAACTGTGTGTGCCACCTGTCCCTACTGTCTGACTGTGTGCGCGGATCTGGAGTTTCAGCCCGTTTTTGAGTTCTTGTCGCGGCTCCGTAAGGAGTTTGAGCCGCGTCGTGCCCAGCTGCTTGCCCATGGTTGTGTTCCGCTCTCTGAGGTACTGTTTGAGCTTAGTGCTGAGGAGACTCGTCTTCTTGGTGCTGGTATTCTTGAGGTTCCCTCTGTACTTGCTGCTCATGGTCCTCCTATGCCGTCGGCTTCGTTGCGGTCTCCAGTACCGCTGATACTCTCTACTCCTCCAGTCCAGGGCCAGAGTCAGCCTCAACAGCCTTGTGGTATGACAGCACCTCCTTGTTTTCCATGTGCCTATTGTGGAAAGCCTGGCCACGATGTCTCTAGCCGCTGGAGGAGGGATCCTAGATTACGTCAGCAGTACCATGCTCGTAGGCAGGCTGGTTCTTCAGGATCTTCTAGTGTTGCACTGTCTGATCAGGACATTCTTCGTGGGCTACTCACTGCTACAGGCTCTTCCTCATCGAGTACTCCTGGTTCTGTGCCTAGATCTTCTGGCACCGCGCGACCACCACCTTCTACACAATCAGGTACGTCATCCCCGTGGTATCTGGATTCTGGAGCTTCATTTCATATGACTTCTGCGTCCTCTATTATTTCTGCTCTTCGCTCTCTTATTTCTCCTGTCCATGTTATCACGGTTGATGTTACCTCTCTTCCTGTTTCCAGTTGAGGCACCCTTTCTACTTCATCTTTCTCTGTTCCTGACGTTTCTCATGTTCCTAGTCTTAATATGAACCTTTTCTCTGCTAGTCAGCTTATGATTCTGGTTGTCGTGTCATTCTTGACATGATTCTCAGTCTTGTTCAGACCGCGCATCTGTGCCCCAGTTGGAGCTGGTCCTCGCAGTCTTGAGTCTCCGGGGCTATGGGAGTTAGACTGGCTTCGTGTTCCATCCACTGACACTTCATCTACTAGTTCTTCTGCGGTTGTTGCTTCTGTCACTGGCTCTATTCAGTAGTGGCATCATCGGCTGGGTCACCTTTGTGGCTCCCATTTATCGTCCTTAGTTCGTCATGGTCTTATGGGGTCTGTCTCAGGAGATGTGTCTTTACATTCGTGTCAGGGTTGTAGATTAGGAAAACAGATTCAGCTTCCCTATCCTACTAGTGTGTCTGTATCTCAGCGACCTTTTGATTTAGTTCATTCAGATGTTTGGGGCCTGGCTCTCTTCGCTTCCAAAGGGGGCCATCGATAATATATTTTATTCATTGATGATTTTTCACGGTACACCTGGTTGTTTTTTATGCGCTCTCACAGTGAGGTGCTCTCTATTTATCAGCGTTTTGCGGCCATGGTTCAGACTCGATTCCACGCCTATTCATGTGTTTACGTCTTGATTCGCAGGGAGTATATCTCCAAAGATCTGCGTGGTGTCCTTCGAAAGGGCACCCTTGCTCAGTTCTCGTGTCCCGGTGCCCATGCTCAAAATGGTGTTGCCGAGCGTAGGCATCGTCATATTATTGAAACTACCCGTGCTATGATGATTGCTTCCTCTCTTCCGCCGCATTTCTGGGCTAAGGCTGTCGCTACGTCGACTTACCTCATTAACATTCAGCCTTCTGCTGCCCTTCAAGGTGGTATTCCTCTCGAGCGTCTCTCTGGTAGCTCTCCAGACTATTCGACTCTTCGTTTATTTGGTTGTGTTGGCTATGTCCTTCTATCTCCTCGCGAACGCACCAAACTGACTGCTCAGTCTGTTGAGTGTGTTTTTCTCGGATACAATGATGAGCATAAGGGCTATCGCTGTTGGGACCCTGTTGGTCGTCGGATGCGCATCTCTCGTGATGTCACGTTTGATGAGGCGCATCCCTTCTATCCTCGCCCCACCTCTGGTACTTACCTGGTGGATGATATCTCTTTTCTTCTTTTTCCTGATGCACCTCCTGCTGTCCCTTTGTCTCCACCTCTTACTTCTGATGCGCCCCCTTAGATTTCGGCGCCATCCTCTCCTCCGTCTAGTTCCCCTAGTTCTCCTTCTTCTCCCCTAGTTTCTTCTCCACCTCGTTCTCCGGCTTCGAACCCTTCCTCTGATGTTCCTTCTTCCTCTTCTTCTGATGAGTCATCTTCCGCCGATGAGCTTCCCTCTTCACGGCCTGTTCGTCAGCATCGTGCTCCAGACCGTTACTCTCCTAGTCAGTATGGTCTCTCTGTCGTCTCCGAGCCGACTTCTTATCAGGATGCCGAGCGTCATCCTGAATGGCAGCTTGCCATGGCTGAGGAGATCGCTGCGCTTGAGCGCACTAGCACCTGGGATCTTGTTGCTACCCCTCCTGGTGTTCGTCCTATCACGTGTAAGTGGGTCTATAAAATTAAGACCCGCTCTGATGGATCTCTTGAGCGCTATAAAGCGCGTCTTGTGGCTCGTGGCTTTCAGCAGGAGCACGACCGTGACTATGATGAGACTTTTGCCCCTGTGGCTCATATGACCACTGTGCGTACTCTTCTTTTTGTTGCTTCTGTTCGACGCTTGTCTGTGTCCCAGCTTG
This sequence comes from Avena longiglumis, assembly GCA_030063025.1. Classification (NCBI taxonomy): domain Eukaryota; kingdom Viridiplantae; phylum Streptophyta; class Magnoliopsida; order Poales; family Poaceae; genus Avena; species Avena longiglumis. Next base: position 530,686,521 of record CP125976.1, read on the forward strand.
ATGTTCAGAACGCTTTTCTTAATGGCGAGTTGAGTGAGGAGGTTTACATGCAGCCTCCTCCTGGGTATTCTGTTTCCGATGGGATGGTTTGTCGTCTTCGACGTTCCCTTTATGGCCTGAAACAGTCCCCTCGTGCCTGGTTTGAGCGCTTTGCCTCTGTGGTGACTGCTGCTGGTTTCTCTCCTAGTTTTCATGATCCAGCGCTATTTGTTCACATTTCTCCTCGTGGACGCACTCTTCTTATTCTCTATGTTGATGATATGATAATTACTGGTGATGATACTGAGTATATTTCCTTTGTCAAGGCTCGTCTTCGTGATCAGTTTCTTATGACTAATCTTGGTCCTCTTCACTATTTTCTTGGGATTGAGGTCTCCTCCACTTCTGATGGCTTTTCTATCTCTCAGGAAAAGTATATTTAGGATCTTCTTGCTCGTGCTGCTCTTGGGGATGAGCGCACTGTTGAGACTCCTATGGAGCTTAATGTTAAGCTTCGTCCTATTGATGGTGATCCTCTTCCTGATCCCACGCGTTATCGCCATCTTGTTGGGAGTCTTGTTTATCTTGCTGTCACTCGTCCTGATATCTCTTATCATGTTCGTATTCTGAGTCAGTTTGTCTCAGCTCCTACCACTGTTCACTACAGTCATCTCCTCCGTGTCCTTCGTTATCTTCGTGGAACGATCACTCGTCGCCTTTTCTTTCCTAGTTCCATCTCTCTCCATCTCCAGTGCTACTCGGATGCTACGTGGGCGAGTGATCCTACGGATCGTCGTTCACTTTCTGCTTACTGTGTGTTTCTTGGTGGTTCGCTTGTTGCTTGGAAGACGAAGAAACAGGTAGCGGTTTCCCGTTCGAGTGTTGAGGCTGAGATGTGGGATATGGCTTTGTTGATTGCCGAGGTGACCTGGTTACGGTGGTTTCTTGCAGATTTTGGGGTCTCTGTTATGACACCCACTCCACTCTTGTATGACAGTACAGGTGCTATCAGTATTGCACGTGATCCGGTCAAGCATGAGAAGACCAAGCATATTGGTGTTGATGCTTTTTATACACGTGCTCAGGTGCAGGATCAGGTTGTTGCGCTTCATTATGTGCCTTCAGATTTGCAGTTGGCGGATTTCTTTACAAAGGCACAAACTCGAAGCTGACATGACTTCTTACTCTCCAAACTCGGTGTTGTGGATCTACCATGAGTTTGAGGGGGGGGGGGTTAGAGTATATATTTGTATATTATAGTTTCCCCGTGTGTTAGGGGGTTTCCTGTATATTTGGTCCTGTACATGTACTATATATTGTGGCCTTTGGCCCTCTGGTAATACAACAAGTCTATTACCCTAACAAGAGGGACGTTGCAGCTGGGGTGGTCTTTATTACAAAGATCTTTGCAAGATATGGTGGTCTCTCTCTCCCTTTCTTACAAACACTAGGGACAAAAAGGGGATGGGAGGTGCTACAATATCTAGGGTTATTGTGCACGACCAGGAGAGAGTGATGGTGCTGTGGAGGAGTGTTTGGCAATCTTTGCGATGATTTGGATTTGTTTTTAATCAAGGTTTCATGGTTTTTGCAAAAATGATTAATTGGAGGCTTGTGAAGGAAGTTGCAAAAATTTCCTTGTACAAAGTGTGGAAATGTTACTGGTAGGTGGTATAGGTCAAATAATCTCTCCACGATTAAAATGGGATTTTTCTTATGATTATAATCCTATTCAAATGCACTTCTTCAAAAAGTGCAAAAATAGATTATGGAAGCTTAGATGATAATTTTGTATTGGAAAAGCTTGGTTTTTTATGTGATATGGTCCTAAATACCATAACACACATTGGAGAATTTTATTGGGATTTATTGAGGTGGAAAAGTATTTTTAGAGGATTATTTCTTGTTTCTACCATTTAAGAAAAAGGGCAAAAAGAAATAATAAAGGATCTCAAAAATATTTATTTTTGAGTTTTATAGATGTGATATGATATGGATAACTCAAATATACATTGATTTGGCAAATTGATTTGGAGAAAAACAAACTTTCCTTAAAAGACAAAGATTTTGAGCATTTGGTAAGTGAAGGAAATAAAATAGTTTAATAATCCAAATAATTGTGGGAATTATTTGGGGATGCTTATATACAAGGTAGATGATGTAAGATTGATGTGGGAATCAAGGGCAACCTTGGTTTTGAATAAAAGTGATGAAAAGGGTGGAAACTAGATTCTTGGAGGATCTAGGGTTTAGTTATTCTGATGCCCTCTAAACAGGGTTGGATTTGGGAGCTTAGAGCTCACCTTGTTACAAGGGGTATAGGGATGGTTAGACCATGTCATGTAGATGATAATGGAAGCAAGAGTTGGGCTTTTGTTGGATTTGAGGTGATCATGATGAGATGGCAAACTTTGTTGAAAATAAGGCTGCCATAACAGATACATCAGGTAGCCTTCTAAACCATGTGGGTTTAGGAAGCACAAGGCTCCAATGGAAACAAATGAGGTGGGAGTTGATAGTCCATGACTAGTATATCATAACCAAGAAAATAGTTGGTCAAGGAGAGGTGGCATATAGATGTGAGCTTCTTCCAAAGTAGGCAAGATGATAAGATTTGCAGAAAAGATTATTATCTTGACTACAAAACCATCATGGATGAGTGGGAATTAAATTGGCTTAGCCTAGGGAAAGAGTGGTCCTTGGTAGTACTAAATATTTACTACAAGATGGTTTAAGTACATTCTCAATAATGCACATAGGTTGGAAAAGGTAGAGCTCCAAATATTGAATCTAGATAAGAAATCCAGACAGCCATTTTGGCATATTTGAGGCTTTAGACTAGAGTGTAAGTGTAGAAGCTTTTGAGAGGATGCTAGGTTCCAAACTCATGATCAAGGATATGAGGTTGAGGTACTAACTAAGTAGATAGGGTTCATGCTTAGACTGGGTCTCCATTGAGTTGGAAGACCATCCAAAGGAATTATCCTTGGATTGATCTGAGCATGAGGGGAGTTGAGCACTTGAGTGGCTTAAGATAGATCCAGACTTGGATGCTTGCTTGAGATTGATGATCACAAGCAAGGATTGGGTCCTAATGGATGATCTACTAGATTAGCTCACTCTAGTTCCTAAGCAAACAAGGCAAACAGCAGATGATGGCAAATCATCAACCAGCAGATCAAGGCAATTCATCAGATAGCAGATCAAGGCAATTCATCAGACAGCAGATCAAGGCAATTCATCTGTTAAGAATCCAACTAGTACTAGGGTTACCATCAATCCTAGCTTGAGGTAAGGATGGGTATGTTTAAAGGGGTTTTGCTTTTGAAGTAAGATAAGTACCATCTTGGTATCTCTACCAAGATTGAGATGAAAAGTTTTAATAAAGGGTTTTGGAAAACCTAGGGATAAGAGTAGTTGAAGGTTCTGTCTTGAAAACATAAGGAGATATATATGTCTCCATAGTTTTGGCAATAGAAACTAGTAAAGTATTTGGTTGGGTCAAAGTTATCTTGGCTCAGGTTTTTAAAATGCCAGAACATTTGAGAATAGGAAAGATGAGCCAAGACATCTCTTTTGTAAAATAGTTTTTGTAAGCTAGTGTTGAGATTCGGAGTACACAACTAATCCACAAGCAGTTTCTTAAGCACAAGCAAACAAGTAAGAACTCAATGCAAGAAAAAGTTTTTGTTCCCCCTGATTTTTTCCTTTTGGACATTTAATCAGGGTTGCTGAAATTGGGATGTTATAGACCTTTCCCCCTTAAGATAATCTCATCCCGAGATTAGGGAGCAGTATGATTGGGGTGATAACATCCGCTTAACAATTTCAACGGTGGAAGAAACTATGTGATAGCAATTTTTCTAAATACCCTACGTGGTTAGTTACAGCTCGGAGCTGAGTGGCTTTGGGTCGGGCGGTTTAGCTTCAAACAAATGGAAAAGACGCAGTCTTTTCCCCTTAGGACAAGTCTAGGTAGGTTTAGCATTGACTTGGTACTTTCTTATTGGTACGAGACGGCTAGTTGAATCTTATTTATTTCTTCGCCACGGGGTCAACGTTCCTTTCTTCGGGGTCTTGATACACCAGAAGGTTAGTTGGGGCGGTCGACCTTGGAGCGGAGCATCTTCATGAAGTACCTTCTGATTCTGGAGAGGTGCCAATTGTCGTTCTTCTTGCAGGGTCGATGCTTTGGGGTTGGAGGGGTGGTTATCCTTTAACGGTAACTAGGGGTCGAATCCAAGGGTCTAATAGGTTTTGGACGGGAAATACGCAGTCTTTCCCCCTTAGAGCGACACTAGGGGTTCTTGGTGAAGTCGCCAACTTTCGGGGCTAGAGTTGTATGCTGATGTCGGGGTATGGCGCTACTCTTTTCTTTGGGGTAGCCATCTTATATCAACGTCATCAGAAATGCTTCATGAGGTAGAGGGTCTATTGGAATGGGTGTCTACTATCTTCCGGGTAGTTAGTTCTGGGCGGGTTACGAGTCCGACGGGTTGGAGGATGCCATTGGAGTTTGGCGGTCTAGGAAACAAAGTCCTTTGGAAAGGGGGGTCATTCTGCCTTTAGTCTGATGCAACGTCGTGGGTAAAACATGCAAAGAAGGATATCATACTTGCATGTCATCCATACATTAAGCAGGTTCAAACAGGTCGGTGGCGGAGGTACCTAAGGGGTTACAAAACGGGTATGTGCCGCGGGGCGACAGAGCACTTAGAGTTTTACAAAATAGGTTCTAGGGCGATACATAGGCACTACGATCCATCGGTACCATGCTAGGCTAATTGCAACTTGCGGAAGATCCAGGAGAATCCTCTTTCGCTTCATCTTCACCTTCAGGGAGGTGGGTGGAGAATCCTTGGATATCTTGAGGTGGCTTGAACCTCTTGAGATACTGTCGAGCGGTGACACACTTCTTCCTTCCTTAGAGGATGCGGCTTCCGGCGGCTTCTTCCAGGTCCTTGATTATGGCTTGATCCCTTTGCTGGACTTCTAGGTCTTCTTTGCGATCCAGGATAGCTTGCATGCGATGGAGTTCCATCTGGGTGCGGCGGTATTCATCGACAACTGCGGTGAGGAGCTCATTTCCAGCATAGCTATAACGGGCTTGAAGCTGTAGGGCGGGGTAGGTCAAGCGAGGATCTTGGGATTGGCCGGACAAATCCACGCTTCCTTTGATAGGCAGGAAGAAGGTCGTGGGTTGCCTCATCTCGGGAAGGACATCCTGAATGCGCAACAATGCTTCTCTTGCAGCCATTTGTAGCACCAGCACTGGGTTGGCATACGGAATCCTGTGGCGCGAATGGGTTCTCCGGGCACTCCATACTTTGGTTGAATGATCAATTGACCCAGATATAGTCCGGTCTCCAGTCCTTTGTGGAGGTTGTAGATGGGAAGTTGGGTGTATCCGCAAAGCTATAGGGAATCCCATAGGAGGACGGGGAATCCTGTGCTTAGCCATGCTTCGTCAATGGGTTCCATCTGCACAGAGGAGGGTTTGGGGTTCAGGTGTGAGATAAAACATATAGGTGCGGATTTATCCGGATACACCGTTATTCCTAAACGGAGTCATGGCTTGGTCTTCTTCGGACGACTATCTCAAAGTAGAGAGTGGGCGGTTTGTTGGAGTTGAGTGGAAAGACGCAATCTTTCCATCTTAGGCCTTTACTTGGAGTTGTCGAGGCTTTTCTTAGGTGGCCATCCTGCTAAGGAGAGGTTTTCAGTTAAGGGGTTTGCGAGAGTTAGTATTTGGATCTACCAACTGGGTGGTCAGGACTAGATTATTAGATGATACCCGACAGACAATCAACACATTCCAAGCATCAAACACGCACCTGAGAAGCAACGAGGCATACCCAAAAGTACTAAGAAGGGGACTACACGCCATAGGGGGAATCCTATTTTAGGGATGATAATTCCTATGTACGGTCCTTGCGGCGGTCTTAACTTCTGTCTTGCCATCTTTTGACGTTGGTGCCGTACTTGATTTATTTTGGGGGCGGTGAAGGACTCCATTGGTGGGGCGATCATGTAATGTCTGTCTTTGTTGGTAGTTCCTTGGTCTTGCTTGTGTTGGGGTTTATTCATTCCGGGATCTCCGTCTTCATAATCTCCAGTTTTAGACTTTGTTTTGAAAATGGTACACTTGAAGTAGACAAAATGGAGAAAAATCCTTTTTCAAATTGTTTAAATCAGAGAAGATGAGATAAGCATTCTTTCGAAAAGCTTTTGAGGAAATAGTTTGCGAAAACCGGTGTTTTCATAAATAGGGGTTGTCCTGTCTAACGTCCATAATAACTAAGGTATCCTACAGTCAGGATGGCTCTGATACCATGTCTGGCGCACCCCGGATTTACAGTCCGAGAATACGCGTTATGCATACAATTCACGATCCCATGATCAGTGAGCCGTGAGCATAACTGACTAGTATCATTACATCATCCATATATTAACGAGTACCGAAACTTACAAAGGGGTCATTATGGCAATTACAACACAAGTAGCGGAAGTCTTCAGCGAAGAGCCCGTGCCTTAACCTACAGGCAACTGACTGGGAAGACGACCTAGCTCGCAAAGACGTCAGCACCTTCGTTCCTTCTTAACATCTGCAATCTGGCCAAGTAAATAGCCAGGGGCAATGTCGGTGAGTACTTTGAATATACTCGCAAACCACCGAGACAGGGTAACAAAGATAATGCATATTTGGCTGTGGCGAGGTAGCTCTACACTAAAGTTGCTTTCGAAAACCTAACATTGGCATCTTACATCTTTGTTGAAAAAGATTTTTTGGAAACATGCCTCCTTTTTGAAAATCTGGACTTCTCCACATCCTTAATAAAAAGATTTAGAAAACGTTTTGTTGTAAAACCCGTGCTAGAACCTTATCGACCATCTCTGGTCAAAACCAACTTATTCTTTATCTTTTCTTGTGACCAAGTCACTTTATTTAGTTCATCTCAACTTATTCGAAAGGTCCTCCTAGCACTTGACATTCTAGCCGTCCTTGTCTATGGACACAGCTATTCTAATAGATTAGACTCTGCAGAGTTTGTGCACTTTACCCACAAGAATCAATACATCCGCCGGGATAAAACCATGGCCTGCTACACACGGTAGACAGGGGATCGGATAATCAAACTTACGCTTTTCATTTGTCCATCCCTAGCAATGACGGCTTTTTGTCACATCCCAAAATTTTCCAAATTTTGAAATGTGAAAAATAAATAAACAAAATAAAATTTTGTTGATTTTTAGGGTGAGAAGAATTTTTTTGATTCCAATTAGAAATATCCAAACCTATTTTAATCAAATAAATCCTAAAAGGATTTAAAAAGATAAACAATTAATAAAGAAAGTATTAATAGTTGGAATTACTATTTTTGGATCTTTTAATAAAAGGATTTGGTTTTCAAAAGAAAAGGTAGAATTATAAATAAGGATTATTTTATAGAGACAAATTAAATCTTGGCCAAGCTTTTGAAATAAAATATTTTGTTTGATAAAAGAGTAAAGGTTTATTTAAATAAAATAATGAGGATTTATTAATATCCAATATTATTAAAGAAAAGGCTTTTCCATTTTAAATAAACACTAAAACTTGTTAATTTATTTTAAATGAGATTTCAAAGTGTTTTATATTTTCAAATAAAACCTACTGAAATGATTTTGGTATTATTTTAGATTTCAAATAGAGTTTTAAAATAAATAAAATCCTATTTGAATTAAGACTAGGGTCTATTTATTTAATTATTAATGAATCCTAAAAAGAATAAAAATTATTTTGTTTTGGACCTTGGATTATGTTATTAAACAGATATAAAATAAATACAAAGTTTGGTGGTGGTTTGAATTCATTTGGGTGTTTGAATTGTTTGAATAAAATCAAAACAGAAATTCAAATTAGAAAAAGAAAAGGCTTCAGTATAAAAAAAAGAAACAAACAGACCCAACCCATCGGCCCACTAAGCCCAAGAAGAGCCCACCCGCATACCCTCATCAAACGTTTTCTCACGCAAACACACCACCCGACAACGAGTAGTGGACCTTGTGCCCTCTCTCACTCAGCCACCGGCCCCACTGCCACGCAATCATCGTCTCCACTCGATAGTTCCCCCTCGCCGTTTCTGCCTTTAACTCCGGCGTTGAATTCGCGTTGATGGCAGCCTTAAATCCTCCGGTGACCACGCGTAGATAAACGCCCACGCCTCTTCTCTCTTTACCCCCAAACCGCGCCTCCCCTCTGCCCCTAGGCTGCTCCGATTTTGAGCTCGACCACCTCTGTCTCCGACAGCGTCTCCGAGCAATTCCGGCGCCGTCCAGCCGCCCCTCGCCTCCCACTTCACACAAGCTTGCTCCCCACCTCCTAGCGTATCTCCCCGTGCCACTTGTTCGCCCGCGCTTACCCCAGAGCGTCGGCAAGGACGACCTCAACTCGCCACCGTCGTTTGTCCCGCCTCCGTCGAGTTTCCCCGGTGAGCTCCGTTCGCCCCAGCACCTCCTGTTGATGCTCCCATCATCCCCATGCTCTTACGCATCTAATGCCCCAATCCTTTTGCCTTAGGGCGACCTGCACCTCACCTCGACAAGCAACAGAGCCGACGCCACACCGACTCAGTGAGCAATCGCCGCCTCAGTGCGCCCTCGCCAAAACCAAGGCCGAGCTTCACCAGGATCCTGCGAACCCTGTGAACATCTCCTCTCCCTTACTTCCTTCCTGCTTCGCCAGAACCACCACGTGCAGAGCGTGCGCCGCCGCCAGCCACCACGCAGTGCCGCCAGTTCCTGGTCATAGCGCCGTAGCCATTAGATCACGATCGTCTGGCTAGGAATAGATCTAACCGAAGGGGTATCACTCAATCTATGCCGTGCAATCTAAATAAGATCTTGCGGTCCAGAGAGCTCGATCCACCCGAAGCGGTACAGTCCAGTTATATTGCGCCACGTGGACATGGTTTAGTTTAAAACAGAAAATAGAATCTGTTTGAATTGCAAACTTGTAAAATTCATAACTTTAATTCTACACGTCCAAATTTTGCAAATTTTATATCAATTGATTCAGCAGATCATGTACTTTGCAACCATGCATTTTATTTAATGTTTTGCTTCTGTAAAATTAGTTGAATTTGCCGAAACATGTGTAGGCTTATTATGAATATAAAAATTGTTCTAGATATATTTTTAATGTGAAATCTTTGCAAAACGGATTTTTGTGAACCTACTGACCCTAGGAACCAACTTATGGATTTAAAAATGTATTTTGTGAAGTTAAGGAGTAAATAATTGAATTAGCTCATTTCTAGTCAAATAAAAATATTGTTTTTGTTTTAGAAATGATTTTTTGAGTAAAACCTTTGGGAAATGATTTTATTCAAACCTTCTGACCCTAAACACCAAGTTTTGAGAATTAAAAATATATTTGGTGAACTCTTTAAAGAATATTGCTTTACTAAAAGCATTTTCAACCACATAAAATATTGATTTGATTTAGAAATGGTTTATAGATGAAATCTTTTACAAATGGATTTACCACTTTATTAAATGACCACTTTTTAACTTTATAATGTTTAGAGCCTATTAGAAACCACTTTTGCAATTAAAACTATATTTTGCATGCTTGCATGCATGACCTTGTTTTTGTTATTTTATGTGTGACAAATGGTTTGAATGCTAGTTGAATTTGTGTTTTCTTGATTTATTTGTAGTGAAGTTAGAAGAGTGTGATATTTGCAAGACCAAGAAGTGAACCAACATTCTCTACTAAAAAGGCAAGTGACACTATCATCCATGTCCTACTATTTTCATTACACTTAGTGGATTTTGTAACATGCATGGAAAGGTTTACTATAGTTTATGCTATGCTAAATCCTAATAGGATACCCTTATATATTACTTAGTGGAAACATTGTAGTTGTAGTATGCTTAGCCCTGCTATATATTTGGGATGGGATACATGTTATGTTTATATGAAGAGTTGAAAAGTTATATGTTTTATATAATAAAACAAGTACTCAATGAACCACCTGGGTGGACAAGGATACTCAAGTTTTGGACAAGGTGGCAAAAAAAGGAACCATGTTTATATGGCCATCTCTTTTTGTATGTGCACTAGAAGAAAACCACCCAGGGACTTAGAGATTGAACATGTTTCTCGTACAGTGGCTTCCGTGTATAGCCACATGCTAAATGGGCTCTGGCTTAGTCAACTACATAGTGGAAGACCCATGCATTGGCATCTTCAGGTTAATAGAATTGTGTAAGGGAACTTGAAACCCTACATTGGTGCCTGGATGACAAGCTATCATTGTGTATTGGGAGGACTCCTATGGAAAGACTTTGTCACATTCTCAATATGCCAGTACTCCATCTTGGTGAGTACTTATCCAGCGGCCACTGGTGGCATCAAGATGAGATTGTGTCATGCGGGTAAAGTGTACAACTTCTGCAGAAGATCAAATTCTAAGTACTTAGCCGTGTCCCCGGTTATGGACAATACTGAGCAACTAAGGCCTGAAGCTATGGAAGATCTTGACATTCCAATTTCTCAAAGTAAAACTTGATGGTGACAACAAGGGATTTGAAGCACTTGGAGTTTTCCAAGAAGTTTAGAAAGATTTGACAAAAGATTTGACAAAAGATCAAAAACTATTTTGAAAAAGATAGGATAAAACTATATTGCTTTCTGCAAAAGAGCCTAAACACTACTTAGCCAAATATGCATGTAAATGATAGAATCCACTTATTCCACATAGTAGTGAAACTTGCCAATACAATTCAAATGTATTGACCCTTGTGGCTGCAACTTATTATGTTGCAGGTTTGTTTGATGTTAGTGAAGTGTGTTGAATAGGATTACAAGTCTACAACCAACATGATTGCCTGTGACACTTTGAAGATGAAGGACCCTATGCTATTGCTATATTCTGCTGCATTGTAATGAGATAGCCAAATGAGTTATGTAAGATGTAATAATTCATTTTATTCCTGGTTATAAAGTTGTATTATGACCTTTGTTTCTTGATATTACATCTTAACTGTGGATGATAGCTAATGATCCAGGGACTAGCATTGTAAACACAGGGATCTCTACCTTATTTAAGGTTGGGAACCTTACATATGGTATCAGAGCACTGTGTTACCTGTAGCATTGTAACCCTAGGATTGGACAAAACCCCTTAGAAAAATAGGAGTTGTTTTTGTTCCAAAACTTATTTATAAACAAATCTTGTAAAGTCTTTCCTCAACCATTTTGGTTTTAATTCTACATCTTGTCTATTTCAACTTAATGGATAAAGCCTTTCCATGGCCAAAGACTTCACCATGTGCAAAGGACTTCATCAACTCTAATGACTTCAACATCTTCAAGTGATTTCAACCTTATTCTCAACAAGGACTTCAACCTTGGATATCACTAAGGACTACAAGTGAAAACCAAGAGACATTAGATTGCCTACGAAAAATATTGATGTCATGTTAGTGTATGGATCATATTGACCTATGAGGTATGACCATACCAAGTTAATTATTTCAAGAAAACTTGTTGATTCCTTCAACTCATGAGTTAAGCTCATAAGTTGTTAAGTGAATAATTGCTTGTTGATTGTTTTGATTGATTGATTGAACTTGGTTGTTTTGAGTTATGTGATAGAACTTCTTAAAAACCTATCCATCATTACTCATCCCTATCAAACCAACAGATGCCTCCCCGTCGTGCCAACCCTAACCAAAACAACAACATCACTCCTGAGATGCAGCAGATGTTGACAGCTCAGACACAACTGATGCAGGAGATAACCACATTCATACAGAATCAGAACAACAACAACAACAACAACAACAACAACAGCAACAATCAGAATAATCCTCCAGCACTTGATATGCTCACCAAGTTTCTGAAACTTAGGCCTGCAAGATTCTCTGGAACAACGGATCCAATGGAAGCCAATGATTGGTTACGTTCAGTAAACAAATACTTAGTGACTGTTGGCTGCACCGATGAAGAAAAAGTAAGGTTTGCAGCATTTCTACTTGAAGGACCAGCAGCAACATGGTGGGACAACTTTCAGATCACCACTCCCCTTGAGGATGTGACTTGGGCTATTTTTGAGGATGGTTTCCGTACAACTCACATCTCACCTGGAGTGATGTACTTGAAGAAAAGGAGTTTCACAATGAACAGCGTCACCTCAAAGGTGGTGAGTATATTGAAGAATTCAACAATCTGGCATGCTATGCACCAGATGAAGTTGATACAGATGCTAAGAGAAAGGAGAAATTTCTTGAAACACTTAATGATGAGTTGAACCTGCAACTAGCTGTTGCCTATGTCCCAACTTATCAATCACTCTGTGACAAATCCACCATTTTGGAAAACAAGATGAATCAAGTTGAGAATAGAAAGAGGAAGCATAAACTCAAGTATCACTCGGGATCATCAAAAAAGGAAGCATTCATACAAAAAGAGCAATGAAGATTCTGAACCACATCAGTATCACCACAACAACAATGGAAGTGATAATAATGGAAATGATACTGACAATGGAGATGACCTTGGTCAGAACCAACATGACACTTTCAGGAAGAAAGACATTAGCCAGTAGCAGTGCTATAATTGCAAGGAGCTTGGACACTATGCATCAGACTGTCCTAAGAAGAAAAAGAAAAAGGCTAGAAGAGCCAATGGAAATGACTCCAATGTGACCCAGAAAGGACATGTGAACCACATTGACATGGATGGAAACTTTGAAGAGATAGAAGAAGTGGATTTCAGGAGCTAGTTAACTCAGTTGAGTCAAATAAGGATTCCTTGTATGGATATCAAGTGTTGAACCCATAGTCAAGTGAACCATCAATGTAACCCTATGAGACTTTATTTTAAGGGTGGTAGTACCCTAGTTGATTTGAAGCCAACTTGTAACCCTAACCTTCCCAAATTTGGGGACGATATTTCTTTTAAGGGTGGTAGCTTGTCACATCCCAAAATTTTCCAAATTTTGAAATGTGAAAAATAAATAAACAAAATAAAATTTGGTTGATTTTTAGGGTGAGAAGAAACTTTTTGATTCCAATTAGAAATATCCAAACCTATTTTGATCAAATAAATCCTAAAGGGATTTAAAAAGATAAACAATTAATAAAGAAAGTATTAATAGTTGGAATTACTATTTTTGGATCTTTTAATAAAAGGATTTGGTTTTCAAAAGAAAAGGTAGAATTATAAATAAGGATTATTTTATAGAGCCAAATTAAATCTTGGCCAAGCTTTTGAAATAAAATATTTTGTTTGATAAAAGAGTAAAGGTTTATTTAAATAAAATAATGAGGATTTATTAATATCCAATTTTATTAAAGAAAAGTCTTTTCCATTTTAAATAAACACTAAAACTTGTTAATTTATTCTAAATGAGATTTCCAAGTGTTTTATATTTTCAAATAAAACCTACTGAAATGATTTTGGTATTATTTTAGATTTCAAATAGAGTTTTAAAATAAATCAAATCCTATTTGAATTAAGACTAGGGTCTATTTATTTAACTATTAATGAATCCTAAAAAGAATAAAAATTATTTTGTTTTGGACCTTGGATTATGTTATTAAACAGAACTAAAATAAATACAAAGTTTGGTGGTGGTTTGAATTCATTTGGGTGTTTGAATTGTTTGAATAAAATCAAAATAGAAATTCAAATTAGAAAAAGAAAAGGCTTCATTATAAAAAAAAGAAACAAACAGACCCAACCCATCTGGCCCACTAAGCCCAGTAAGAGCCCACCCGGCATACCCTCACCGAAACGTTTTCTCACGCGAAAACACACCCACCCAGACACTGAGTAGTGGACCTTGTGCCCCCTCTCTCTCACTCGCTGCCAGCCGGGCCCCACTGCCACGCAATCATCGTCTCCACTCGACAGTTCCCCCTCGCTGTTTCTGCCTTTAACTCCGGCGTTGAATTCGCGTTGATGGCGGCCTTAAATCCTCCGGTGACCACGCGTAGATAAACGCCCACGCCTCTTCTCTCTTTCCCCCCAAACAGCGCCTCCCCTCTGCCCCTAGGCTGCTCCGATTTTGAGCTCGACCACCTCTGTCTTCGACAGCGTCTCCGAGCAATTCCGGCGCCGTCCAGCCTCCCACTGCACACGATCTTGCTCCCCACCTCCTGGTGCATCTCCCCGTGCCACTCGTTCGCCCGCGCTTTCCCCAGAGCATCGACAAGGACGACCTCAACTCGCCACCGCCCTCTGTCCCGCCTCCGTCGAGTTTCCCCGGTAAGCTCCGTTCGCCCCAGCACCTCCTGTTGATGGTCCCATCATCCCCATGCTCCTACATATCTAATGCCCCAATCCGTTTGCCTTAGGGCGACATGGATCCTCACCACCGACAGCAAACAGAGCCGCCTGACGCCGTCACCGACTCCGGCGAGCAATCGTCGCCTCTCTGGTGCGCCCCTCGCCAAACCAACAGCGCCTCGAGCTTCACCAGGACCCTACGAACCCTGTGAGCATCTCCTATCCCTTCCTTCCTTCCTGCTTCGCCAGAACCACCGCGAGCAGAGCATGCGCCGCCGCCAGCCACCGCGCAGCGCCGCCAGTTCTTGGTCATAGCGCTGTAGCCGTTAGATCACGATCGTCTGGCTGGGAATAGATCTAACCAAAGGGGTATCACTCAATCTGCGCCGTGCAATCTAAATAAGATCCTGCGATCCAGAGAGCTCGATCCACCCGAAGCGGTACAGTCCAGTTATATTGCGCCACGTGGACATGGTTTAGTTTAAAACAGAAAATAGAATCTGTTTGAATTGCAAACTTGTAAAATTCATAACTTTAATTCTACACGTCCAAATTTTGCAAATTTTATATCAATGGATTCATCAGATCATGTGCTTTGCAACCATGCATTTTGTTTAATGTTTTGCTTCTGTAAAATTAGTTGAATTTGCAGAAACATGTGTAGTCTTATTATGAATATAAAAAATGTTCTAGATATATTTTTAATGTGAAATCTTTGCATAATGGATTGTTGTGAACCTATTGACCCTAGGAACCAACTTATGGATTTAAAAATGTATTTTGTGAAGTTAAGGAGTAAATAATTGAATTAGCTCATTTCTAGTCAAATAAAAATATTGTTTTTGTTTTAGAATTGATTTTTTGAGTAAAACCTCTGGGAAATGATTTGATTCAAACCTTCTGACCCTAAACACCAAGTTTTGAGAATTAAAAATATATTTGGTGAACTCTTTAAAGAATATTGCTTTACTAAAAGCATTTTCAACCACATAAAATATTGATTTGATTTAGAAATGGTTTATAGATGAAATCTTTTACAAATGGATTTACCACTTTAGTAAATGACCACTTTTGAACTTTATAATGTTTAGAGCCTAGTATAAACCACTTTTGCAATTAAAACTATCTTTTGCATGCTTGCATGCATGACCTTGTTTTTGTTATTTTATCTGTGACAAATGGTTTGAATGCTAGTTGAATTTGTGTTTGCTTGAGATTTGTAGTGAAGTTAGAAGAGTGTGATATTTTCAAGATCAAGAAGTGAACCAACATTATCTACTAAAAATGCAAGTGACACTATCATCCATGTCCTACTATTTTCATTACACTTAGTGGATTTTGTAACATGCATGGATAGGTTTACTATATTTTATGCTATGCTAAATCCTAATAGGATACCCTTATATATTCCTTAGTGGAAACATTGTAGTTGTAGTATGATTAGCCCTGCTATATATTTGGGATGGGATACATGTTATGTTTATATGAAGAGTTGAAAATTTATATGTTTTATATAGTAAAACAAGTACTCAATGAACCACCTGGGTGGATAAGGATACTCAAGTTTTGGACAAGGTGGCAACAAAAGGAACCATGTTTATATGGCCATCTCTTTTTGTATGTGCACTAGAAGAAAACCACCCAGGGACTTAGAGATTGAACATGTTTCTCGTGAAAGGGCTTAGTGTATAGCCACATGCTAAATGGGCTCTGGCTTAGTCAACTACATAGTGGAAGACCCATGCATTGGCATCTTCAGGTTAATAGAATTGTGTAAGGGAACTTGAAACCCTACATTGGTGCCTGGATGACAAGCTAGCATTGTGTATTGGGAGGACTCCTATGGAAAGACTTTGTCACATTCTCAATATGCCGCACTCCATCTTGGTGAGTACTTATCCAGCCACTGGTGGCATCAAGATGAGATTGTGTCATGTGGGTAAAGTGTACAACTTGCAGAAGATCAAATTCTAAGTACTTAGCATGTCCCGGTTATGGACAATACTGAGCAACTAAGGCCTGAAGCTATGGAAGATCTTGACATTCCAATTTCTCAAAGTAAAACTTGATGGTGACAACAAGGGATTTGAAGCACTTGGAGTTTTCCAAGAAGTTCAGAAAGATTTGACAAAAGATCAAAAACTGTTTTGAAAAATATAGGATAAAACTATATTGCTTTCTGCAAAAGAGCCTAAACCCTACTTAGCCAAATATGCATGTAAATGATAGAATCCACTTATTTCCTCATAGTAGTGAAACTTGCCAATACAATTCAAATGTATTGACCCTTGTGGATGCAACTTATTATGTTGCAGGTTTGTTTGATGTTAGTGAAGTGTGTTGAATAGGATTACAAGTCTACAACCAACATGATTGCCTGTGGCACTTTGAAGATGAAGGACCCTATGCTATTGCTATATTCTGCTGCATTGTAATGAGATAGCCAAATGAGCTATGTAAGATGTAATAATTCATTTTATTCCTAGTTATAAAGTTGTATTATGACCTTTGTTTCTTGATATTACATCTTAACTGTGGATGCTAGCTATTGATCCAGGGACTAGCATTGTAAACACAGGGATGTCTCTACCTAATTTAAGGTTGGGAACCTTACACTTTTCCTTTAGGGTTTATCTCTTCGGTACGAGTATGGGTTACGACGACCCTGGTCCTTCCTCCCGTACTGACCCCTACCTCCAGATCGAAGCCTGACCGATAGCAATAGTGACAATCTTCCATCTGTACTACCTAAAAGCATACCGTCCGCGAGAGACCCAATTGTTGCACCAGTGCCTTACCCTCTGTAGCCCGGATTTAGGGATTTCTCCCTTTAGCGAAATCTGGCAGCCCTAGCTAAAGATCACAAACTCTGAGCTAAGCCCCAAATGCAGGTAATGTGTGGTTACGGATAAATTGTTTCAGACATTGGCTTAGAACATCCATTCCTTTCCCTTGCTTGACTTTTTCTTCATCCACCTCATATTTGTTTTAGTAAAACTTGCACTCTAAAATGATACCTCTTTCCAAGGGTTTTATTTTGAAAACTTTGTAGTAGGGTAAAACCCAAAATAGTTTTATCATTTAAAATCCGTGTTTTCCAAGAGGGAAGATGCTAATCATGTTAGCCTCATTCTAAGGGGGTAAAAGTAGGTGTAAATAGGGTAGGTGTCCAAGGGACACTCACTCATAAATTGGAGTATCCAAGTTACTCATGTCTGTTTATATGAATCAAACCATGCCTGTTGGGGGGATAACCCCTGGTAGAGTCACGAGAGGGGAAACATAGCACATCTGGGTTGGCTCCGAGTAAAGAAAAAACCAGGCCGGGTAAGAACGGACGGGTAAGATAAGCATGAAGGCCGACATACAAACTATGTCGGCCTGCATAGGACAAAGTTGTAACCCTTGCAGGAACCGACGAGCTGAGTCGACCGAGGAAGGGTCGAGTCAAGAAGGACGCGTGGCACCTTTCCGAGTAAGGTTCAGGAGGGACCATGGTAAAGCATGGTCAAAAGAGAAGGGCGACGCCGGGTGACACAAAAGGAGCCGGTGACGCTTGTACGCTACGCATACAAAGTAACAACATGACGCCAAAAGGAACAAGAAGTAGCGTACCAGAAGACCGTTAGCTGTCAAGCTTTATGGACCGGGCCTCTCGGCTTAGGGCAAGCCCAAGACCCGACCCACATTGTAGGGACCAATATCCAAACAGTAAACCCTAGAACCCAAAGGGGTATTAGCTAGCTAGCACTGCCTATATAAAGGAGGGCATAGCAGTAGTAGAAGGAGGTTGGACGAAGTAGTGAACTAGTGCTGAGAACTCTAGCTTATACAGCTCAAGGAGCACTTGTAATATTTGGGGTATCAATCGAATTGCTAAGTCTGGAGATTTCTTCTTGTTCTTCATGCATGGCTAGACCGTGCACTCCCTCCCCGGTGACCACAAGCACCCATTTGGCCCCCAACTTAAGCCTACCCAGGGAATCTGTCGTGCCACCACCATGACAGTTGGCGCCCACCGTGGGGAAGAAGCAGGTGCTTGATGGAGTCTTCATCCGGACGGGCAACATCTTCGCCAAGACCGGCGAGCGCGTCTACTCCGGCCTCATCCAGAGGTTTGGAGATCTCAACTACGCCAGCAACAACGCGGGCTTCTTCTTGACCAAGTCGTTCCCTAGAGGTGGTTGCTTCATCGAGTTCGGCGAGCACCAGGTCTATGTTGCGGTGCGCGTGGAGCGCGCATATCTGGCCAGCGTCGTCCCGTCCGGATCCTCCAACGGCTCCTATCATGGTAAAACCACCAACTCGCCGCCATGGAGGTAATGATGAGCCTAACCCGCAGCTCCCCAGTAGTTCGGTAGTGAATGAGAACGCAGAGGGAGGAAATCATGAGGAAACGCCAAGGGCTACAAGAACAAGAAAGTCACCGCTGGAAAAACCAGAACATAGCTAGGATCAAGAGGGATAATGAGCTAAGAAGCGATACACAAGTTGGTAGATCCAAGGAACATGCAACCGACCGGGATGTGCTGCGAGTTGGAGGAAGCCGGATAAAAGTCTTGGAAAGCCAAGGAGCTAGCACGATTCTGAGGATGTGGATATCACCATCCGAGAGCTTAAATCGGCAAATCGAGTCAAGGGCGCAAAGACCCGGCTTGATGCAACGAGATTGAGAGGAAGGAACCTCAATGAAGAGCTCGCAGATGCAACATCGAAGATAACACCAGAGAACAGCAACGAGACAGCCATGCGTCCAACATATAATATAGCAGCAGCTAATCTACGAGCAGTAGAAGCAACAATGGCAGAATTACCCCACTTGGAGGGGGAAGCAAAGAAAAGGCAACAAGAACGAGTCAATGAACTAGTAAAAGCAGCCAGCATGCTGAATGAGGCATACTGCAGAGGAAATCCGAGTATAGCAGGGAGGTCACAGCTGGTTCACTCGGCGACTCCTGTCCCGGCGAGATCGGTTGGGCACATAGCATCCTCACCCGGAGCGGCTCCTAGGCCGAGAAAAGAAAAAAGTGTCGATTCTGGAAGAAACAAGCAGATGGTCGCCTATGATCCGGTAGTGGTTCAAAACCCAAGCATGCGCAAGCAAAAAGAAATAATCCCAAGGAAATGAAAACCAGAGAGAAAGTGGAAAAGAAATGACAATGGAGGGCAAAATTTTGCGCCTCATGCTAGGCGCGGAACTCACTCGGCAGGAGGAGGAAATCCAACTCTGAATAACGCATCACGGCTAGAAGAAGAAAGCGCTGAAAAGCAGTTCAACACCCTGCTGACCCGAACGCGAATAAGTATTATTTTGGTTACTCGGCTATGGTAAATGATGGGTATGAACTGCCAGATCATGCATATCAAGCAATGGGAGCAAGATTTGGAGGCAGGAACCTTTAGCCGGATGATGCAAGGCTGAAGCTTGACCGAATAAAAATGGCAGAGATAATTGAATCGCAAGGTCCGCAGGGTCCACCGTGCTTTGGCCCAAGGATCATGAAGGAGCCACCGGTGCCAAATTTCCAGCTGGCCAGAGGGACAAAAACGTATGATGGAAGCACAAAACCAGAGGACTGGCTCATAGATTATGGAACCGCTGTGAAGATCGCGCAGGGAAACTTGAGATGAGTAGTACGTTATGTGCCGCAGATGATGAAGGACCATCTCGGGTATGGTCGAACAATTTGCCACCCAGAAGCATCAACAGTTGGATCGATTTTCACGAAGCTTTCGTGAGCAATTTCACGAGCACTTACAAGAGGACGAATCGCCCACAACAAATGGCAATGTGCAAGCAAAGACCGAATGAAACAGACAGGGAATTCCTCACAAGATGGTGTACGATGCGTAACTCTTGTGAAGGGGTAATCGAGTCACAAGGAATCGCATGGTTTGCACAAGGATGTAGACATGGAAGTGTGATGTGGCAAAGGTTACAAAGATATATGCCGGCAAGCCTGGCAGAGACAATAAGAATCGCTGACTCGTATGCATTAGGAGATCCGACTCAGCCGCTGCTCATGTCGGCAGATGGGATGATTGAGACTCGGATCTATGACGCTGCCGGTTCGCAAAGGCGCCAGGAAAGATCGGAATACAGAAGCAAGAGAAGGGACGAAAGACCAGATTACAGGTATGGTTCGACTCAGGTTGCGGCTGTGAGTCAGGATCATCCAGATGCCAGAAGCAGTCAGCGTCAAAGGACAAATGGACAACAACAATGGGTGCCGAAGAATGACGGCAAAAGGCCATACGATCAGAGGAAGCGATGTGACCGACAAAAATACACCTATGAGATGATCTTTGGATCACGTGTAAGTTTCACACGCCTAGTCCGAGTAAACCAGCCAATCACACGACGAGGCAATGCACTTGGTTTCGAAAGGGGATAGAGTGGACTGGCGAATAAGCGGCTTCCACCACCTCCCCTCCACCACTTACGGAGGAAATGCTCGATAGTGGGAGCATAACAGATATGAAAACAGCGGAGGTATCGAATCAAGAAAAGAAGGCATGCACCAGCTGCACAATCCAAGAGGTGACGACGCTCATGTTGGTCATGGAACTAGAAATGAGTACAGAGAACATCACCAGAGTTATGTTGTATTTGTCACAGAGCCAAATGACAAAAAGAGACAGCAGCGACGAATGATGGAGGTGAATGCCACGATGCCTGCAATCCCCAAGTACATGCATTGGTCAGAGCAAGAGATAACTTGAAGTATAAAAGATCACCCCAAGATCATGCTAATCCCAGGAGGATATGCTCTGGTTTTGGATCCAACATTCATGGGCCCAGATATCAATGTAAAGTTTTCAAAAGTGTTGATTGACGGGGGCAGTAGCATCAATATCATGTATAAGGATACAATGCTCAAGTTAGGCATTACCATGAACATGCTGGAGCCGACTAAGACCACTTTCCACGGTATTGTGCCGGGATTGTCCTGTGAGCCAATTGGCAAGATCTGGGTCGACGTGTTATTCGGCAACAGAGATAATTGTCGCACCGAGGCCATAGAGTTTGAGGTAGTGGATTTGGTCAGCTCATATCACGCCTTACTCGGCAGGCCAGCTATGGCAAGATTCATGGCTACTACCCTTATGGCTTACTTAAAGATGAAGCTGCCAGGCCCATGTGGGGTGATCACAGTTGAAGGGGACTACAAAAGATCTATTGCTTGTGCGTCAGCCGGATCTTCACCGCCGAGTCACCTTTCGTAGCACAAGAGAAAAGTTAGATGTTGGAAGTGGCAGCATTGGCCAAAGCAGCACAAATGTCCATGCTGTCACTCACCAACCCGCATGGCAGTGTGTCATTTCAAGCTACCAAGGAAACCAAGAAGGTGCAAGTGGATGAAACTTTCCCCGAGCGCACAGTTACCATTGGGGCTGGCCTTACAGACAAATAGGAAAGCGAGCTCACCAGCTTCCTCCATGAGAATCGGGATATCTTTGCAATTTCCACTCAAGATCTGCAAGGAGTTCCGAGGGAGCTAGCTGAGCACTCTCTTCATGTAATACCAGATGACAAGCCGGTGAAGCAACCCGTCCGCCGCTTCGCCGAAGATAGGAGGAAAGTAATAGCTGCTGAGATCGCAAGACTTTTAGCTGCTGGATTCATCATGGAATTACAGCACCCGGACTGGTTGTGAAATCCAGTCTTGGTCGAGAATAAAAAATATGACCCGAACATAGAAGTGGTATGGCGCATGTGTATTGATTACACGAACCTCAATAAGGCGTGTCCAAAAGATCCATTTCCCCTGCCTCGGATCGATCAAGTCATAGATTCTACTGCTGGGTGTGAGTTTTTGTCGTTTGTGGATGCGTATTTAGGATTCCATCAGATACCACTGAATCCAAATGATCAAATAAAGACAACTTTTATCACCCCGTACGGGGCTTATTGCTATCGCACCATGCCATTCGGATTGAGAAATGCAGGCGCAACATATCAAAGATGCATGCAAAAATGCTTGCAAGATCAATTGGACAAAAATGTTCAAGTATACATCGATGCCGTGGTAATAAAAACCAAACAAAGTCATACTCTAATTGAGGACTTGCGTCAAACATTAGAAAACTTGAGAAGATTCCGGATGAAGCTTACGCCGGAAAAATGTACATTTGGTGTCCCGGCTGGCAAGTTACTCGGATTCCTTGTATCCAGAGAATCGGCCAACCGACAAAGATCGGGCCATCGAAAGAATGGAATAGCCAAAACCATCAATGATGTCCAGTTTATGGATGCAGCCGTTGAGCAGGTTTGTTAGTCGGCTAGGTGAAAAAGCCCTACCACTATATCAGCTGATGAAGAAATCAGACAAATTCACATGGACACAGCAAGCTAATAGGGCTTTCCATGAATTAAAGAAAATGTTGGCAACAACATCAATATTAGCATCACCATTATCCAAGGAGCCAATGTTGCTCTATGTCGCCGCAACCAACAGAGTTGTAAGTGCAGTAATAGTGGTTGAACGTGAAGAAGGGGGAAAATCAGTCCAAAGACCGGTGTATTACTTGAGCAAAGTGTTCTCTGTCTCGAAACAGAATTACCCGCATTATCAGAAGATGACATATGGGGTATATATGGCAGCAAAGAAGCTGAAACATTATTTTCAAGAACACCAAATCCGGGTAATATGCAAGGCACCTATCTCGGATATATTGGGCAGCAAAGATGCCAGCGGCCGAGTCGCCAAATGGGCCATCGAACTGGCACCATACACTCTACAATATGATAGGCGAGATGAAATAAAATCTCAAGATGTTGCAGATTTCTTTGTAGAATGGATGGAAATGCAGTACGAACCACCACTGCCGGATCCGAATTACTGGAAAATGCATTTTGACGGGTCCAAGACGAAAATGGGTCTGGGCGCCGGGATAGTGCTCACATCTCCAAAGAGGGATCAACTGAGGTACGTGTTGCAGATTCATTTTGCTGCTTCTAACAACTTTGCCGAGTATGAAGCACTTGTCCATGGCATTAAAGTAGCCAAGGAAATTGGTATCCAAAGGATCATGTCTTTTGGCAATTCGGTTTTGGTGATTCAGCAAGTGTCTGGACATTGGGATGCGCTAGACGCAAACATGGCATTATATCGTTTCCACGTGCAACAAATTTCGGGATATTTTGACGGTTGTGAATTTCATCACATTCCTAGAGTATAAAATGAGGCAGCAGATGTACTATCCAAACTAGGATCATATAGGCAAGCAATACCACCAGGGGTAGCGCTGGAGCATCTCAGGAAGCCATCGATCAAGCCGTCACCAGAGTCCGAATCAATCCGGGTCATCCCGGCGACTCAGGAATAAGATGCAGTACCAATGGACATCGACTCAGGGATAGGTTTGAGTCACTCGGGGACTGATCCGTTCAATTCAGGGATCTCCGAATCACACTCGGGGACTCCTCAGGTCATGTCGGAAGAGCATATTTCGACGGAACCAATGGATATTGATGTTGAAGCAGACCCGGAACCACTAATACCAACGTGGGCACAGCCAATATTCAGCTATTTGAAAGATGGGACCTTGCCGAGTGATGAAACATTGGCAAGGCAAACAACACGAAGAGCAAAAGCTTTTACCATAATCAACAAGGAACTATACAAGCAAAGTGTGACAAGTGTACTGCAGCGTTGTATCAGCCCAGAGAAAGGTCAGGAAATCTTATTGGATATCCATCAAGGAGAGTGCGGGCACCACGCGTCATCAAGAGCATTGGTAGCCAAGGCATTCTGACATGGATTCTACTGGCCAAGCGCATTGGCACAAGCGCAAGAGTTAGTCGGAAGATGCAGTGGATGTCAACACTATGCATCCAAGTCGCATTTACGAGCGTTTTAATTTAAGACTATACCAATCACTTGGCCTTTTGCAGTATGGTGCCTAGATATGGTAGGACCATTCAAACCAGCAAGGGAAGGCATGACTCATATCTTGGTCATGATTGATAAGTTCACCAAGTGGATAGAAGTGTAACCAATCAAGAAATTGGACGGTAAAACAGTTGTCACATTCTTAAGGGATATAATCCTCAGATACGGTTACCCACACGGTGTGATCACTAACAATGGCACGAACTTTGCCGAAGGAGATTTTGCTCGCTTCTGTGGGAAACACTGAATAAGACTCGATGTAGCATCAGTCGCCTATCCAGATTCAAATGGACAAGTTGAACGGGCTAATGGCTTAGTTCTGTCAGGGATAAAACCCCGCTTAATGGAACCACTCCAGATATCACCTGGTTGTTTGATAGAGGAGCTACCCTCAGTACTGTGGAGCCTAAGAACAACTCCGAATCGGTCAACTAGTTATACGCCATTTTTCCTCGTATATGGGGCTGAAGCAGTTTTGCCTGCCGACATAGAATATGACTCGCCAAGGATAAGGCAATACACGGAAGCCGAGGTAAAAGAGTCTCGAGAAGATGGAGTAGACTTACTCGGAGAAGCAAGGGAACTTCCATTATCTAGATCTGCTATATATCAATAAAATCTCTGACGCTACCATAGCCGGAAAGTGCAACCTCGTGTTTTTTGAGAAGGGGATTTGGTGCTCAGGTTGTGCAAGCACAAGGAATGCATAAGTTATCACCCCCATGGGAAGGTCCGTTCATTGTTAGCAAAGCATTGCACAATGATTCTTATTATCTCATAGACGCTCGTGAAGCGCAAAAGAACAAGGCGGATAGGTCAGGAGATGAGACCAAAAGGCCATGGAATGTGGCGCTACTTCATCCCTTCTATACTTAGGAGAAGCAATGCATGTATCACTCGAACTATCATATGCCGGACGTGTGTGCCGGCTATGTGTTGATAATAAAATGGCATGGTTCGAAAAGCTAACTCGGGGACTACCCCTTAAATTTTCCATCTCAACTATTTTATGTCGGCTGGCGTGATACCCGAAATTTATCTTGGAACAAGTATTGTTTACTCAGAAGAAATCAACTCTTCGACTATGCTGTTGTCCGAAAACACGTTTTCATGGCAAGCAAGAGAAAAAGATGTAAGACGGGTAAACATGAACGCCGGATAAGTACAAAGGAGAAACGCGAGTCGGCTTTAGTTTTTTGCCTAACTCTCTGCAGGTCGCGTTATACTACGTGTCGAGTAAGCTCGGCCAAGTGATCCAAGTTTCATACCCGCAAACTATATCCTTAGTACTTTGAGACTCTAATGTCGAACACCGAAAAAGGTAGACAGGGGCCAAAGTCAAGGAAAGGTGACATGACAAAATGAAACTCGGGGACTTTCCCTTGAATGATTCACACTTAGAACATAACGCAAATATATAAAGCCCATTAACAGGCAATGTATGTTACATATGTACCCAGCATACCGGGGATCTGATCAAAGTTCGAGTGTTTATTAGCCTAAGGAGCAGAAGAACTCGGAGGAGCACTCTCGGAGCTAGGAGTAGTGCTTGGAGCATCGGCCGAGTGAGGGGCATCTGTGGCCGGGTCATCCAAATCATCCGACTCGGTTGCCTCGCTGTCGCCACCCTCTTCATCAGCAACTTCGACAGGCGGGTTGCCAAGATCAAGGAAGCTGGGCCCGTCGCACCAAGCGTGCACCATGGTGTACTCGATCATGGCATAAGCTCGCTCCTGGCGCTTCTTGACCAACTCCGGATCATTCAGCCATTCACTACTAGGAAAATGGTCGTTTGTGGCGCACCTGAAAGGCCCATCCGTGGCGCACCAGTAGTGCGCCACGGGCCTTGCGCCTGGCTATCTCGGCGTGGCGCAAGCCTAGTGCGCCACGGTTGTGTAGAGATAGGCGAGCGCACCGACCAGTGCGCCCGAAGTTTGGCATGGTGCGCTACCTTTTATCTTCTGGCGCACTACCGGCGCCTAAACATCCATGGTGCGCTTTAGGGTAGTGCGGAAGGTAAAACATGTGCGCCAGATGTATTTTTGTTTTTTTAATTTCCATGCGATTATATACACAGATTATATACAATATTACAGCAGATATACACACAGATACAAGATATACAATTATATATATAAATACTCGATATGAAAAACAAGATTGAAACAAATACATATAGATAAGTCTCATACATGAATACATAGTCCAAGTTACATTGTTTTGATCATGTTACAAAGTAGTAGTTGGTGACATGCGAATACATGTCGTCGAACAAGTTAGAGCTCGGAAGCTCGCCTAGACATCTAAACTAGCTAGCTAGACACAAATGCGGATAAATACCCAAAGAAGATAAGCATGATCACCGCATGACGAAGGTGTAGGTCTTCATCCGGTTCCTTGTCCTAACTCCCGCTAGATAGCGCGTGTATCTATCTTCCGCCTCCGCCATAGTGTTGTACCCTTTGTAGCTATTACGGAAACGGTGCACTTGTCCGAGTCTTCCCAATCATCGTAGACTCAGGAACCCGTCCCTTGTACACGACGTACCACGTCATCTACAAGTTGACAATAATAACTAACGTGATTGAAAAAACATGTATAATTAAAATCGCATATGAAGATACACTTATAGAAAGTACTCTTAAATCAAAAGAGCAAACTCAAAAGCATGCCTCATATATAACTAGCTAGGTCGTTGGACACGAGATTGCTTATGACGGGACCGTTAGCCAAGTAGGATGCACAATTCACGGACTTGTGCATATCACAAAACTAATCCGTCATAGCACATTCACATATATATTGTGCCACGACATTTCAATCATCGGCATATTCTCGAAAAAGACAAAAATAACTCGAAAAGCATGCCTCATATATAACTAGCTAGCTAGGTCGTGACAGGAATTGCTTATGACGGATTGCTAGCCAAGTAGGATGCAATTCGGACTTGTGCATATCACAAAACTAACAATCCCGTCATAGCACATTCACATATATATTGTGCCACGACATTTCAATCATCGGCATATTCTCGAAAAAGACAAAAATAACTCGAAAAGCATGCCTCATATATAACTAGCTAGGTCGTTGGACACAGGAATTGCTTATGACGGGAATTTGTTAGCCAAGTAGGATGCACAATTCACGGACTTGTGCATATCACAAGGCTAACAATCCCGTCATAGCACATTCACATATATTGTGCCACGACATTTCAATCATCGGCATATTCTCGAAAAGACAAAAATAACTCAAAAGCATGCCTCATATATAACTAGCTAGCTAGTTGGACACGAGGAATTGCTTATGACGGGACCGTTAGCCAAGTAGGATGCACAATTGGACTTGTGCATATCACATAACAATCCCGTCATAGCACATTCACATATATATTGTGCCACGACATTTCAATCATCGGCATATTCTCGAAAAAGACAAAAATAACTCGAAAAGCATGCCTCATATATAACTAGCTAGCTAGGTCGTTGGACACATGAATTGCTTATGACGGGACTGTGAGCCAAGTAGGATGCACAATTCCTGAACTTGTGCATATCACAAGGCTCACAATCCCGTCATAGCACATTCACATATATATTGTGCCACGACATTTCAATCGTCGGCATATTCTCGAAAAAGACAAAAATAACTCGAAAAGCATGCCTCATAACTAGCTAGGTCGTTGGACACAGGAATTGCTTATGGCGGAATTTGTCGGCCAAGTAGGATGCACCACGGACTTGTGCATATCACAAAGGGTGACAATCCGTCATAGCACATTCACATATATATTGTGCCACGACATTTCAATCATCGGCATATTCTCGAAAAAGACAAAATAACTCACACTTGTCGTCCAAGAACCAAAGAGTAAACAAAAAACCAAAGAGTAAGCAAAAACCAAAGAGTAAGCAAAAAACCAAGCATTGATTGATATATAATAATAATAAGCAAAATAAGTAAGCGGTGATACATAAACCTAATAAGATAAGTACACTTGTGGTCCATGTACACACACACAAAGGTCATCTATAGTTTGCAACTACAACTAGGCCAACATCAAGCCTTCGGCTTTAGGAACGGGAGGACGCCCGCCTCGTCATGAACTTCCTATAGTCACCGCATCTCTAGGCGATCTTCTATGTCACGGTTATTCGGGATATTTCCTCGTAGAAGATCCCCAAGTCATGACATCACGAAGATGATTGCCCCAAGCTACTGCTGGATGCGATACATCTCTTGTCTAATATCCGAATCATTGATCTTGGCCTTTGCTTGATTGCTGTTTGAGATGATCTGGCGTAGAATTGCTGGTCAAGTAGGAACGCCTCATGTGATGGAGTCGTAGTAGGCTTCCTTCTTCTTGTTTTCGGCTGCTTCCACGAGGGAACTCTGTTACGTGGTTGAAGGCGTGCTCGAACTTGACCTTCTTACGCCCAAGGCTGGTGCCTTCCCGAGGCAAAGCCGGTGAGAGCATCATCCGAACTTCCTTGATCTTGTCGTAGTTTTTCTTCTTTTCTAGACTCGAGTCGAAATCGGGCGTGGGAATGCTTCCATCTGGACGGGACACATTGCGAGCGTATCCTTTGATGTGTCCGTTCATCCTTTGAGCGCCATCATCGCGGAGAAACATCGGCCCGAGTTATGCGATGTCCTCCACGACATGGACCAGCAGATGCACCATAATGTCGAAGAATGCGGGTGGGAAGTAGACCTCAAGCTCACATAGTATCACCACGATCTCCTCCTGTAGCCTTCCGAGCTGATTCAAGCCAATCGACTTCCTAGAGATGACGTCGAAAAACTTGCACAGGCCAAATAACGTTTCACGGACGTGCTCGTCCATTATCCCTCTTAGTGCGACCGGAAGTACCTGCGTCATTAGCACGGCACAGTCGTGAGACTTCATGCCACTGAACCTCTGCTTCGCCTCGTCTAGGTATCTGCTTATCTTGCCCGCGTAGCCGTAAGGAAATTTGACTCCTAGAAGGCACTTGAAAAACTGTTTGATCTCATCCTGGCTTAGAGTGAAGCAAGAAGGAGGCAATAATATTCGTTCTTCTTGAAATTTTACCCTTCCGACGACCTTGTGTCGTCTCAGGACTCATGATCATCGTCATCTTCACGATCATCGGAGTAGTCGTCCTCCGTGAAGCTCCTTGGGATACCCAAGCATATCAGTCGTGCCTTGCTTTCGGACCATCTTTCGTCCCTATCGGCATGTTGATTATGGTGGCGACCGGACTCGCACCCGTTTTCGTGATATGCATGATGTCGAGGCTATGAGGCGTCTTGGAGAAACTTCGAGATAGCAACTCCCGGAAAATGACCTTGTTTTCCATACCTTCATCGACTTGTCTTGTTGCGCCTCTTCGCTTCTTTCCAGGCTTAGGACAATCTTTCCAGTTTTTCAACAACTCTTCCACTTCTTCGCTGCTCCTACGCTCTGGGATTCCTCGGGTATCTGATTTGCCATCGAACAGGTCTCCACGTTTTCTCCATGGATCATTCTTGCCGAGCCACCTCCGATGCGCCATGAACACGGATTTCGATGACCCTGGATCTTTCTCTAGTTGGAGATAGCTTGTGTTATCCATGCACCTAACGCATGCGCAGAATCCTTGGATAACCTGCCCCGAGATATACCCAACTGGATAGTCTTGCACCGTAGTGACCAACGCGGCTCTCATAGTGAAATAATCTTGTGCGACGGCGTCGTAAGTATTGGCTCGATTCCCATAACGTGGCTAGCTCCTCTTTCAACAGCCCGAGATGATTGATGTCGGTGCAGGTTGTTTCGCCCCTTGAATTAGCATACTCATTTGTATGTACTTCTTCTTCATGCACAACCATGGAGGGAGGTTGTACATCCATACAAACACAGGCCAAGTCTTTGTGCGTGCTGCTCGCTACCGAGCGGATTGAGTCCATCGATTGCTCGCACCAAGCTGATGTTCCTCGAATCTCCACCGATTTGGAATTCGAGGTCCAATGCTTTCCACTGCTAGCATCCCGAAGGCGCGTCGACTCATCCTTTCGGGTCATCATCATCTCACGGCTTCTTCCTTTCCGCATGCCATCGCATGAGCTTCGCTTCCTTAGGGTCCATGAAATAGCGCCTACGAGGGTAATAGGAAAGTACCATACCACTTTTCGAGGTGCTTTCTTCCCTTTCTTGTATCGACTCACGCACACCGGACATGTGGTTTTCTCCGTCCTCGCCCGATAAATGATGCAATCGTTGATGCATCGTGATATCTAACGTGCGGTAGATCGAGGAGACGATTTTCTTGGCATCCTCGATACTAGTTGGACATGTGTTCCCCTCCGGAGACGATCGTGCCAGAATGCCATCATATCGTCGAAGCTTGCCGCTCAATTTGTGCTTTGCCTTCATCTCCATAGCCTTGAGCGTTACATTCAACCGGTATCATCGAACTGCATCCTTCATACAATGGAGTAACGCGTCTTTCTCAAGTTGCGCAAGCTTGGCTTTCTCTCTAGCGGCAGCTGGCGTTACTACGCTTGACAAGCAGCTCTTGCACATAAGGGTCCCGCACCCGGCGTTGTTCCATCGTAAATACGCTCCTCGCCATCTAGATCATCATCATCCGATGCCCCGCTGTACCTTCACCATCTCCGAGGAGCCTCTTCATCATCTCGCCTTCTCGCCGTGATGATGATCACCGTCTCCATCATCTACGCCATCGCTTATCCAGCGAGTGTATCCATCCATGAAACCATGGCGGGCGAGTGCGCTGCGATTCCCGATACGGGTCGATCACCGATTGAGTTTGCATCTTACGCACGGACATCTTATATCTGTCTTGTTATTTCGTATCATGTCGGCCGTCGCACATTTCAAAATCTAGCCACAATGCCTTCGCTCATTATGCGGACCATTTTTGCCTGCACGATGTACACGGTACAATTTTGAAGTCTATTAGAACCACATAATGAATGCATGCATGCAATGGTCGATAGAAAATTTCGGCATGACCTATCCTAAAATTAGGACCTTTGCGAAATGCCAAAGTCTTGCCAAAATGGAAATGAATCAACATTTTGGCAAAACAATGGCAACTTGTTCACATACAAACACAAGAGAGAGAGAGAGACTGATCCATACACACATGAACATATCATTATCCTCTCCATACACACATGCATGAGCATCATCGATACTCTCCATATACACACATATGACCATCGATCCTAGCTCTCCACACATACACACATCATGACATGAGCATCGATCATCTACATACATATGAGCACATGCATCATCCATATACACATGAACACATCCTTACATGGACAACTTACCGAGATGAGAGACCGGTCGCGAGAAAGATGGAAAGGAGAGGTGCGCGCGTCGACGACCGGAGACGGATAGATGAGAGACCGGAGACCTCCTCTATTACTTATGTAACATCCAAAGCAAGTTTTACATGCTAAAAATGGTGAATGTGTGGAGAAATTGAGGTGGGAAGGAGAAGATCCCGACTAGATCTAAGGAGGAAGAAGAAGGGCAAAGTGAAGTGTGGGGTGGTGGATGTGGTCACACATGTGCACATAAAGTCTTTGTCTTAAAAAATCGACACATCAAGTGGCGCACAAGGCAGTAGCGCCACACAGAATACAAACTGTGGCGCACTATGCGAGTGCGCCACAGATGTCTTTGTGGCGCACTGGAGGCGCCACGGTTAGTGGCGTCTCGGAGGCGGAGGTGGGCATCGCTCGGTCGTGGCGCACCATGCACAAGTGCGCCACAGATGACCCTAACAACCGTGGCGCACGGGTGCATGGTGCGCTACAGAAGTTTGGCGTGTGGCCAACAAGGCCCTGGCCCACACATATCTGTGGTGCACTAGGGTCATGTGCGCCACGGTTGTTCTAGTTACTAGTAGGGCACTGCCCACAGGTGAGCCACGCCTGTTTTAGCCGTGGGGCACTTCAACCATGTGAGCCACGGATGTGCTGATTACCTATAGCCGTTTTCCTAGTAGTGATTTACCATCCCCCCTTATGCGACAATAACATCAAGGTTGATGTCCTCGTACCATGAAAGCACAAAGGAGAGAGCCTTGTCCTCTGCAGCTCGGCCGGCCGACTCGTGCCATTGATCCAGCCGGTCTTCAATAAGGAGCAGTTTCTCGACAAGTGGCTCGATGAGATCGGGTGCATCTTCATCCGGCCAGAGCATGCGAAATGCATGAATAGCCGACTTGAGCAAATCCACACCGCAAGACCTAAGGGTCTTGACCCGTTCAGACACTGCTTTGAGAAGCTCCTCCATAGACACCTCGCCGTCAGCAGGAGCACCAGCTTCGGCTTTCACTTTGTTCATGGCTCGGATGGCAAACATATCGGCCTCAGGAAAATTCTCTGCAAGCAAAAAGAGAAAGTTAGAAAATAACAATGGCAGATGGAAGAAGTCCAGAAGGACTCATACAGTGCGCAAAGAGTAAGAACTCACTACCGAGAAAGAATTTGATGGCAGCAAGTTTTCTATGCCAAGTCTTGGCCTTGGCTTGAAGGGTGTCAAAGTTCAGATTTACCTACTCGACCGATGATTCGGCCTCGTCGAGAAGCCTCTTGGTCTTCTCGGCGCTGGCGGCCTGCTGCTCATTCTTCTCATCAAGTTCCTCCCTCAACCCTTTCACCTCGGCCTAGTGCTTCTGCTCCGACTCGGAAATCAGCTTCTTCAGCCGAGTCACCTCGTCTCACTCCTTCTGGAGCTCAGTTTGGTGCTTTTCTGCTTATTCGAAAAGATTACTTGTCAGCATCAACAGAAACTTTCAGCTATCGAGTTAGTGAGGCAAGAAACTTACTATCGGCCTCGCTGATCTGCGAGTGAAGAGCATTTATTGTGGACTAACCGGAGGCTGCGAAAAAAGAACAAGAAAGGATTGAGATAACGAACCAAATAAAAGTACGCCGAAAAGAGAAAGGATGGGTAAGGATATTACCTTGGCCTTGGGTGTCAGTCTGCAGCTTTTCATACACAAGTTCGAGCTTGCGATGCGCCAGGACGAGAGCTTGGTTCACCTTGGTGCGCTCGTTATGCGTGAGCTGAACAAAGAAGATATACAATAAAGAAAGGTCAAGTCAAGTAGACGGCTGAATAAAAGAGCTTAAGAGCTTACAGCCGAGTAAGTTCCTTACTCGACAGTAACCTCGAGGGATAGGGATTGAAGCTCTAATATGAGTTTGGCATAAATAAATCAAAGATCTTAAGAGCTTATAGCCGAGTAAGTTCCTTACTCGACAGTAACCTCGAGGGCTAGGGATCGAAGCTCTAACATGCAAGCTTGGGATTCAAAGATTAAAGTGATTAGTGAGAGCTTACGGCCGAGTAAGTGCCTTACTCAATTGTAACCTCGGGGACTAGGTGATATGTATAAAGGAAATACTCAACAGTACAAAAGAGAAGAAGTTATTTTACCTCGTTCGCTTTGTCGGCACAGGCCATCAAAGAAATGCCTCGGAGTCATGTCAGAGACGGCCTTAGGGCCCAGCTTCAGTTTCTTGTCGGAACGAGTGCTCACCTCCTACTCGCCATCTGCATTCCATGCCACGGTGTAAGGCTCAGCCGAACCTAGGCTCTTGCCATGGCGTCCCGGAGAACGGCCCGTTTTGCGGTGGTTCCCACATTGGCACGAGCTCTTCTGGCACTAGCATGGAGGAGTAACAGCCTTAGAGCCATCACTGTCCCGGCGATCGGATTCGCCCTTACCCATTAGGCGATCATGGTCGCCAGCGTCGGAGGCCGAATATGGGAGCAGAACCCAGAACCAGTTGTATGCGCTTAGAGGAGGTGGTTGCGGATGTAGGGGCGGCGAGCCGATGTGTAAGTGGTGCAGCCCTTTGAAGCTGGAGAAAGCGGCGAGGAGGATTTGGAGATGATCATGGAGCTAGCCGATGGTTTAGCGTTTTCTGGCTCCAAGATCGAGAAGTTGTTCATTCACACCAGCACGAGGGCGATGCAGGAACGGTGGTGGAAGGTTTCTCGGCGCCGGAATCTTGGCACCAAGATCGAAGTTTCTCTGGCTAGTGCAGGCGTCAGAACGAATGACCCACGGGAAGATCGACCCGAGAGGCATGAGCCTCAACGGTGGGAGCCTCGGACAGACGGGACAGCCGAATTGGAGGCCTTGAGCTTAAGCCGAGGCAATGCTAGAAGCAGCTCGGTTTGCCAACAAAGGTGCAACACTGAAAACAACGAGACATATATAAGAAAACGTTAATGATGAAAGAGAAAAGAACAGAAAGGGAAGAGTACAAGAACTAACCCGGTGACGACTGAACCCGGATGATTCGGCGTGTGACTCGGCGCCCGGCAGCTTGACGAGTCTTAGCCAGGCTGGCAGCAGCAGAGGCAGTAGGAGCTGCCGGAGTGAGCTTGCTCTTCTTGGCCGGCTGGGTGCTGGAGGAAGCTCCACGTCTCTTCGGCTTGGCGATGGGGACCTTGCCGACTCCACCCACGGCAAGAAGAGGAGTGTCATGTACTTGGCCAGCTGCATAAGTAAATAACGGGCTTACTCGGATAAGCTGGGAGACTAAGGTCACAAGGCATATACCTCCAAAGCGTACAATCATCATCCTCATCATCGTTAGACCAATCTTGTAAGGGATTGTGAGATTGACTCTTACTCGAAGCTGAAGCATCCGTAGTGTGCGGGATAGGCATGAAGCACTCCAGGTCATACTCGACCGCATCCGAGTCGGAGCGATCCCCGTTATAACCAGCGGGAGGGACAGTACTGTCATCAACCTGGTGAAGGAGATTCTACGGAAGACAAACAGAATGAGTAACCAAAAAACTAAGCAAAGAGTGGAAAAATAGCTAAAGCCTACTCGACAAGAAAGTGACTCGGAAAACTTACTCAGGGGACCGGCCTGACCTAGCTAAATGGAGGGAAGCTCCAAGCCCAATCATCCGCCAAGTTCAATTTATAGATTGAGCTTACTCGGCGGGCAATGGAGTCATGGGTGAGCTCCTGAGTGGAGTGCCGAGTGGGATCATGGGAGACACTCATGAAGCACATATTTGGCTCCTCGCTTGGATGGGGCTTACCCGGCGTGAGACGAAGGTACACATGAGGTCAGAGTCGGCGAGATGAAAGTTTTCATCCGGCGGCAGCAACCTTTCCAAGATCGCGGTAGCCTCGTTCACCGCAGCGTCTTGGTCGCGCGGGTCAAGCTGCCAATGCTTCTTGTTGGGGACCTCATCCGAGAAAGGGGGAGCCAGATGTTAACGGTAGACCCGCTGTTTCTGACATAGAATAAAGTCCTATGCCATTTCTTGTGGGAGTCAATACCGGTAACCCGAGGAAAGATGGAATATCTCCTGGGTGTGATGCTAGCAGCACCGCACCGGGTCGGCTTCTTCTCGGATTGAGGAGCACCGGGCTAGGGAAAAACCTGAACCTAAAAGCCAAAATATTTGGCCCACAAAGGAACTGTAGGCAAAATTCCAAGGTAGGCCTCGCAAGCGTAGATGAAGCAATAAAGAGAGACAATCGCATTGGCAGGAAGATGGTGGGTTTGCATATGGAAGGTGGAAAGAAACGAGGAGAAGAAGGTGCTCACAGGAAGAGGGAAGCTGCGTTCAAAGTGAGAAAGGAAAACCACCCGCTCATTAGCTTGGGGCTCGGGAGAAATCTCACTGGAGGGGAGACGGCAATCCACTTGCAGGGGAATGCATTTGGTGGAGCGGAGCCACTCCACCTCTTTGGTGGAGACCTCCGAGCCTTCCCAAACCCCCTCGGCGGGAATCTCCTGCTCCTCATCGGTAGCCACGTCACGAGCATCCATGAGATCAGCAGATTTAGTCTCCACCATGATTGGAAGAGACTTGGAACAACGTGGACCCGTAGTGGAATGGAAATAAGAAAGGGGCAATTGCAACAGAAGAACAGAAGGAAGAGGAAACCGCAAAGGAGGCAGTTTGATTTTGCGGGCGCAAGGAAGAAGAAAGGGCAAGGGAAAATTGAACGGGCATGGGGGAAATGGAAACCCCCAACCCCTACTTAAGGACAGTAAAAACCCCGGTCGTGGGATCTATCTGTGCCGTGCGGCCAGCGTATAGCTGTGTACCAGGTCAGGAAAGCCAATCAGCAAGCGCCACGTAGCCAAGGATACACGAAAAATCCCGTTCCACATCATGACTAGAAGGACAAGAGGCGCAGGACGATGGGACTGCCACAGTGATAGGGAATAAGCTGCATGACAAATCAACTTTGTCTTGGAGCTTGGAACAAAAATTGAGGCAAGTAATCATGATTACTAGGTACATCGATTCTCGCAAAATGACTCGGTGGCCTAACAGCTTGAACTTCTAGACCTCACCAGCTGGGACTAATGTCGGGATAACCCCGGTAGGATCACGAGAGAAACATAAGCGCAGCTGGGTTGGCTCAGTAAAGAAAAAACAGGCCGGGTAAGAACGGTAGAGTAAGATAAGCATGAAGGCGACATACAAACTATGTCGGCCCGCATAGACAAAGTTGTAACCCTTGCGAGGAACCGAGGTCCCGAGCGAGGAAGGGCGAGTCAAGAAGGACGCGTGGCACCTTCCTAGTAAGGTTCGGGAGGGACCATGGTAAAGCAAGTTCAAAGAAGCGACGGGTGACACAAAAGGAGCAGGTGGCGCCCAAAGCATCTGTTGGCAAAGTAATAGCATGACGCCAAAAGGAACAAGAAGCAGCGTACCAAAAGACCGTTAGCTGTCAAGCTTTATGGATCGAGCCTCTGGGCTTAGGGCACACTACTAGGAAAACGGCTATAGGTAATCAGCACATCCGTGGCTCACATGGTTGAAGTGCCCCACGGCTAAAACAGGCGTGGCTCACTTGTGGGCAGTGCCCTACTAATAACTAGAACAACTGTGGCGCACATGACTATAGTGCGCCACAGATGTGTGTGTGGGCGAGGCCTGTTGGCGCCGCCAAACATCTGTAGCGCACTATAGTCAGTGCGCCACGGTTGTTAGGGTCATCTGTGGCGCACATGGTTCAGTGCGCTACGCTGCGCATGCCCTCTCGCCTGAACGGCCACAAACTTCATGGCTTTCGGCCTAGTGCGCCACGGAGTAAAACATCTGTGGCGCACGTGGCATAGTGCGCCACAGATGTTTGTACTCCTGTGGCGCACTAGGGCATCTTGCTCCTGATGTGTCATTCTTTAGGGCAGCACTTTATGTGCACATGTGTGACCACATCCACCACCCCACACTTCACTTCCTTCTTCTTCCTCCTTAGATCTAGTCAGATCTTCTCCTTCCCACCTCAATTTCTCCACACATTCACCATTTTAGCATGTAAAACTTGCTTTGGATGTTACATAAGTAATAGAGGAGGTCTCCGGTCTCATCATCCTTCTCCGGGCCGACGCACCTCTCCTTTCCATCTTTCTCGCGATCGGTCTCTCATCTCGGTAAGTTGTCCATGTAAGGATGTGTTCATGTGTATATGGATGATGTGCTCATATGTATGTAGATGATCGATGCTCATGATGTGTGTATATGTAGAGGATCGATGGTCATATGTGTGTGTATATGGAGAGTATCGATGATGCTCATGCATGTGTGTATGGAGAGGATAATGATATGTTCATGTGTGTATGGATCGGTCTCTCTCTCTCTCTCTCTCTTGTGTTTGTATGTGAACAAGTTGCCATTTGTTTTGCCAAAATGTTGATTCATTTCCATTTTGGCAAGACTTTGGCATTTCGCAAAGGTCCTAATTTTAGGATAGGTCATGCCGAAATTTTCTATCGACCATTCATTATGTAGTTCTAATAGACTTCAAAATTGTACCGTGTACATCGTGCAGGCAAAAATGGTCCGCATAATGAGCGAAGGCATTGTGGCTAGATTTTTGAAATGTGCGATGGCCGACATGATACGAAATAACAAGACAGATATAAGATGTCCGTGCAGAAGATGCAAACTCAATGGGTGATCGACCCAGATTCCGAATCTGCGCACTGCTCCGCCATGGTTTCATGGATGGATACACTCGTTGGATAAGCGATGGCGTAGATGATGGAGCGGTGAAGAAGGTGGCCAACATGATGATGATCATCATCACGGCGAACAGGCGAGATGATGAAGAGTCTCCTGGAGATGGTGAAGGTGCGAGAAGGCACGGGATGATGATGATCTAGATGTGGGAGGAGCGAGGCAGCGATGGAACAACGTCTGAGTGCGGGACACTTATGTGCAAGAGATGCTTCTCAAGCGAACGAGTAACGCCAGGTTGCGCTAGAGAGAAAGCCAAGCTTGCAACTTGAGAAAGGCGCGGTTACTCCATTGTATGAAGGATGCAGCCCGATGATACCCGGTTGAATGTAACGCTCAAGGCTATGGAGATGAAGGCAAAGCACAAATTGAGCGGCGCAAGCTTCAACGATATGATGGCATTACAGCACGATCGTCTCCGGGAGAACACATGTCCAACTAGTATCGAGGATGCCAAGAAAATCGTCCTCCTCGATCTACCGCACGTTAGATATCACGTAAGCATCAACGATTGCATCATTTATCGGGCTAGGCCGCGAGAAAACCACATGTCCGGTGTGCGTGAGTCCATACAAGAAAGGGAAGAAAGCACCTCGAAAATTGGTATGGTACTTTCCTATCACTCCTCGTCTGCGCTATTTAGCGGACCCTAAGGAAGCGAAGCTCATGCGATGGCATGCGGAAAGGAAGAAGCCAAGAGATGATGATGACCCGAAAGGATGAGCTGACGCACCTTCCGGATGCTAGCCGGTGAAAGCATTGGACCTCGAATTCCAATTCGGTGGAGATTCGAGGAACATCGGGCTTGGTGTGAGCAAATGGACTCAATCCGATTCGGTAGCGAGCAGCACGCCTGACTTGGCCCGTGTTTGTATGGATGTACAACCTCCCTCCATGGTTGTGCATGAAGAAGAAGTACATACAAATGAGTATGCTAATTCAAGGGCGAAACAACTGTGCCGACATCAATCAGATCTCTCGGCTGTTGAAAGAGGAGCTAGCCACGTTATGGGAATCTGGAGCCAATACTTACGGCGCCGTCGCTAAGATTATTTCACTATGAGATGGCGTTGATCACTACGGTGCAAGACTATCCGGTTGCGGGTATATCTCGGGCAGGTTATCCAATGATTCTCATGCGTTAGGTGCATGGATAACACAAGCTATCTCCAACTAGAGAAAGATCCGGGGTCATCGAAAACCGTGTTCATGGCGCACGGATGGCTCGGCAAGAATGATCCATGGAGAAAACGTGGAGACTGTTCGATGGCAAATCGAGACGAGGAATCCCGAGCGAGCAGCGAAGAAGTGGAAGAGTTGCAAAAACTGGAAAGATTGTCCTAAGCACGGAAAGAAGCGAAGAGGAAGCAACAAGACAAGCCGATGAAGGTATGGAAAACAAGGTCTGCATTTCGGGAGTTGCTATATCTTGGAAGTTTCTCCATGCGCCTCCTTAGCCTCGACATCATGCATATCACGAAAAACGTAGCGAGAGTCTAGTCGCCACCATAATCAACATGCGGATAGGACGAAAGATGGTCCGAAAGCAAGGCACGACTGATATGCTTGGGTATCCGGAAGGAGCTTCACGGAGGACGACTACTCCACGATGATCGGGAAGATGACGATGATCATGAGTGGAGGCGACACAAGGTCGTCGGAAGGGTAAAAAGTTCAAGAAGAACGAATATTTGCCCTCCTTCTTGCTTCACTCTAAGCCGGGATGAGATCAAACAGTTTTCAAGTGCCTTCTAGGAGTCAAATTTCCTTCTGACTCTGCGGGCAAGATAAGATACCTAGGCGAGGCGGCGGAGGTTCGGTGGCATGAAGTCTCCACGGTATGTCGTGCTAATGACGCAGGTACTTCCGGTCGCACTAAGAGGGATAATGGACGGCACGTCCCGTGAAACGTTATTTGGCCTATGCAAGTTTTTCGGCGTCATCTCTAGGAAGTCGATTGGCTTGAATCATTTCGGAAGGCTACGGGGAGTAGATCGTGGTGATACTATGTGAGCTTGAGGTCTACTTCCCACCGCATTCTTCGACA
The DNA here is from genome assembly GCA_030063025.1 of Avena longiglumis. Classification (NCBI taxonomy): domain Eukaryota; kingdom Viridiplantae; phylum Streptophyta; class Magnoliopsida; order Poales; family Poaceae; genus Avena; species Avena longiglumis. The sequence continues at coordinate 530,726,750 of CP125976.1, forward strand.
TTATGGTGCATCTGCTGGTCCATGTCGTGGAGGACATCGTCTGACTCGGGCCGATGTTCCTCCGCATGATGGCGTTCGAAAGGATGAACGGACACATCAAAGGATACGTCATAGCGTGTCCCGTCCGGATGGAAGCATAGCCAAGGGCTTTACGGCGAAGAGTGCATCTCTTCTGCTAAATTATCTAGACATCGAGAACCCTGTCGGTCTTCCCGTCAATAGACACCTTGGCAAGATCGACGATCCGCATCACCGAGAGGGTCGTCACATCGCATGAGACTTCGATTTTCGACGCGGACTTTGATCGAGCAAACCTCGCCGCTACATCATTTAGAACTGGTCGATCCTTGGGCAGTAAGCACAATAGGTTAATCGAGAAGAAGTACCGGGGCATACAGAGGACGCATGGAGAAATAATCAAAGAGCACAACTCAGATTTCACAGCGTTGGTTTAGGCGGACGCTCCTTGATAATCCCGGCTCGCATTCTTGACACGGAAAAGATCATATTCACCTTTTCGCATGGGCCGATGCAAAACCTGGTGACCTATCGTATGATATCAGCGGCTACACATTCTACACGGAGGAAAAGGACAACAAGTGTGATTATCGAACTTCGGGTGTAGCGTCGGAATTCTACACCGATGACAACGTGAAGGAAAGATTCTCACGGAAGAATCGAGGAGATCCGGGAGCTCGACTACTGTGGAGAAAAGGTGCGATGTTCCGTGTCGGATGGGCAAAGAGTGTCGAAAGAGAAGACCGTATTTCACAACCATGGTTATACCCGGAAGCAGCCAAATCCAAAGTGGCCGCTTGAAGCGTGGCGAAAAAATGAGCAAGTACTGGCTACCAAAGTGGACCAATGTTTTTCATTACCGACCCGACAAAGCCTAGCCGTGTTGTCGTGAGGAGAGGAAAAGAAACATCATCGGAATGGATGGAGTCGCCAACGAGCAAGACTTCGACCGATCTGGCGATCAAGATTGAAGATAGGCCGGCGACTACGATGCGACAACATACATCACAAGAAGAAAAGGACAACCCTACCCAAAAAAGGTGGCCCGTTCGAAGAAGAAACATTAAAGTGCACAGGCTAAATTATTCAACCGCGACAAAGAAGGGAAAAAAAGATTGTAAAACGCTAGCTCAAAAATATTTTAAAAGCAGCGTGGTCGAAAAAAGATTGTAATATTCATGGACAAAGTATTATGAAATTTAGTTATACTTGAATCATATTTGTAACACTTTTATGACATATATCACTTTTGGGTATGTTTGGAATATTTAAAAGTATTTTAAAACAAAACAAAACTTGTATGGCATATATCACCACTTTTGGACATTTTTGTGAACATTTAAAAGTATTTTTAAAATAAAAATAAAAAATAGAGCACGATTCAAACACAGGTGCTCGAGTTTGAATAGAGCTAAGGGCTAGAACCGGTGGGCTATGACAGTAGTAGTGTTAGAAGGGGTGGCCGCCTCTTATGCAGTGGAGTCCAGCAGACATAGGCGTAGCACACTTGGCCGTGCGCTACGCCTATGTCTGGACGCTAATCAGCTGTGCCGTTCCATCTCTCATACGACACCACGCCCGCTTGCATCTCCTGAGGCAGCTCTCGAGGAGGAGGAAGCCCACCATTGTCTTGCCCGTCGTCGTGGAGGAGGAAGCTCTCGAGGAGTAAGCTCGTGGAGGAGGAGGAAGCTCTCGAGGAGGAGGAAGCTCGTGGAGGAGGAGGATCGCGCCAAATGCCCCGTGGTCGTCCGCCTCGGAGGTAGCCCCTCCTGTCTCTCCCTCTCTCCCTCTCTCCCTCTCTCCCTCCCCTGTCTCTCCCTCTCTCCCTCTCTCCCTCTCTCCCTCTCTCCCTCTCTCCCTCTCTCCCCTGTCTCTCCCTCTCTCCCATGTCTCTCCCTCTCTCCATCTCTCCCCTGTCTCTCCCTCCTCCCTCTCTCCCCCATCTCTCCTCTCTCCCTCTCTCCCTCCTCTCTCCCTGTCTCTCCTCTCTCTCTCTCCTGTCTCTCCCTCTCTCCCCAGGAGTTAGGGTTCATGGTTCGAAGGTTGCTAGGTTGCTAGGTTGCTGGGAGTTCGGAGGTTGCTAGGTTGCTAGGTTGCTAGCAGGTCAGATGGTAGAATAATTGTCATGTCTGAATGGTAGAATAGCTAGTGAATTGGCCCCATAGAAAAACATACAGACAAAGTTAGGGTTCATGATTCAGTAGTGCAGCTATTGGTGTAGTGCATCTTTAGTGCAGCTATTGGTCTGTAGAAAAGAAAGTTAGGGTTCATGGTAGAAACGGCTCATTGTTCACAACTCAGGTTCTATTACCATTAGAAATGATGCAACTCCCGAGTTACGCTATTGGTGTAGTGTTGGCATGCTATTATTAGAAATGACGGGCAAACCGATCCCACATAATGAGGCAACTCCCTTTATTGTCTACACTGTTTGTTACCATACTTAATATGGTTACGCTTTTAGTGTTGCATCCAATATGCATTTGTTGTAAATAACTGATGGAAAAGCTCCCTCACGAAATATTCATATATTCTCAATTAAATGCTCCCCCTCGAGATATAGGTAGTTGTGAGATACAATTGTATGCTATTGATGAACATTTTAATTGTCCTTGGATTATGCTATCGATAGATATATATATATATATCACTAATGATGCAAGCTTAATTTAGATTGACCTTGGATTATTCGGTACACCAAGTTCTAGGTATTAATTTAAATAAGAGAGT
>CP125976.1:530729597-530921490 GCA_030063025.1 Avena longiglumis
CCGTCTGCATGATGAGCTTGATCTCCTCACAGATGGCTGGATCTGGAATGTCGGGGTTTTTTTTGGGTGGGAGCTTGCTGGTGTCGACCGCAGGCTGCCGTGGGGCAGTCCCCGAGTGCGACGTGGCAGTCCCCGGGTGCAGCAAAGAAGTCCCCAGGTGCGGCGTGGCAGTCCCCAGGTACGGTGAGGCAGTTCCCGGGTGCGGCGCGGCAGTCCCTAAGTGTGGCGAGGCGGTCCCCGGGTGTGGCGCGGCGGTCCCCGGGTGCGGCGAGGCGGTCCTCGGGTGCAGCGCAACACCGTCCGTTCCTGGGTCTGCGGCGAGTACGATGGAGTCGGATTCCGGTGATGGGGTGATGGAGGGCTTGCACAGGTGCTCGAGGGAGACTCCAGGCGGTATGGCCTGTCTTGTTGAGCCGACCCTGGCCAAGGCGTCAGGAGCTTCGTTATTGGACCTGGGTACATTGTGGAACTCTCACCCTTCGAAGCAAGTGCATAGCTGCTGAAAAAAGAAACGGTAGAGGGCCATGTTCGCGTCCCTTGCGTCCCGCTCGCCGGATACCTGCTGCACCACCAGGTCCGAATCTCCCACGTATCCTCACGAATGCCTATCTGGCCATCTTGAGCCCGTGGATGAGCGCTTCATATTCATGACGTTGTTGGGCGCCTTGAAAAGGATTTGGAGGGCGATACTCTGGCCGATCGCTTTTGGGTGAAGTTATCATAATTAAGGCTCACGAGTCCTCCTTGCATCTTGGAGCCGTCAAGTGTAGCTTCCATTATGTTGAGTCGAGGACCGATGGAATGTACTCGTCTACCTAATCAGCGATGAAGTCGGCTAGTGCACAGTTGGATTGTCGCCCTGGCTCGTAATGAATGTTGTGTGCAGTGAGCTCTATGGCCCATTTTGCCACGCGCCCAGTGGCGTCCTTGTTGTCGATGATCTCTGCGAGCGGGGCCAATGCCACCACCCGGATGGAATGCTCTTGGAAGTAGTGCTTGAGCTTCTTGGCGGCCATGTATACTCCATAGACCAGCTTCTGGTAGTGGGGGTAGTTATGTTTGGCGGCCGGCTTAGGTAGTACACGGGGAGCTGGACCGGCTGGGCCTTCCCCTCTTCTGGCCTCTCTACTACCAGTACCACGCAGACAAATCTATTTGTGGTAGTGATGTACATCAGCATTGGCTCCTTTGCGGCTGGCGCCGCCAGAATAGGCGGTGAGTTGAGCATGCGTTTGAGGTCCTGGAAAGCTTTGTCCCCTTGAGATGTCCAGACGAACTTGTCTGTCTTCTTCATGATCTGCATGGGGGCGCCTTCTCACCCGTAAGCTATGAATCTGGTGAGGGAAGCCAGGCACCCGGTGAACTTCTGCACGTCGCGCAGGCTTTGTGGCAGCTCCATGCGCTCGATGGCTCCGATCTTCTCCAGATTTGCCTTGATTCCTCGCTCGGAGACGAGAAAACCGAGGATCTTGCCGGCTAGGACGCCGAAGACGCACTTCTCCGGGTTCAGTTTGATCTAGAAGTGGCGGAGATTGTCGAATGTTTCCTTTAGGTCCTCGATAAGTGTATGTCGTTCCTTGGTCTTGATGACGACGTCGTCAACATAGGCATGCACGTTTCTACCAATTTGTGTCTGTAAGAACTTCTGCATGCAGCGCTGGTAGATTGCTCCTGCGTTCTTCAGACTGAAGGGCATGGTGGTGTAGCAGTAAGCCCCATATGGGGTTATGAATGATGTATTTATTTGATCGGTTACATTGAGCTTAATCTGGTGATAACCCGAGTAACCATCTAGAAAGACAACAAATCACCAGCGGTGGAGTGATGACTTGATCTATCTGCGGCAGAGCAAAAGGATCCTTGGGGGCATGCCTTGTTGAGGCTGGTGTAGTCGACACACATGCTCCATGTCTTTTTCTTCTTTAGTACCAGCACTGGGTTGGCCAGCCATTCCGGGTGGAAAACTTCCATGATGAAGCCGGCTGCGAGCAGCCGTGTGATCTCCTCACCGATAGTTCTCCTTTTTTCTTCTGTGAAGCGGCGTAAGGATTGTTTGATTGGATTCGCATCCGGTCGAACATGAAAAGAGTGCTCGGCAAGTTCCCTCGGGACACCTGGCATATCTTTTGGGCACCATGCAAAAATGTCCCGATTCTCACGGAGGAAGTCGACGATCGCGCTTTCCTATTTCCTGTCCAGGCCGTCTCTGACCAGGACGAACTTGCTTGGGTCCTCCTCGTTTAGTAGGATCTTCCTTGTGACCTGTGAGGGCTTGAACTGTGATTCTCTAGCTGGCTTAGGCTCTCCAGGGCAGCATATCCTTCTGTGAGCCACCATGTTCAACATTATGGCGCTTCTCCTCGGCGATGATCATTGCCTTGGCTAGCTTGGAGCCGTCTGGCGCACTAGATTGAGCAACTTATGGCAGCCATCGACGGTGATCACTCCTTTGGGACCAACAGCTTCATCCACGAGTGCAGCGTGCGGCACTCCCATGAACTTGGTGAGGCCTGGGCGCCCTAGAATGGCGTGGTAGGCACTAGAGGTTCACCACCTCGAACCAGATCGGCTCGCGACAAAATTGTTATCGCTGCCGAAGATGAAGTCCAAAGCGGATCTTGCCGATTGGCGAATCGATGGGCTGGCAACGCCACGTGGAGCGAAGTTCTTGAGGATGCAAGCGGGACTCACCGATCCCGAGCCACTCAAGGCTGCTGATGCAGGAGGTTGATGTTCTTGCCTCCGTCGAGTGAGAGAAAGCAGCACGAGTGTTTCTTGGAGATGATGATGGGGTCGAGGACCAACGTGTAGCTGCCAGAGCTTGGTAGCATAGTCGGCTGGTCTTCTTTGCTCCAGGTGATTGCCTGGTCCGACCAATGTAGGTATTGGGGAACGGGGGGACGATTGCGTTCACCTCCGCCTCGCGCCTCCTTTTGGTGTGCTTTGTGTCCGGCTCCGCAAGGAAGATGTGGTAGTTGCCCACTTCTCGTGGGTAACCGTCTTCGTCATCCTCGCGGCGGTTGCGCCGCTCCCTATTGTCCGGCGGGCCTCCGGCTGGCGGTGGAGGTGGTGGTGGGAGCCTGCCGGCTTCAGCCATCTTCTTCGTCCAGCTGCACTGGCGCGTTGTGTGATTTGCGGGCTTGCTGCCGCCACTGTGGAACTTGCACATCCCATCGAGCATAGACTCCATGGTGTACTTGGGACGTGGCGGCCTGTCATCTGGTCTCTACCTCCGGATGCCACCTGCAACCGAGTCCTCATGCACCGCAGCTATTTTCTTGGTGCCATACCAGCTGTCCGGTTGGTCGTCTTTCCTCTTGCCATGGGGATTGTCGTGGCCGTGCCGCCTGGGGTGATGGTCACCCAGCTGGCGGCGCTCCGCCTTCACGTCTATGACGATTTGGCCCTGGTCATCCACCACGATGGGCTTCTTCATAGCTGCGTCGGTGGTGGCGTACTTGTCCGCGATGGCCATGACCTGGGCCATGGTTTGCGGGTCTACTCGGCTGAGCTTATGATTCAACATGGTGCCGTCTCGGCAATGAGTTGTGCATGTTATTCCACCGGGTGAGGTAGGCACGGTCGGACTCATCCTTGCCTTGCACGCAGAGGGAAAGCTCGCGAGATCGACCCGGCCGCTTGTATGTTCCAGTGAAGTTGCGAATGAACGCTTCCTCAAAGTCTAGCCAGGCATTGATGATATTGTCAGGAAGGCCGTTGAGCCATGTTCTTGCCGAATCATGCGAGTGCTGATGCTATAGACGGTGAAGCAGGTTTAGAAGGTTCCTCCGCCTAGCCAGGTGTTGATGCTGTAGACGGGCCGCGCCACGCCCGCATGTGAATCGGCGACGCGGTCCAGTTCCAACGCTAGGTCCTGCCCCCGATTCTAGATCTTCCTGACGAAGCCGTGGGCAGCGTTGTACTCATGCACAGTGGCGTTTAGTCGGCGCTGGTTAGCGGCAACCTTGGTGGCTTCCTCCAGGAGCTTCTGGCGCGTAGCGGCGCGCAAGAAATGCCGTCCGGCGGCGGGCGTGTAGGTGCTGGATGGAGGTAGTGAGCGGATCTTGCTCTTTCTCGGGCGTGGAGCTCTCTCCTCCCACTCGGCGCTCTTGAGGCGGGCGGTGGTTTTTGCGAGCGTTTACAACCATGACCTCGACGCAACCACTCGCCGTGGCCGGGTTGCGGGCGAGGCAGCAAAGAGGCACGTCAAGGACTGAGGTGACCATGCTGGGGAAGACCTTGGCGAAAGTGGCGACATGCTCGGAGGGGCATGGACAACGACAAGTACCAGAAGATGCGCGCATATCTTGAAGCCGAAAAGGGTAAAAATGTCATCTTGAAGGAACATGTCATCAAAAACAAGATTTTGTTTTCTTTTTGCGCATTTCCGTCTTATTTTTGTGCCCATAATCTTCGAATACTCACTGTGTATTTCATTTTTTTCAACTTGTAGAACATGTCGCCAAGGCCAAGGATATTGTCGAGCAGTCCAAGCATATCCAGTAGCTGGACAGCGAGAACAAAATCCTTAAGAAGGAGAGGGAAGAGATGCGGAAGATGCATGAGGATTCCATGAAAGCCCTGCAGGATTCCGCCACCGCGGAAATCAATCGCTTGAAGGAGGAGCTTGCGATCTTAAAGGCTCAGAAGCAAGCTGCTAATGAGCAAAACCATCGCCATAGCGAGGAGTTTAAGCTCCTCCAACAAGAGAAGGAATCCCTGGCGGACACCCTCTAGCAGGCCAAGGCCAGTATCTTCAGTAAGTATCTTCCGCCTTGTATTTCTGTAGTCTGGATACATAGAGTCTATTGAAATCATGCGCTTCTTGTCGGAATTTTGCAGCTCCTATGGGTTTAACCCGCTCGCCTCCTTCGGACAAGGAATGCATGGTTCTTCTTAAACAATTCATCAACACGTCGCCCAAGCCAAGGAGATTGTCAAGACCCTCGGATATACATCAAGGCCTCGGACTCCGTGAAGTACTCGGAGATTCTGTACGATCCCCCGGGCGTGTCACGAGCTGGAAAGCTTCATGTGCACGGGCTGGCGCAAGGATGGCGCTGTCAATGGTGAAGGCACACTACGACGATGCCAACATCGACACGGTGACCTCTGGCATCCTCGACGTGGATGATGACGACAAGGAGATTGATCACGAAGCCATCTTGTCATCACTCGCGGGTTATGACACCAGTTGCCGAGTTGGTGGGCGTCGGCGTTTTGTGCCAGAACACCATCGACAGCGTCAACCAATATTCCTCCGAGTCTCATCACAATGCCGACGTTGAGGGTGATTCTCCGGCTGGTGATGCTGCTTCCAAGTCTCCTGCGCCCAAAGAATGAAAAACACTTTGTAATCTTTGTTTCACCTTTGGTGTGTGCACTGAAAACTTGGCGATGTATCTTAAGGCGGAAAACAAATGGTTGTTATGTCCTTCTACTTAAGAACTAATTCCCAGCATGTATATATTTTTTAAGCAAGTGATAGCTTATCCATTACTCTAGTTCTTATGCTTGACTTTTCGTGAGTCGGAAGACTCGTTGTCGGAACCATGCGCTTAGGTGATGATGCCCAATGGCACCATCAATAACCCGAACACAAAATCACCGACAACAAGTGCCAAAAGTCACTACTCCATAATCCACATAAAAACGACAAAGAACGTGTAGACCAGAAAACTTAAGCTAGCTTGGTGAGCAGAATTTTCACAAGTGCATAAATTTTTTACATGATCCAAAAATGAACACTAAAGGAGGTAAAAGACTCAGAAATATGAGTGAACCAAAGAGCTTTATTTCATTGATCATATATAAAAGGTACACAATTAGATAAAAAATGCTAAGTGTAAAAAGGACGTAGCTGTGCTATGTTCTATGGCCGATCAAGCTCCGGGTAGTCATCATCCGGGTCACGTCGCTTCCGCTTATGATACTCGTTGGGTCTATCCTTGAGTTCACGATTGTCAACAAGGTAGTAAGACCAATTGAGCAGTGCCTTACTTATGATGAACGGTCCTTCCCATGGCGGGGATAATTTGTGCGACTTCTTACCTTAAGTCGAGCACCAAATCCCCTCTTTAAGCGGCGATGCGAGCAGCGACTATGGTAGCTGCATAGCTTCTTACAGTTGATGGTGGATCTTTGGCATGCCAAAGCGCTCCTCCTCGAGAAGGTCCACATCTAGGCGTCTGGATTCTTCACGTCATCTTGACGTGGCGGCAACTCTTGGTGCATCGTGGAGGATGTCGGACGTAAGATGGCTTCATCCGTATACCATGAAGTAAGGGGTGCTGGGTGGATCATTGGGTGTAGTTAAGTAAACTCCATAGCACAGATGGCAATTCTTCCGCCCGAGCTCGGTGCTCTATGTAGTGGTGCCTCAAGGCGGCTTGATTCCTGCGAATTAATCCATTGGCTCGCTCAACGACCATTGGATTGTGGGTGTGCACGGATGCAAGGTCAAGTCGGATGCCTTTGTCCCAGCAATAGGCCTCCACTTCTCCCGGCCCGACAAGTTGCTTCGTTGTCGGTGATGATGCTATGTGGGAGATCAAATCTCACCACTAAATCCCGAACAAACGAGGCGATTGCCCCATCAAGCTTTCTAATGGGTTTAGCTTCTATCCATTTGGTGAATTTGTCAAATGCTACAAGCAGATGCGTAAATACACACGGTGCCATCTGTAACGGTCCCACCATGTCTAGCCCCCAGACTGCAAACGGCCAAGTTATTGGTATTGTTCGCAATTCTTCAGCAGGAACATGCGGTTGTCGAGCATAATACTGGCATCCCATGGATGTCTCAACCAGCTTGTTAGCGTCCTCCTTCGCGGTCAGCCAGTAGAATCCTTGCCGAAAGGCTTTCGCGACCAATGATCGGGGAGCGGCGTGATGCCCGCAATCTCCGAGATGGATCTCGCGCATGATCTCCATACCTTTTAGCTGGGAAACAGACTTTAAGTATACACCAGTAGTGCTCCTTTTATAGAGTTGCCCATTGATTATGGTATACCCCTTTGCTCGTCGTACTATTTGCCGTCTTTCGACTTTGTCGTCGGGCAAAGTTTCGTGTTCGAGATACTCCATGAACGGTATTGTCCAAGCCGGAGGGATCTTTGTCACCATGTTGACGAAAGAGTCAGCTCTATCCGGGTTGTCGATGTCGGTGCCCTTCATGGATGGTGTGCGTAGATGCTCTAGGAAAATTCCTGGCGGAATTAAGCGCGTCCTAATCCAAGCTTAGACAAGAGATCAGCCTCTTTTTGCTCCTAGGCACATACTTGACTTGTGGCCAAGAAACTCTTGGCTATCTCGTCCACTTGTCGATGCATGACATAGGGTTCCGCGCATTCAGTGCCACCTGGGCAACCAAGTGCGAATCTCCACAGCAAAATATGCGCTTGATGCCAATATCTTTGGCTACACGTAGTTCGTGAATGAGTGCTTCATACTCCGCCATGTTGTTTGTAGCCTCGAAGTGGATCTACATAACGTAGTGTAGCTTGTCTCCTGTTGGTGACTATAGCAATACACTAGCCCCCGAGCCGTTGAGCAACTTTGATCCGTCAAAGTGCATCACCCAGTACTCTGGTTCTGGCAACGGAGTAGCATTTGGCATCTCCGTCCAATCTGCAATAAAATCCGCCAAGGCTTGTGATTTGATAGCGTCGCGCCTCTTGTAGGTGATCTCGAAGGCGGCAAGTTCAATGCCCCACTTCGCAACCCTTCCTGTAGCGTCACTGTTATTGATAATGTCGGACAGTGGAGTCTTGCTCACCACTGTGATTGGGTGCTCCTGAAAGCAATGGGTTGGGCACGGTAAACTGCAAACACAGTGACATACCCAGGTTCGGGGCCCTCTCGGCGAGGTAACACCCCTACTCCTGCAAGATGAACTATATGAGGGGGCGAATGCCCAATACAAATGCTCCTGGAGTTGTTTCCTTAGCCACTATCGAGAGCTAGAGGAAGATGAAAACTATAAGCTAGCACTTCTGTCCTTCTATCATTGCTTACAGAACCCTAGCTCGCCCTCCCTTATATCTTTGGTCCGGGGCATTACAATTGGGTTCTAGGGTTTACTATTTGTACTTGGATTTACAGGGCAGGGATGGCTGCAGGGCCCAGCCGGTGGGCCAGGACCCAGTCCGCCCTTCTTTTAGCATCACCCTCTTCTTTAGAGGTCACCCGGGCTCCCTTTGGGGCGTCACCCTAGCTTTATTGGCCACCCGGACTGCTTTGGGCGGTCAGCCGACCACTTTGCTTTATCTTCGTTGGGTAGCACTGGCCGTGACGGCACACCAGCTTGCCTGGTGATGAAGGAGGGCCATAGATGTACCCCGCATGGAGTCACCCTCTCCGTGGTCTCCATCGAATCCGAGGTGATCCGGGTGGAGGTGGACACAGGCCACTTCTTCTGGCCACCAGCTAAACGGGCCAGCCGGGAAAATTTCGAGTCTACTCGGGCTGTGTTAGCCAACCAGCTGGAGTTGTCCTTCTTGAGGGCCAGGCAGCCTGTTCATTCTGGAGCCGGCCCACTTGTTCATGGCTTTCCCCACCCGGGGGTTATCCCCCCGACAATTAACACTCCGTGAACAGATGTGATCATCATATCACAGCCATCCCCTCTGGCTGTCCCAATTTCTGTCACTTCGGGGCCTTTGGTTCCGAACAATGATATATGTACACAACTTGCAGATAAGATCACAAACATTGATGACCCACAATTATAGGGGATCGCAACAGTCTTCGAGGGTAGTATAACCCAATTTATTGATTCGACACAAGGGGATCCAAAGAATACTTATAAGCCTTAACAACTGAGTTGTCAATTTAGCCACACGGAAATAGTCTTGCTCACGATGGTTTATCGAAGAACAGTTTTTAGTAGCAATAGCAAAGTAACAGTAGTAGTAAAACAAAGGCAGTAGTAACAATAGTAGCAAACAGTAGGATATGAGTGCGGTAGGCACAGGAATGGATGGACGGGCGTTGCTGTTGGCGCTCTAGTAACGTGTAAGCGCTTCATTGGGAAACCCCAAAAGAAAGGTGTGAAGAGCACAGCAACAAGTTTTCCCTCATTAGGAAACCGAGGTTATCTAACTAGTAAGAGGAAGGAAACGTCTCAAAGGTGTTGCAACCAACTTGGAAACCTGCACAACACAAACTCAAGACTTTTCCCCAACGAACAGTGAGGTTGTCAATCTCACCGGTTGCTGTAAAAAAGGATTAACTGTATGGTGTGGAACGTAATAGTGGTTTGCAGAACGTAAAATGTAACAGTGGAAGATGTATCAATGGTAAAGATTGGACCGGGGTCCATAGTTCACTAGAGGTGTTCTCCTTAGATAAACAAACATGGCATTACGGGTAAACAAATTACGAGGTCAATTGATTGCGACACTAAGCAAGGCATAACAATGTAATAGTAGACATCAAGATCCTATGAGATTTGATTGGTCAATACAACAAGATATATAGACCTCCATCCAACTACATCTATGACTAGAAGTCCACCTTTGGTTTATCATCTGAACCCCCTCCAGTATTAAGTTGCAAGCAACAAACAAATGCTTTAACCAAAGTGTGTAAGGTAAACAATCCACTTGTTCCATGAACAAGGGACTGTTGTTTTCTCCCTAGTGGCAACATCACATCTACAACCTTAGAGATTTCTGTCACTTCCCGTAGATTAAATAGAGGCATGAACCCACTATCGAGCATAAATACCCCCTCTCACTAGCAAAGACTTGGCCAAGATAGCTACTAACATAGGAGAGAATGCAAGATCACAAACAACACAGACATGATAGAATCAATAAGACAAAACCATTAATCAATATGACATAGTAATCTAAATATCCATCGGATCCCCGCAAACACAACATGCATGATTACAAATAGATGAGATCTTGATCATGAACGGAGCTCACAAGATCCCGACATGAAAGCACAAAGGAGGATATACAACCATCTAGATACTACATGGACCCGCGGTCAGGTGGAACTACTCACGCTTCATCTGGACGCTAGCATGATGAAGAGGCCTGCAGGATGATCTCCCTCCCGGGGTGTCGGAAGAGCAGATCCCGATCTAGGGACGATGGTGGTGGCGGATCTGAGACGGTTTCGTGGAATATTGATCGGTACTTATGGTTTAGGCATCGGGATTCTTATAGGCGAGGCGGGCGGGGCCCACCCGCCCAGGCGTCTAGGGTGGGCCCACGCACGGTGCGGCCGCCCTGTGGCTCCCCTTCATCTCTCCTCTAGACTCCGTGTTCTCCTCAGTGAAATATTAACTTTGGCTTTTGTCCCGTCCAATTCTGAGAATATTGATTTTCTGCCTTTCTCGAATGAAAAACAGAAGAAAAGCGGCAAGCGCATGTGACATCTTGTTAATAGATTAGTACCGAAAACATATAAAACACCTCAAAGTGTATACAAAGCAAAGTAGATACTAAACAAGCATGGAACATCAAAAATTATAGATACGTTTTCGACGTATCAAGCATCCCCAAGCTTAACTCCTGCTCGTCCTCGAGTAGGTAAGTGATAAAAAGAATAATTTTTGAGGTGACATGCACCATCAAAATCAAGATCAAACCATTTGCAAGCATTGAAAGCTGGGATCAAAGAACTCTAAACATGTTCATGAAAGATGGAGTTCTAACAATAAGACAAATTAACTATGCATGCAACATGAAAGGCTACAAATAAAGATCATGAATAACATGCATTGAAAAACGTTTGTTTGTCTCACATACAGAAAACATGGCATAGTGGCAATCAGCTTGTCCCTCGTAGAGTAGCAAATAGATGCATAGGACACCTTCAAAGTTCATAAGAGCGACTAGATACAAATAGCACAATAACAAGCAATATCAACAATATGGATCAATCAATAAGTCTTGGGACAATGCACATAGAACTAATAATGGCAACTATGCTCTCTTAACTGGTGCCTAAAGGTAGAAGGTGGAGACTCAATATAATAGTGGAAGAAAGTCCCTTCATAAAGGGAAGCAGGGATTTCAAGTCTCAAAAAGAGCTTCCAAAAATTATGGTACTTGTTAACTTTTAGCCCCCATTGCCCCTATAATAAGCATCTTGAAGTGATTAAGGTTAAAGTGAACATGGAGTATATGCTTGAAAAAGTATTAGTTGGCAATATCATGTCCCTTGAATACGAGGGCCACTCCTCATGCTACTCAAGTTTAGTTACTTGCAAGTCCTTGTCATAGTAAGTACATGTGTATCATAGAGTACCGCCAACGGGGTACCCCTTGCACATGGTACAGGAGCTATCCCATAACCAAAATGTCAAGGCAAGCAGACAATGAGCATCTCATCATTCTTCTTATTTACCATGGGAATATGGTGTTTTTTCCCTCTTTTCTCATAGGTCTCTTTTTCTCAATCTCTTTTTTTATAAGAAGAATGCTTCATAGATGTCACTATGGTGATGCTACAAGTTTTCACCATGATTAGGCATGACTTAGGCTAGCGGACCAGGCGTTTCTATAACACAAAATACATAACTCCATGGACTTACAACCTCCCCTTTCATTTCACACCGATGACATCCATAGAGAAAAGAGCATGATATCAACTGGGTAGATATTTACAGGCGTGTTGAAAGTGTTCCCCATGACAACATGGTTCTGCTAATTCCAATGTATAAGTGCAATCATATACAACATAGATGACACAATGGTTCAAGTTTATTAGGGTCAAGAAAAATAAAGTGTGCCAACAAGTTCGTGAGAGCTTTAATCACTAAGTTTTCACATAACAAAATAATTTTTAATTGGAAGATATATGAAAACAAGAATATACTTGGAATGGTGTAGCACACCATGCATAGGAGTTTATAGTGGAAAGTTTGGAATAACTTTGTTTCTTGGGAGTTGTATGCATGAGTAGAGCTTACTCATACACGTGGAGGCTAGCAAAACACTGGGAGCGACCAACTAAGAGAGCAATAATGGCCATAATCATGCAGAGCGACAAAACATTACTAATCAAAGCATAGTGTGGTACTACAAGTCAAGGACTAAATTATCATAGAGTCTATGGTGACTTGTTCATAGTCATAACATGGTGTGAGCATGTTCCAAGTCAACCCAAACAAAGCATCAAAGGAGAATACCACAATACTATGCTTTTGCATGCTAAAACAACGCATGATGGCTTCAAGGAACATTAAGCAATATTATTTGTTTGTAACAAGTCATGCTACAACAATAATTACTAAGCAAATAGTCAAAGAAACACCTAGCATGACATGCTAAAGTCTAAGTCATAGTTAAAGCAAGCTCCGATTGCACTTACTTCAAGCAAGAACTTTCTACTCCTTTCCAACACCAATCAACTTATTTGAAACAACACAGTGAGAACGGGGGTCCAAACTACTTTATTCAAGCAAACTAAGCATAGTAAACAAAGAAAACGAAAACTAAGACGCTCCAAGAACAAAACAACAATGCATAAAACAATAAAAACGAAGTGTCTAGAAAAACTTGAGCTTTTCATTGATAAAGAAGAGGATGCCTTGGGCATCCCCAAGATTTAACGCTTGTACCTCTTGAATATTTCTTGGGGTGACATGGGGTGGCATTCCCAAGCTTGAGCTTTTTTCCATTCTTCATCTCATTACATCATTCTCTCTCTACACCTAAAATTTTTCCTTTATAGAAAACTTCACACAATCTTCATTAGCAACATTAGTGTATTCAAAAGATAATAGACCCTTAGGTTTAGATTTGGTACAACAAAACTTTCACTAAAAATACAATATACTGTAGCAATTCCCTCAAAAAGCTTAATTTCCCAAAAAGAACCCAAAAAGGAATCAATAAGAAGCAAATGCAAATAATGCCAGAAATCTGTCAAAAGAGACAATCAGGTAAAAACCTATTTTTTTGAAGACCTTCTGTTCCTCAAATAAAAAAGTTTTGAAATAACGAAAGTTAGATAACATACTGGGGGATTTATTCATAAATTATCAGCTCAATCTGACTTACAGATATTCCTCACGAATTATTATGGCGGAGCACAAAAATCTGTTTTGGGACACCAAGTCCACAAATCTTACTTCCCTTTTATTATAGGTCATTCTTGGCACAAAAAGCAAATAAAAATGATAAGAGGTCATTACTGAAGTAATAAATTCCAGGACTGAAGGAAACTCTTGGGTTATCTCCCAACAAGTACTTTTCTTTAATGCCTTTATGTTAGGCACAAGAAGCAAGAATCAAGTATTTTCAAATTAAGAAGAATTAACATCAAACCTTGATTTCAAAGGAGGAGCAAAAAGCAACTTCTCTCTCCTCACAGGAAAGTGTTCAATATCTTTCTTGAATGGAAATTGATATTTAATGGTGCCTTCTTTCATAGAAATGATGGCACCAGCAGTTCTAAGAAAAGGTCTTACCAAAGTAATAGGGCAGGAAGCATTGTATCTGTAGGGGTTCGTAGCATGGAAAAAAAATTCTACCGCATGCACACAAACAAGCCAAGATCTATATACTAGATTGTAGCAAAAAGTCGATAGAAGCACTGACCCTCTAAGATTCCAAAGCGGTTAACGAGAGCAGATTCTCGTGGGTGATGTATTCGTACACTTGCCGATCTCAAGATCGCGTAGACGATCCTTCCGGCGCTGCGTTCTCCCAGCGCTTCCATGATCGGTCACACGTTCGTACTGATGAAGACCTTCCTCTCCCTTGTTCCAGATGCAGCAAGGTTGTATTTCTCCCTCGCAATTCCGAAGACGACGGCGTGGTGTCGGAAGTAGAGGAAGATCCCGCAGGCTTCGCTAAGCCGGTGCGAGTTATGGTGGATTAGGGTTTCCGGAGATCTAGGGTTTAGATTATGAGGAGGATGAGGTGTCGGTGGCGTCTAGGACGGGCGACGGCGGAAGCGGCGGCGGCCATGCGGCGTGCGTGTGTGGGGAGGGCTTGGAACTTGTGTGCTTTGGGGCAGCCCTCCCCCTCTATTTATGAGAGGGGCGGCAGCCTTGGGAGGGGTGGGTTTGAATCCAAATCCAAACCCAAGTTGGATTGAGAGAAGGACTTGTTTCTTCACCCACTAGGAAACCATTGTTCCAGTTTGACTTTTCAAACTTCCCGTTTGACTTTCAATTTAGAGCTTTTATTCTCTCTCACATATGCCAGCACCAAGTGACCTAGGATATGATCCAATCATTCCACTTATCCATGACACATTCATGGACCATTCCCCTTCCGGACCGGTGAACCTTCTAGAACCTTCTAGAACCTCTTCGATGAAATCATCGGAAACTTTCCCGAACTCCGAAATAGGACTTTCCTTATATGAATCTTATTATCCGGACCATTCCGGATCGCCTCGTGATATCCTGGATCCCATCCGAGACTCCGAACAACATTCGGTATCCATATTAACATTCCATATCTACTAAACAACATCGAATCCTTAAGTGTGTCTCCCTACGGTTCGTGAATTATGTGGACATGACCGAGACACTTCTCCGATCAATAACCAATAGAGGAATCTGGAAATTCATATGGCTCCCACATATTTCTATGATTACTTTGTGATCGAATGAACCACTTACATACGATACCAATTTCCCTTTGTCTCACGGTTTACTTATCCGAGGTTTTGATCGTCGGTATCTCTGCATACCTAGTTCAACCTCGTTACCGATAAGTACTCTTTTCTCGTTCCCTTGATATGTGATCCCTTGTGATCCATTCACATGCTTGCAAGCTAATTGGATGACATTCCACCGAGAGGGACCAGAGTATATCTATCCATCATATGGATGGACAAATCCCACTCTTGATCCATGTGCCTCAACGCATACTTTCCGAACACTCAAGGCCACCTTTATAGCCACCCAGTTACGGTGTGGTGTTTGATGTCATCAAAGCATCCTTCCGGTGATGGTGATTAACATGATCTCATGGTCGAAGGAATTAGGTTACTATGTATCAGAAAGCTTATAGCAACAAACTATTGAAATGACTTGATCTTAATGCTATGCTTATCTATAGGAGTATGTCCATCATAACATTCTCCTAATGATATGATCTCGTTGTTAACAACATCACAATGTTCATGATCGAGAAACCATGATCATCTATTAACCAACAAGCTAGTATTATTAAAGAGGCTTTACTAGGGACTCTAATTTAGTTTACAAATCACACAAGTATTAATATTTCCGGTTAATACTGTTATAGCATGAATGTAAACATTTATCATAAACACAAAGATATAATAATAACCACTTCTATTATTGCCTCTAGGGAATATCTCCAACAGTCTCCCACTTGCACTCGAGTCAACTAATCTAGATTACATGGTTCTTGCGCATTGGCTATGGCACCCATGTTATCACAGTAGATAGACATTGGGTCTAGTGCACTTGGAACCACACCGAGCTCTGTAATGAACTCTTTCATCCATATCGCCTCTTGTGAAGCCTCCGAAGCAGCTATGTATTCCGATTCAGTTGAAGATCTCGCCACAACGCTTTGCTTTGCACTCCTCCAGCTAACTGATGCACCATTCAAAGTAAATACGTATCTAGATTGTGATTTAGAATCATCCGGATCGGTGTTCCAACTAGCATCGGTGTAACCATTAACAACGAGATGTTCATCACCTCCATAAGAAAGAACCATATCCTTAGTTCTTCTCAAGTACTTAAGTATGTTTTTGACCGCTGTCCAATGATCCACTCCTGGATCACTTTGATATCTGCTAGTCGAACTAACAACATATGCAATGTCGGGTCTAGTACATAGCATGGCATACATAAGAGATCCTATGTCTGAGGCATAGGGAGTCTTACTCTTCCTTTCTCTATCTTCTGCTGTTGCAGGACTTTGAGTTTTACTCAAGGTCGTATTGGGCAACATGGGCAAGAACCCTTTCTTGTTATCTTCCATTCCAAACCTCTTTAGAACTTTGTCCAAATATGTACTCTGTGACAATGATATTAGGCGTCTCGATCTATATCTATAAATATTTATGCCTAATATGTAAGCTGCTTCGCCAAGATCTTTCATTGAAAAAATATTATTCAAATAATCCTTGACACTATTAAGAAGGTCCACATCATTCCCAATCAACAATATGTCATCCACATATAGTATTAAGAATGCTACAGAGCTCCCACTCACTTTCTTGTAAATACAAGCTTCTCCATAAGTTTGTATAAAACCAAAGCTTTTGATCACCTTATCAAAACGTTGATTCCAACTCCGGGATGCTTGCTTCAATCCATAAATGGACCGTTGAAGTTTGCATACCTTGTTAGCAACTTTAGGATCGACAAAACCATTGGGTTGTACCATATACAACTCTTCATCAATGTCTCCATTGAGGAATGCCGTTTTGACATCCATCTGCCATATCTCATAATCATAATATGCAGCGATTGCTAACATAATCCTAACAGACTTTAGCTTCGCTACCGGTGAGAATGTCTCATCGTAGTCAACTCCTTGAATTTGTTGAAACCCTTTTGCGACAAGTCTAGCTTTATAGACAGTAACATTACCATCAGCATCTATTTTCTTCTTCAAAATCCATTTGTTCTCGACAGCCTTCCGGCCATCCGGTAAGTCAACCAAAGTCCATACTTGGTTTTCATACATGGATCCAATCTCGGATTTCATGGCTTCATGCCATTTATTGGAATCTGGGCTCATCATCGCTTCCTCATATGTCGCAGGGTCATCGATGTTGTCCACCAACATGATATTCATAACGGGATCATACCAATCAGGAGTGGTACGAATTCTCGTTGACCTGCGAGGCTTTGTAGTTACTTCAACCGAAGTTTCATGATCAACATTATTAGCTTCCTCTCTTATTAGTGTAGGCGCCACATGAACTACTTTCGGTGCTGCGCTACTCGCAAGTTCGAGAGAAGGTTCAACAACCTCGTCGAGTTCTACTTTCCTTCCAGTCACGAAGGAAAGTAACTTCTTTACATAAGCTTCACAACCCCAAACTTTAAGGAACGACAATTTAGGTTACTTCCCAAACCATAATTCATACGGTGTCGTTTCAACGGATTTATATGGTGCCCTATTTAAAGTGAATGCGGCTGTGTCTAATGCATAACCCCAAAACGATAGCGGTAAATATGTAAGTGACATCATAGAACGAACCATATCTAAGAGAGTTCGATTACGATGTTCGGACACACCATTACGCTGTGGTGTTCCCGGCAGTGTCAATTGTGAAAGTATTCCGCATTTATTCAAATGCTCGCCAAACTCGTAACTTAGATATTCACCTCCACGATCAGATCGTAGAAATTTCATCTTCTTGTTATGTTGATTCTCTACCTCACTTTGAAATTCCTTAAACTTCTCGAGAGTTTCGGACTTATGTTTCATGAAATAGATATACCCATATCTACTCAAGTCATCCGTGAAGGTAAGAACATAACGATAACCACCGCGCGATGCTACAGTCATTGGGCCACACACATCGGTATTTATGATTTCCAATAAGTCTGTAGCTCGCTCCATCATACCAGAAAATGGAGTCTTAGTCATTTTACCCATCAGACATGTTTTGCATGTTTAAAGATTCAACAAGTCCATCGGAATGGAGTTTCTTCATACGCTTCACTCCAATATGACCAAGACGACAGTGCCACATATAGGTCGAGTTATCGCTTAATTTCAAACGTTTAGCCTCAATGTTATTAATGTGTGTATTAATACAATCGATATTCAATAAGAATAGACCATCTATCATAGTTGCATGTGCATAAAACATATTACTCATATAAATCGAACAACCATTATTATCGGACTTAAATAAGTAACCGTCTCGCAATAAACATGATCCAGATATAATGTTCATGCTCAACGCATGCACCAAATAACAAGTATTTAAGTATAAAACTAATCCCGATGGTAGATGAAGAGGTAGCGTGCCGACCGCGATCACATCAACCTTTGATCCATTTCCAACACGCATCGTCACCTCATTCTTCGCTAGCTTTCGTTTATTCTGCAGCACCTGTTTCGAGTTACAAATATGAGCAACCGAACCAGTATCAAATACCCAGGCACTACTAGGAGTACTAGTGAGATACACATCAATAAAATGTATATCGGATATACCTTTCTTCTTGATGTTGTCGTTCTTCAAATACGCCAAGTACTTTGGGAAATTCCGCTTCAAAGGACCTCTCTCCTTGCAAAAAGCACTCGATCACGCTTAGGCCCAGCCTTGGTCTTCTTCGCCGACGCAGTAACTTTCTTACCACCCTTCTTGAAGTTTCCCTTTTTCTTAGACTTGCCTTGCTTCTTGAATCTGGTGGTCTTATTGACCAACAACACTTGGTGCTCTTTCTTGATCTCCACTTCTGCAGACTTTAACATGGAGAAGAGTTCTGGCAACGACTTGTCCATGTTTTGCATATTGTAGTTCATCACAAAGTTCTTGTAACTTGGTGGTAGTGATTGGAGGACACGGTGAATCCCCAAAGCATTAGGAATCACTATACCCAAGGTTTGGAGTTTACTTGTGTGCCCAAACATCTTAAGCACGTGCTCACTGGCGGAGCTGCCCTCTTCCATCTTGCAGTTAAAGAAATTTTTAGAAGCCTCATAACTCTCAACTGCCGCGTGAGCCTCAAATATCATTTTGAGTTCACGGACAATATCATGTGGGTCATGGTTCTCAAACCTTTTCTGAAGCTCCGATTCCAAACCATACAAGATAGCGCACTGAACGGTGGAGTACTGATTCTTCTGAGCGAGGAAAACATTCTTTACCTCATCGGTAGCATCAGCTGCAGGCAGGTTACCTAGCGTTGCATCCAGCACATAGGTCAAATTACCAGCGTTGAGGACAATCCTCAAATTGCGGAACCAATCCGCGAAGTTTCTTCCATTGTTTTTCAACTTTTCTTTCTCTAGGAACGCATTAAAATTGATGGTAGGGGCCGCCATTGATCTACAACATATTTGCAATAGTTTAGACTAAGTTTATGACAAATTGAGTTCTAATTAATAGTTGAATTAATCTAGGTGAACTCCCACTCAAAACAATATCCCTCAAATTGTTTTAGTGATCACACGAACCAAATCCACCACATCAAAACCGATCATCATGAGAGTAGATGTAGCTTCAATGGCGAACAATCAACATGTTCATCATATCTACTATATGACTCATGCTTTACCTTTCGGTGATCCGTGTTACGAGACCATGTATGTACATGCTAGTCTCGTCAAGATCAAACCTTAGCTTCCGCATGAGCAAATCTGGCTTGCTCACGTTGTATACACTCGCAGAATCTAGCACACCCGATCATCATGTGGTGCTTCGAAACAACGAGCTTTAGCAACGGTGCTTACTAAGGATGAACACTTTAAAACTTGAAATTGTGTGCTTGAGGGATCATCTTATAATGCTACTATCGGGAAATAAGCAATACAAGATGCATAAAAGGATTAACATCACATCCAATTCATAATATGTGATATGATATGGCCTTTCTTCTTGTGCTTCCGATCTCCATCTTCAAGCACGAACATGATCTCCATCATCACCGGTATGGCGTCAAGGTCAATGGCGCCGTTTCATGGTTGCCTTCCACCAGCTTCAACTATTACAACTACTTTGAATAGACACGCAAGTCTAAACGGAATTTAAAGAACAACCATATGGATCCTGCCGGTTGCCAACTTACAATAAGGAACATTGCATACATCATATATAATCACAATCATGGCCATATCACATCATATCACACCCCTGCAAAACAAAGTTAGACGCCTCTAATTTTCTTTGCATGTTTTATGTGGTTTGCAGTTTTCAATAAGTGTCGTTCTAAGTTACGAACAATAACCACAATGTTGATGCTTGAACTATCAAGTGCCCGTTGTAAATTGAATCTATACTATGATGGGAGAGACAGACACCCGCAAAGCCACTTATGCAATACAAGTTGCATGTTGAGCGTGGAGAAAGTGTCATGAACGATGTCATGTAAGGTTAGCCCGGGACGCTTCATCCCATCATACCGCGAGATGCAAAGTACACAAAAAGCAATTGATAATAAAAGCACCACCGCCCACAATGACCATTGTGTTCTACTCGTGCAACAGATCTACATATAGACACGGCTCTGATACCACTGTAGGGGTTCATAGCATGGAAAACAAAAAAATTATGTCTACCGCATGCAACCAAACAAGCCAAGATCTATCTACTAGATTGTAGCAACGAGTCGATAGAAGCACTCACCCTCGAAGATTCCAAAGCGGTTAAGGATAGCAGATTCTCGTGGGTGATGTAGTCGTACACTTGCCGATCTCAAGATCGCGTAGACGATCCTTCCGGTCTGCTCCGTTCAGCGCCCGCATGGGTCACACGTTCGGTACTCGATGAAGACCTTCCTCTCCCATGTTCCAGCAGGCAGCGGAGGTTGTAGTTCTCGCCTTTAAATTCCGGTAGCACGACGACGTGGTGTCGGAAGTAGAGGGAAAATCCCGCAGGGCTTCGCCTAAGCCGGTGCGAGTTATGGTGGATTAGGGTTTCCCGGAGATCTAGGGTTTAGATGATCGGGAGGAGGAGGAGGTGTCGGTGGCGGCTAGCGGCGCTGCGTATGGCGACGCGGGCGGTGGCTGCATCGTGGCGGCGGCAGCCGGCTGGCGGCGGCGTGCGTGTGTGGGGAGGGCTTGGAACTTGTGTGCTTTAGGGCAGCCTTGGGAGGGGTGGGTTTGAATCCAAACCCAAACCCAAGTTGGATTGAGAGAAGGAATTGTTTCTTCTCCCACTAGGAAACCATTGTTCCAGTTTGACTTTTCAAACTTCCCGTTTGACTTTCAATTTAGAGCTTTTATTCTCTCTCACATATGCCCACACCAAGTGACCTAGGATATGATCCAATCATTCCACTTATCCATGAAACATTCATGGACCATTCCCCTTCCGGACCGGTGAACCTTCTAGAACCTCTCTGATGAAATCATCGGAAACTTTCCCGAACTCCGAAATCGGACTTTCCTTATATGAATCTTATTCTCTGGACCATTCCGGATCTCCTCGTGATATCCCGGACCCCATCTGAGACTCTGAACAACATTCGGTATCCCTATTAACATTCCATATCTACTAAACAACATCGAATCCTTATGTGTGTCTCCCTACGGTTCGTGAATTATGCGGACATGACCGAGACACTTCTCCGATCAATAACCAATAGAGGAATCTGGAAATTCATATGACTCCCACATATTTCTATGATTACTTTGCGATCGAATGAACCACTTACATACAATACCAGTTTCCCTTTGTCTCATGATAGTTTACTTATCCGAGATTTTGATCGTCGGTATCTCTGCATACCTAGTTCAACCTCGTTACCGATAAGTACTCTTTTATCGTTCCCGTGATATGTGATCCCTTGTGAGCTAGTCACATGCTTGCAAGCTAACTGGATGACATTCAATCGAGAGGGCCCAGAGTATATCTATCCGTCATATGGATGGACAAATCCCACTCTTGATCCATGTGCCTCAACCCATACTTTCCGAACACTCAAGGCCACCTTTATAGCCACCCAGTTATGGTGTGGTTTTTGATGTCATCAAAGCATCCTTCTGGTGATGGTGATTAACATGATCTCATGGTCGAAGGAATTAGGTTATTATATATCAGAAAGCTTATAGAAAACAAACTATTGAAATGACTTGATCTTAACGCTATGCTTATCTATAGGAGTATGTCCATCATACCATTCTCCTAATGATACGATCTCGTTGTTAACAACATCTCAATGTTCATGATCGAGAAACCATGATCATCTATTAACCAACAAGCTAGTATTATTAAAGAGGCTTTACTAGGGACTCTAATTTAGTTTACAAATCACACAATTATTAATGTTTCCGGTAAATACTTTTATAGCATGAATGTAAACATTTATCATAAACAAAAAGATATAATAATATCCACTTTTATTATTGCCTCTAGGGCATATCTCCAACAATATTCAACATCCAAAACATAGAAATCAACAGGGACATAAGCATTGTTAACCATAATGAGAACATCATTAACACTCCCCATGAGTTTCTTCTTAGCATTATCATTAAGTGGGACATCCAAATAACAATCTTCCATAGGTGGCAAATCAAGCATTTCATAAATCTTCCTAGGCATAATAGAGACACTAGAACCAAGATCACATGAAGCTTTGAGATCAAAGTCATTCACTTGCATATTAATAATGGGTTCCCAACTATCTTCTACTTTCCTAGGGATAGAAGCTTTGTGTTTGAACTTCTCTTCCTTAATTTTAACAAGAACATTGTAATGTGTTTGGTGAAAGCTACATGCATATCACTAACATCAGGACTTCTAACAAGCTTTTGTAGGAACATAGTCACTTCAGAAAATATTGCAACCATCAAGATCAAAATCAAACTTAGCATCACTAGTAGTATACTCATTGGGCTTAGGCATTGTAGGAGGAGGAATATGGACTTCTTGTGGTTTAGTGGGATCCATATTGGTGGTGGTGATGGTACACACACTATTGTTTCTAGCAATTTCAGCTTCTCTTTCCCACTTAGCATGAAGTTGGGCCAACGGTCTAACATTTTCATCGATAGTAACTTGTATGGCATAAGTAGCAGCAAAGGTACTTTCCATGTTTTCAGGTTTAGCAGCCATTTTATTAATCAAAGAGGACTGTGCTTCAGACAGAGAGGAAATATTTTTCTCAACACTCAAAATTTTTGACTATAAATTAGGAATTTATCTATTTAGATTCTCAAGATGATGACTAATATTTTTCAAGATAACAGATTGTTCTTCCATAGTTTTAGTGAATATCTTGTTTTGCTCATATTGCATTTGCATGATGTTTTTAGTGGATATTTCAACTTCTAGAATCCTATCTTCACTAGGCATTCCAGATCTACCATGATAAGTATTTCCATTATTAGGAGGATAAGGCCTATAGTTATTACCACAAGCATTGTTGCCAAAATTATTATTCCTAATGAAGTTCACATCAACTTGCTCTTGTTGAGAAACCAAAGAGGCTAAGGGAACATTATGTCACATCCCAAGATTTTCCAAATCTTGTAATGTGAAAGGTAAATGAATAAAATAAAACTTTGTTTGATTTTCAGAGTGAGAAGAAACTTTTTGAATCCAATTGGAAACCTTCAAACCAATTTGGATCAAATAAATCCTAAAGGGATTTAAAAAGACAAACATTTAATAAAGGAAAATAAAAATATTAAAATTATTATTTTGGATCTTTAAATAAAAATATTTGGTTTTCAAAGGAAGTAAAAATTTTACAAATAAGGATTATTTTATAAGCCCAATTAAAACCTTGACCAAGCTTTTGAAAAAAAACATTTTGTTTTGATAAAAATAATAAAGGTTTATTTAAAATAAATTAATAAGGATTTAATATCCAAGTTTTATAAGTAAAGGTTTTACTATTTCCAAAACATCAAAACTTATTTATTTATTTCAAATAAGTTTTCCAAGTATTTAATATTTTCAAATAAAACCTACTGATTTGGTTTTGGAATATTTAGATTTCAAATGGAGTTTTTAAATAAATTAAAACCTATTTGATTTATTCACTAGTGTCCATTTTATTTAATTATAAATGGACTCTAAAATAAAAATATTATTTTATTTAAGGAATTGGTTCATGTTGTTAAACAGAACCAAATTCATTTGATTGGTGAATGTGAATTGATTTGAATGTTGTTTGTTTGTTTGAATTTCAAAACAGAATTTAGAAATAAGAAAAGAAAAAGGTTTCAGGAAGAAAAAAAATAAGGATTTGGTCGACCCAACCCAGCAGCCCAACAAGGCCCAGTGCCAGCCCAGCACCTCTTCCCTCCCCGAAGCATTTTCTCTCACACTCGAAACGACCCGCCGAGACACTGACTGGTGGCCCCAATCTCCTCTCTCTCTCCCTCACTGCCAGTCGACCCCACTCTCCTGTTCATCGTCCTCACCCCGCGCTAATTCCTCCTCGCCGTTTCCTGCCTTAACGCCGGCGATCAAATTCGCAATAACCACGACCATTACTCCCCCTGCGACCATGCAGTTTTAAACGCCTGCGTCTTCTCCTCCTTTCCCCTCTGTCGCCATAACCAACATGCCACCAGGCTACCCAAATTTCGCTCAACACCACTCTCTGCTCCGACAAGGTTCGGTGACGATTCCGTCGACTCAGCGTCGCCCCTTGCCTCATCGACCACGCACGTACATTCCCCACCTCCTGGCGCATCTGTCCGTGCCTCTCGTTCAACTGCGGGCGCCCCAGAGAGACGTCTTCGACAAGCTCTGAGCGCCACCGCGACTGTCTTCTACTCCGGCGAGTTTCCCAAGTGAAATCCGACCGCCCCTCTTCCTCTCATTCACGCACACGAGTTCGCCTTGATCTATCGCATCTAACTACGCCTTACTTTTTCCTCGGGGCGAACCACAGCACCATCCTCGACGAGCACCAGGACCACCCGACGCTGTCCTCCACTCCGGCGAGCAATCGCTGCTGTTCCAGAACGCACCTTGCCACGCCGACCACACGACGAGCATCACCACGTCCTCGCGATCATGGTGAGCATACCCACCTCGTTCTTTGCTTCCTAGAACCACCGCTAGCACCTCTCCTGACCGCCGACGCCGTCTGCCGCCGCGCAGCGCCGCCAGCTTCTGGTCAAGCACGCGAGAGCCGTTAGATCCCGATCCTGTGGCGTAGATAGAACGACTTAAGCGAACCGTATGGAAGCATCTGTGCTGCACGATCTTTTTAGATCCAACGCACCGCAGAGCCCGATCCGACCGAACCGGTAATAGCCAGTAACGTTGCGACGCGTGGCCAGTTCTTATTTAAAACAGAAGTTTGAATCTGTTTAGAATGTGATTTTGAAAACACTATAACTTTTGATCCACACGTCCAAAATTTGCAAACTTTATATCGTTGGAATCAGTGGAACAAGCCCTAGACAACCATGCCATTTGTTTAGCAAATAGTATCTGTTAGATGGTTTGTTTTTGCAGAAACATTTGTATGCTTGTTTAGATTAGAAAAATTGTTCAAAAATGTTTTTGAGGTTAAAACCTTTGAAAATTGTTTTGTGGTGAACTTACTGACCCTAGGAACCAACCCATGGTTTTTAAAATGAATTTGGTAAAGTTTAGGATGGATTAATTAGTTTAGCCCATTTCTAGCCAAATAAAATTAATGGTTTTGTTATGAAAATGTTTTTGGAGTAAAAACTTTGGAAAAATGTTTTGGACCAAACCTACTGACCCTAAAAATCAAGTTTTGAGAAACAAAAACTTATTTTGTGAACAACTTAAAGTTGTTGCTTGATAAAAGTATTTTCCACCACATAAAATGATGAATGGATTTAGAAATGGTTCTTGGGCAAAACCCTTTTGCAAATGACTTTGCCACTTTGGAAAAATGACCACCTTGAACCTTGCAAAGTTTAGAAGCCTAGTGGAGACCATCTTTGCAAATAGAACCACCTCTTGCATGCTTACAAGCATGGCTTAGATCCCATTGTTTTATGTGAGTGAATTGTTTGATTATTGGTTTGGAATGCTAGTTGATATTGTGTTTGATTGATTGATTGTAGTGAAGTTAGAAAAGTGTGAGACTAGCAAGATCAAGGAGTGAACCAACATTCCCTACCAAAAAGGCAAGTTACACTATCATCTAAAGTCCTACTATTTTCATTGTACTTAGTGGATTTTGAAACATGCATGAAAAGAATTTCTATACTTATGCTATGCTAAATCCTAATAGGATTCCCTATACATTCCTTAGTGAAAACAATGTAGTTGTTACATGCTTAGCCATGCTATATTTTGAAAAGAGATACATGTTGAGATTTTATGAAGTTGAGAAAAGGACTTGTGTTTTTTATATAATAAAACAAGGACTCAATGAACCACCTGGGTGGCCAAGGATACTTTGAGTTTTGGAGAATGTGGCAACAAAAGGAACCATGTCTATGGCAATCACTTTGTGTTGTGCTCCAAAGGAAACCACCCAGGAAACTTAGAGATTGAACATGTTTCTCCAATTGAGGCTTTCGTGTGCAACCACATGCTATTTATGGCTCTAGCTTAGTCAACTACATTGGGAAGACCAATGCATTGTCTTCAGGCTACTGGACATGAGGACCTGGAATCCTACATGGGTACTTGAAGACAAGCTAGCAATGGTGTATGGGAGGACCCTTTGGAAAGACTTTGTCACATTCTCAATCTGCCGGTACTCCATCTTGGTGAGCACTAATCCAGTGGCCACTGGTGGCAAAAGGATGGGATTGTGACATGTGGGTAAAGTGTACTACTTCTGCAGAAGATAATAAAATCTAAGTACTTAGCCGTGTCCCCGGTTATGGACAATAGTGAGCAACTAAAGTTTGAAGCTATGGGAGATCTCGACATTCTAATTTCTAAAAGAAAACTTTTAAAGACTTGATGCACTTGGGGGTACCAAGGAGCTCAAGAGACTTTGATTAAACTTGATGTACTTGGGGGTACCAAGGAACTTAAGAGATTTTGATGAAAACATGAATACTTGGGGTTACCAAGGAACTCATGAGATTTTGATAAAACTTGATGCACTTGGGGTTACCAAGTAGCTCAAGAGATTTTTGACAAAGACTTGAACACTTGGGGATACCAAGGAGTTCAAGGGATTTTGATAAAGAGATTTGACAAAGGAAACAAAACCATTTGAAAATATAGGATAAAATATTGCTTTCTGCAAAGAAGCCTAAAACCCTACCTAGCCAATTATGCATGTAATTATAGGATCCACTCATAATACATAGTAGTGAAACTTGCCAATACAATTCAAATGTATTGACCCTTGTGGCTGTAACTTGTAATGTTGCAGGTTTGATTGAATTTAGAGAAGATTGATTGATTAGGATTACAAAGTCTACAACCAACATCTTCCTGTGGCACTTTGAAGATGAAGGACCCATGCTTATAGTTATTCCGCTGCAATGTATTGTAATAGCCAAATGAGCTATGTAAGATGTAATAAAATTATGTTATTCCTGGTTATAAAGTCATATTATGACCTTTGTTTCCTGATATTACATCTTAACTGTGGATGCTAGCTATTGATCCAGGGACTAGCATTGTAAACACAGGGGACTCCACCTTATATTGTTTAAAGGTTGGGACACTCCCTCTACAGATGGTATCAGAGCATTGTGTTGCCTGTAGGATTGTAACCCTAGGATTGGACAAAACCCCTTAGAAAAATAAGAGTTGTATTTATTCCAAAACTTATTTACAAACAATCTTGTAAACTCTTTCCTCAACCATTTTGGTTTCCACTCTACATCTCTTCTATTTCAACTTGATGGAAAAGCCTACCCCATGGCCAAAGACTACACCATGTGCAAAGGACATCTTCAACTCTAATGACTTCAACATCTTCAACTCTAATGACTTCAACATCTTCAACTCTAATGACTTCAACATCTTCAGCATATTCACCAAGGACATCCAACTTGAATACCACTAAGGACTACAAGTGAGACAAGGAAATCTTGCTCAAGATTTAGAGACTAAGGGAATGCAAAAGTTAGAAGGAACCTACTTCATTTGAAGTATTGGAACCAAGAGTTTTTCTCAAGGAAACCATGGTCTCATACAAGAAGAATCATGAAGGAAGGAAAGATCACAAGTGAACCATATAGATGGACCACCATATTTTAGTTAAGTCAAACACACCAACTTATGTGGTGTAACAAAAATATTTTGTTGTCTAAATATGTGCTTGAACTTTGTTGTTTGAGTGAAAAGTTGTTTGTGAATGCTTGCACATTGCTTGAGTGAATTGTAATGTGTGTGATTAGAACTGATTCCATAGAAATATTTTGCCTATTCTAATCTCCCTTCAACCCAAACAGATGACTACTCCAAAAGACACCAAGGTTGATGACATCAACACCAACCAAGAGGACAACATGAAAGAGCTCATAGCAACCCAGAACCAGTTGAACCAAGTGACAGCTCAATTCATAGCCAACACTAGTGGAGAAGATCCAACCCTGCAAGGATTTTTGGAAACTCAAGGCCAATTGATGCTTAAGGTGACTGATCAAATGATCAAAATGGAAGAAAACTATCCCAAAAGAGTTAGTGACAACAAGGATGACAGAAATGTTATTCTAGATGGAGCCCCAGCTTTCATTATTTGTGGAGACAGGGATCATACTTCCAAGGAGCATGGAGATCAATGCCCCAACTGTGAAGAGAAACATCCTGTTGGACAATGTTCCACTTCTCAAGCTACTTGCTATCTATGTGAAGGAAACAACCATGTTCCTATCCAATGCCCCATCTATTCCATTGTTGAACAAAGAAAACAAGGTGGAGTGCAACAAATGATTGCAAACGATCAAGAGGGATCCAAGTCTATCAAGAAAGTTGATGACAAAGGAAAAGGACCACTTATACCTCCAAACAAAACAACCCAATACAAAGGACCAAAGAAACCCAAGAAGCAAAAGAAGGACAAAAGCAATGTGCAATGTCATAAGTGTAAGGAAATGGGACACTATTCCAGTGAATGCCCACAGAACCAAAAGAATAAGGATATTAGCCAAGTGGTATGCAACAACTACAAAGAACTAGGCCATTATGTAGCAACTTGTCCACAAGAGCTATGTAAAGAACTCAAAGATATCAACTGTTTCAATTGCAAGAACCCAGGACATTATGCTAGCAACTGTCCAGAAAAGATGAAGAACAAGTTGAACAAGCCTATGGAGAAACTCAACCTTGGCCCATTAGTCAAGTATGGAAACAATGGTCACTAAGCAGAAGTTTTCCTAGAGAAGTTTTCCCTAGGATCCCAAGAAGGCCAATATGTAATTTTTGTTTGAAAATTTTTAAGGGTGGTAGTACCCTAGTTGTTTTGAGCCTACTTGTAACCCTAGCCTTACCAAATCTCGGGACGAGATTTATTTTAAGGGTGGTAGCCTGTCACATCCCAAGATTTTCCAAATCTTGTAATGTGAAAGGTAAATGAATAAAATAAAACTTTGTTTGATTTTTAGAGTGAGAAGAAACTTTTTGAATCCAATTGGAAACCTTCAAACCAATTTGGATCAAATAAATCCTAAAGGGATTTAAAAAGACAAACATTTAATAAAGGAAAATAAAAATATTAAAATTATTATTTTGGATCTTTAAATAAAAAGATTTGGTTTTCAAAGGAAGTAAAAGTTTTACAAATAAGGATTATTTTATAAGCCCAATTAAAACCTTGACCAAGCTTTTGAAATAAAACATTTTGTTTTGATAAAAAATAATAAAGGTTTATTTAAAATAAAATAATAAGGATTTAATATCCAGGTTTTATAAGTAAAGGTTTTACTATTTCCAAAACATCAAAACTTATTTATTTATTTCAAATAAGTTTTCCAAGTATTTAATATTTTCAAATAAAACATACTAATTTGGTTTTGGAATATTTAGATTTCAAATGGAGTTTTTAAATAAATTAAAACCTATTTGATTTATTCACTAGTGTCCATTTTATTTAATTATAAATGGACTCTAAAATAAAAATATTATTTTATTTAAGGAATTGGTCCATGTTGTTAAACAGAACCAAATTCATTTGATTGGTGAATGTGAATTGATTTGAATGTTGTTTGTTTGTTTGAATTTCAAAACAGAATTTAGAAATAAGAAAAGAAAAAGGTTTCAGGAAGAAAAAAAATAAGGATTTGGTCGACCCAACCCAGCAGCCCAACAAGGCCCAGTACCAGCCCAGCACCTCTTCCCTCCTGGCGTTTCTCACACTCAAACGACCCATGGAGACACCTTTGGTGGCCCCAATCTCCTCTCTCTCTCCCTCACTGCCAATCGACCCCACTCTCCTGTTCATCGTCCTCACCCCTCGCTAATTCCTCCTCGCCGTTTCCTGCCTTAACGCCGGCGATCAAATTCGCAATAACCACAACCATTACTCCCCCTGCGACCACGCAGTATTAAACGCCTGCGTCTTCTCCTCCTTTCCCCTCTATCGCCATAACCAACACGCCACCCAAATTCGCCACCAACACCACTCTCTGCTCCGACGAGGTTCGGTGACGATTCCGTCGACTCAGCGCCGCCCCTTGCCTCATCGACCACGCACGTACATTCCCCACCTCCTGGCGCATCTGTCCGTGCCTCTCGTTCAACTGCGGGCGCCCTAGAGAGCCGTCTTCGACAAGCTTTGAGCGCCGCCGCGACTGTCTTCTACTCCGGCGAGTTTCCCAGGTGAAATCCGACCGCCCCTCTTCCTCTCATTCACGCACGCGAGTTCGCCTTTATCTAGCGCATCTAACTGCGTCTTACTTTTTCCTCGGGGCGAACCATAACACCATCCTCGACGAGCACCAGGACCACCCGTCGCTGTCCTCCACTCCGGCGAGCAATCGCTGCTGTTCCAGAACGCACCTTGCCACGCCGACCACACGACGAGCATCACCACGTCCTCGCGATCACGGTGAGCATACCCACCTTGTTCTTTTCTTCCTAGAACCACCGCTAGAACCTCGCCTGACCGCCGCCGTCGTCTGCCGCCGCGCAGCGCCGCCAGCTTCTGGTCAAGCACGCGAGAGCCGTTAGATCCCCATCCTGTGGCGTAGATAGAACGACTTAAGTGAACCGGTATGGAAGCATCTGTGCCGCATGATCTGTTTAGATCTAACGCACCGCAGATCCTGATCCAACCGAACCGGTACCAGCCAGTAACGTTGTGACGCGTGGCCAGTTCTTATTTAAAACAGAAGTTTGAATCTGTTTAGAATGTGATTTTGAAAACACTATAACTTTTGATCCACACGTCCAAAATTTGCAAACTTTATATCGTTGGAATCAGTGGAACAAGCCCTAGACAACCATGCCATTTGTTTAGCAAATAGTATCTGTTAGATGGTTTGTTTTTGCAGAAACATTTGTATGCTTGTTTAGATTTCAAAAATGTTTTTGAGGTTAACACCTTTGCAAATTGTTTTGTGGTGAACTTACTGACCCTAGGAACCAACCCATTATTTTGAAAATGAATTTGGTAAAGTTTAGGATGGATTAATTAGTTTAGCCCATTTCTAGCCAAATAAAATTAATGGTTTTGTTATGAAAATGTTTTTGGAGTAAAAACTTTGGAAAAATGTTTTGGACCAAACCTACTGACCCTAAACACCAAGTTTTGAGAAACAAGAACTTATTTTGTGAACAACTTAAAGTTGTTGCTTGATAAAAGTAGTTTCCACCACATAAAATGATGAATGGATTTAGAAATGGTTCTTGGGCAAAACCCTTTTGCAAATGACTTTGCCACTTTGGAAAAATGACCACCTTGAACCTTGCAAAGTTTAGAAGCCTAGTGGAGACCATCTTTGCAAATAGAACCACCTCTTGCATGCTTACAAGCATGGCTTAGATCCCATTGTTTTATGTGAGTGAATTGTTTGATTATTGGTTTGGAATGCTAGTTGATATTGTGTTTGATTGATTGATTGTAGTGAAGTTAGAAAAGTGTGAGACTAGCAAGATCAAGGAGTGAACCAACATTCCCTACCAAAAAGGCAAGTTACACTATCATCTAAAGTCCTACTATTTTCATTGTACTTAGTGGATTTTGAAACATGCATGAAAAGAATTTCTATACTTATGCTATGCTAAATCCTAATAGGATTCCCTATACATTCCTTAGTGAAAACAATGTAGTTGTTACATGCTTAGCCATGCTATATTTTGAAAAGAGATACATGTTGAGATTTTATGAAGTTGAGAAAAGGACTTGTGTTTTTATATAATAAAACAAGGACTCAATGAACCACCTGGGTGGCCAAGGATACTTTGAGTTTTGGAGAATGTGGCAACAAAAGGAACCATGTCTATGGCAATCACTTTGTGTTGTGCTCCAAAGGAAACCACCCAGGAAACTTAGAGATTGAACATGTTTCTCCAATTGAGGCTTTCGTGTGCAACCACATGCTATTTATGGCTCTAGCTTAGTCAACTACATTGGGAAGACCCATGCACTGTCTTCAGGCTACTGGACATGAGGACCTGGAATCCTACATGGGTAGTTGAAGACAAGCTAGCAATGGTGTATGGGAGGCCCCTTTGGAAAGACTTCGTCACATTCTCAATCTGCCCGTACTCCATCTTGGTGAGCACTAATCCAGTGGCCACTGGTGGCAAAAGGATGGGATTGTGACATGTGGGTAAAGTGTACTACTTCTGCAGAAGATAATAAAATCTAAGTACTTAGCCGTGTCCCCGGTTATGGACAATAGTGAGCAACTAAAGTTTGAAGCTATGGGAGATCTCGACATTCTAATTTCTAAAAGAAAACTTTTAAAGACTTGATGCACTTGGGGGTACCAAGGAGCTCAAGAGACTTTGATTAAACTTGATGTACTTGGGGGTACCAAGGAACTTAAGAGATTTTGATGAAAACATGAATACTTGGGGTTACCAAGGAACTCATGAGATTTTGATAAAACTTGATGCACTTGGGGTTACCAAGTAGCTCAAGAGATTTTTGACAAAGACTTGAACACTTGGGGATACCAAGGAGTTCAAGGGATTTTGATAAAGAGATTTGACAAAGGAAACAAAACCATTTGAAAATATAGGATAAAATATTGCTTTCTGCAAAGAAGCCTAAAACCCTACCTAGCCAATTATGCATGTAATTATAGGATCCACTCATAATACATAGTAGTGAAACTTGCCAATACAATTCAAATGTATTGACCCTTGTGGCTGTAACTTGTAATGTTGCAGGTTTGATTGAATTTAGAGAAGATTGATTGATTAGGATTACAAAGTCTACAACCAACATCTTCCTGTGGCACTTTGAAGATGAAGGACCCATGCTTATAGTTATTCCGCTGCAATGTATTGTAATAGCCAAATGAGCTATGTAAGATGTAATAAAATTATGTTATTCCTGGTTATAAAGTCATATTATGACCTTTGTTTCCTGATATTACATCTTAACTGTGGATGCTAGCTATTGATCCAGGGACTAGCATTGTAAACACAGGGGACTCCACCTTATATTGTTTAAAGGTTGGGACACTCCCTCTACAGATGGTATCAGAGCATTGTGTTGCCTGTAGGATTGTAACCCTAGGATTGGACAAAACCCCTTAGAAAAATAAGAGTTGTATTTATTCCAAAACTTATTTACAAACAATCTTGTAAACTCTTTCCTCAACCATTTTGGTTTCCACTCTACATCTCTTCTATTTCAACTTGATGGAAAAGCCTACCCCATGGCCAAAGACTACACCATGTGCAAAGGACATCTTCAACTCTAATGACTTCAACATCTTCAACTCTAATGACTTCAACATCTTCAACTCTAATGACTTCAACATCTTCAGCATATTCACCAAGGACATCCAACTTGAATACCACTAAGGACTACAAGTGAGACAAGGAAATCTTGCTCAAGATTTAGAGACTAAGGGAATGCAAAAGTTAGAAGGGACCTACATCATTTGAAGTATTGGAACCAAGAGTTTTTCTCAAGGAAACCATGGTCTCATACAAGAAGAATCATGAAGGAAGGAAAGATCACAAGTGAACCATATAGATGGACCACCATATTTTAGTTAAGTCAAACACACCAACTTATGTATTGTAACAAAAATATTTTGTTGTCTAAATATGTGCTTGAACTTTGTTGTTTGAGTGAAAAGTTGTTTGTGAATGCTTGCACATTGCTTGAGTGAATAGTAATGTGTGTGATTAGAACTGATTCCTTAGAAATATTTTGCCTATTCTAATCTCCCTTCAACCCAAAAAGATGACTACTCCAAAAGACACCAAGGTTGATGACATCAACACCAACCAAGAGGACATCATGAAAGAGCTCATAGCAACCCAGAACCAGTTGAACCAAGTGACAGCTCAATTCATAGCCAATACTAGTGGAGAAGATCCAACCCTGCAAGGATTTTTGGAAACTCAAGGCCAATTGATGCTTAAGGTGACTGATCAAAATGATCAAGATGGAAGAAAACTATCCCAAAAGAGTTAGTGACAAACAAGGATGACAGAAATGTTATTCTAGATGGAGCCCCAGCTTGCATTATTTGTGGAGACACGGATCATACTTCCAAGGAGCATGGAGATCAATGGCCCAACTGTGAAGAGAAACATCCTGTTGGACAATGTCCCACTTCTCAAGATACTTGCTATCTATGTGAAGGAAACAACCATGTTCCTATCCAATGCCCCATCTATTCCATTGTTGAACAAAGAAAACAAGGTGGAGTGCAACAAATGATTGCAAACCATCAAGAGGGATCCAAGTCTATCAAGAAAGTTGATGACAAAGGAAAAGGACCACTTATACCTCCAAACAAAACAACCCAATACAAAGGACCAAAGAAACCCAAGAAGCAAAAGAAGGACAAAAGCCATGTGCAATGTCATAAGTGTAAGGAAATGGGACACTATTCCAGTGAATGCCCATAGAACCAAAAGAATAAGGATATTAGCCAAGTGGTATGCAACAACTGCAAAAGAACTAGGCCATTATGTAGCAACTTGTCCACAAGAGCTACGTAAAGAACTCAAAGATATCAACTGTTTCAATTGCAAGAACCCAGGACATTATGCTAGCAACTGTCCAGAAAAGATGAAGAACAAGTTGAACAAGCCTATGGAGAAACTCAACCTTGGCCCATTAGTCAAGTATGGAAACAATGGTCACTAAGCAGAAGTTTTCCCAGAGAAGTTTTCCCTAGGATCCCAAGAAGGCCAATATGTAATTTTTGTTTGAAAATTTTTAAGGGTGGTACTACCCTAGTTGTTTTGAGCCTACTTGTAACCCTAGCCTTCCCAAATCTCGGGATGAGATTTATTTTAAGGGTGGTAGCCTATCACATCCCAAGATTTTCCAAATCTTGTAATGTGAAAGGTAAATGAATAAAATAAAACTTTGTTTGATTTTTAGAGTGAGAAGAAACTTTTTGAATCCAATTGGAAACCTTCGAACCAATTTGGATCAAATAAATCCTAAAGGGATTTAAAAAGACAAACATTTAATAAAGGAAAATAAAAATATTAAAATTATTATTTTGGATCTTTAAATAAAAAGATTTGGTTTTCAAAGGAAGTAAAAGTTTTACAAATAAGGATTATTTTATAAGCCCAATTAAAACCTTGACCAAGCTTTTGAAATAAAACATTTTGTTTTGATAAAAAATAATAAAGGTTTATTTAAAATAAAATAATAAGGATTTAATATCCAGGTTTTATAAGTAAAGGTTTTACTATTTCCAAAACATCAAAACTTATTTATTTATTTCAAATAAGTTTTCCAAGTATTTAATATTTTCAAATAAAACATACTAATTTGGTTTTGGAATATTTAGATTTCAAATGGAGTTTTTAAATAAATTAAAACCTATTTGATTTATTCACTAGTGTCCATTTTATTTAATTATAAATGGACTCTAAAATAAAAATATTATTTTATTTAAGGAATTGGTCCATGTTGTTAAACAGAACCAAATTCATTTGATTGGTGAATGTGAATTGATTTGAATGTTGTTTGTTTGTTTGAATTTCAAAACAGAATTTAGAAATAAGAAAAGAAAAAGGTTTCAGGAAGAAAAAAATAAGGATTTGGTCGACCCAACCCAGCAGCCCAACAAGGCCCAGTGCCAGCCCAGCTCCTCTTCCCACCCTGAAGTGTTTTCTCTCACACTCGAAACGACCCGCGGAGACACTGACTGGTGGCCCCAATCTCCTCTCTCTCCCTTACTGCCAGTCGACCCCACTCTCCTGTTCATCGTCCTCAGCCCGCGCTAATTCCTCCTCGCCGTTTCCTGCCTTAACGCCGGCGATCAAATTTGCAATAACCACGACCATTACTCCCCCTGCGACCACGCAGTATTAAACGCCTGCGTCTTCTCCTCCTTTCCCCTCTGTCGCCATAACCAACACGCCACCAGGCTACCCAAATTTCGCTCAACACCACTCTCTGCTCCGACGAGGTTCGGTGACGATTCCGTCGACTCAGCGCCGCCCCTTGCCTCATCGACCATGCACGTACATTCCCCACCTCCTGGCGCATCTGTCCGTGCCTCTCGTTCAACTGCGGGCGCCCCAGAGAGCCGTCTTCGACAAGCTTTGAGCGCCGCCACGACTGTCTTCTACTCCGGCGAGTTTCCCAGGTGAAATCCGACCGCCCCTCTTCCTCTCATTCACGCACGCTAGTTTGCCTTGATCTAGCGCATCTAACTGCGTCTTACTTTTTCCTCGGGGCGAACCACAGCACCATCCTCGACGAGCACCAGGACCACCTGACGCTGTCCTCCACTCCGGAGAGTAATCGCTGCTGTTCCAGAATGCACCTTGCCACGCCGACTACACGACGAGCATCACCACGTCCTCGCGATCATGGTGAGCATACCCACCTTATTCTTTGCTTCCTAGAACTACCGCTAGCACCTCGCCTGACCGCCGCTGCCGTCTGCCGCCGCGCAGCGTCGCCAGCTTCTGGTCAAGCACGCGAGAGCCGTTAGATCCCCATCCTGTGGCGTAGATAGAACGACTTAAGCGAACCGGTATGAAAGCATCTGTGCCGCACGATCTGTTTAGATCCAACGCACCGTAGAGCCCGATCCGACCTAACCGGTACCAGCCAGTAACGTTGCGACGCGTGGCCAGTTCTTATTTAAAATAGAATTTTGAATCTGTTTAGAATGTGATTTTGAAAACACTATAACTTTTGATCCACAAGTCCAAAATTTGCAAACTTTATATTGTTGGAATTAGTGGAACAAGCCCTAGAAAACCATGCCATTTGTTTAGCAAATAGTATCTGTTAGATGGTTTGTTTTTGCAGAAACATTTGTATGCTTGTTTAGATTAGAAAAATTGTTCAAAAATGTTTTTGAGGTTAAAACCTTTGAAAATTGTTTTGTGGTGAACTTACTGACCCTAGGAACCAACCCATGTTTTTGAAAATGAATTTGGTAAAGTTTAGGATGGATTAATTAGTTTAGCCCATTGCTAGCCAAATAAAATTAATGGTTTTGTTATGAAAACGTTTTTGGAGTAAAAGCTTTGGAAAAATGTTTTGGACCAAACCTACTGACCCTAAACACCAAGTTTTGAGAAACAATAACTTATTTTGTGAAAAACTTAAAGTTGTTGCTTGATAAAAGTATTTTCCACCACATAAAATGATGAATGGATTTAGAAATGGTTCTTGGGCAAAACCCTTTTGCAAATGACTTTGCCACTTTGGAAAAATGACCACCTTGAACCTTGCAAAGTTTAGAAGCCTAGTGGAGACCATCTTTGAAAATAGAACCACATCTTGCATGCTTACAAGCATGGCTTAGATCCCATTGTTTTATGTGAGTGAATTGTTTGATTATTGGTTTGGAATGCTAGTTGATATTGTGTTTGCTTGATTGATTGTAGTGAAGTTATAAAAGTGTGAGACTAGCAAGATCAAGGAGTGAACCAACATTCCCTACCAAAAAGGCAAGTTACACTATCATCTAAAGTCCTACTATTTTCATTGTACTTAGTGGATTTTGAAACATGCATGAAAAGAATTTCTCAATCTCACTGGTTTGCTGAAAACAAAGGATTAAACATATAGTGTGGAAGGTAATGGTTGCTTGCAGAAAGTAAACAGTAACAGTAGATGATGTAACAATGGTAAAGATTGGACCATAGTCCACAGTTCACTAGAGGTGTTCTCCTTCAGATAAATAACATAACATGATGGGTAAACAAATTACAGCGGGGCAATTGACAGGACAATGCAAAAAATTGACATCATGATTCCTATGAGATTTGATTGGGAATTACAACAATATACATAGACCGCCATCCAACTGCATCTATGACTAGTAAGCCATCTTCAGGTTATCATTCGAACCCCCTCCAGTATTAAGTTGCAAGCAACAGATAACTCAATTAAGCAATGTGTGTAAAGAAAACATTACAATTGTCCATGAACAAAAGATTGTTTTTTTCTACCTAGTAGCAACAACACATCTATAACCTTAGAGATTCATGTCACTTCCCCAGATTTAATAGAGGCATGAACCCACTATCGAGCATAAATACTCCCTCTTGGAGTCACTAGCATCTACTTGGACAAGATAGATACTAGCAACGGAGAGCATGCAACATCACAAACAATACAAAGATGATAGAATCAATAATGAATCTAACATAGAAATCTCAATATCCATCGGATCCCCGCAAACACGACATGTATGATTACAAATATATGATCTTGATCATGAACGGAGCTCACAATATCTAAACATGATATCACAAAGGAGGAGAAACAACCATCTAGCTACTGTATGGACCCATAGTCCAAGAGTGAACTACTCACGCATCATACCGGAGGCTGGAATGGAGATGAAGAAGGCCTCCGGGATGATCTCTCCCCTCCGGAAGGGTGTCAGAAGAGCTTCAGATCCCCCCGATCTAGGGACGATGGTGGCGGCGGCTACAGACTGTTTCATGGAGATCTGATCGGGTACTTAGGGTTTTGGCATCGGGGGCTTTTATCGGCGAAGAGGCAAGGTAGGAGGGTGGCCAGGGGGCATACACCATAGGGCGGCGCGCCCTAGGATGGGCCCACGTGGCCCTACGGTGTGGTCGTCCTATGGCGCTCCTTCGGTTTCCCTTCGGTATTTGTGTTCTTCTCGGTGAAATGTTGACTTTGGCTTTTGTCCCGTCCAATTCCGAGAATATTTCCTTACTAGCTTTTCTGAAACCAAAAACAGCAGAAAACATGACAACTGGCATTGCGGCATGTTGTTAATAGGTTAGTCCCAGAAAATTTATAAAAATACCTCAAAGTTTAGACAAAGCAAATAAAAGTTGATACTAAATAAGCATGAAACATCAAAAATTATAGATACGTTTATGACGTATCAGACGGCCGGCGCGTATATGGACCAGATCATGGTCCTCGCAGATCAGACGGCCACAGCTGGATTGCCCTTCTATGATGAGGAGATCGTCGATCAGATGCTCACGGGGCTCGGCCCCGATTTCAACCCCGTTGCTGCCTCCATGATCCGCGACACCAGTGAGGTCTCTCTCACCGAGTTCTACTCCCACGTCCTTGGTTACGTGGCCCTATGTGCGCAGAAGTATCATGCCCCTAACGAGTGGATCTCGTCGGCGAATGCCACTTCCTGGCATGGTTTCTACACCACCCCTAGCCAACCGCACACCTACTACCCGCCCTCCAACCAAGGCACCGACGGCCATCCGCCTGCTGTTTACTCACCCCAGGGCTAGGGAAACACTCCGCGCCCCAACTCAGGTGGAGGAGATCATCGTCAGTACGATGGCCCTAACCGGAACTGCGAAAACGACTACAACCGCAACAACGGAAATGGTCGCAACGGCAACGTCCGCAAGAAGGAGTGCACTCTCAGCCAGATATGCTACTACTGGGGGCATGAAGGGAGAGACTGCCACAACCGCTTCAACCCCGAGTGTCATCCCAACACGCAGCGCTCCGCCAACTCTGCGTCAACGAGCTCCAGTGACACCCCTCCCCATGGCTAATGGACACAGGGGCGACGGATCACCTCACGAGCCATCTTGAGCATCTCCACATTCATGATCGCTACAATGGGAAGGATCAAGTGCAAGTGGCCAATGGTACAGGTTTGTCGATTTCGCATATTGGTCATTCAACTTTAGCCGGTTCTTCTCTCCGCTTGAACAATATTCTTCATGTTCCCCACCTTCTTCAACATCTTTTATCAGTTTACCGCCTTGTTTGTGACAATGACGTGTTTGTTGAGTTTCACCATCGTTTTTTGTGTGTCAAGGACAAGGCCAGAAAGCGAATATTTCTTCAAGGTATAAGTTATGGAGGTATCCACCCAATTCCTTTTAGCCGAGCTACATCATCTCGCCATGCTCTCTCCATCGACAAAGAAAATTTAACACAGTGACATCAGCGTTTAGGTCATCCTACGAATAAAGTAGTTCAAATAATTATTAGCAAAAATAATCTTTCATGTTCCCCTGAGTCAGACAATCATGTTTCCGTTTGTGATGCTTGTCACCTTGGTAAAAGTCGTTAGTTAGCTTATACCACCTCATATCGTGTGTCTACTATGCCTCTTGATTTAATTCATTCCGATGTTTGGGGTCCTACGATTGCCTCCTCTGAATATTATGTCAGCTTTATCGATGACTACACATGTTTTTGTTGGATCTATCTTCTTAAACACAAGTATGATGTTGAGCATGTGTTTTATGCCTTTCATGCCTATGTTGAGAACCTTTTGAGTTCTAAGATCAAGGTCGTTCAGTCCGATTGGAATGGTGAATATCACAAACTCCATCGATATTTTCAGTGTATTGTTCATCGCGTGTCCTGCCCTCATATGTCCCAACAAAATGGTGTTACGATGATCAGCTAGCTGATGTGTTTACTAAGCCAGCTACCTAGCAGATGTTAAACCATTTTAGAACCAATCTGAATTTAGTTTGTAAAATTTTAGATTGAGGAGTGTTAAATATGGTTTAGTGTTAGGTAACCGTATGTTTATGTACGTGTATATACCATGTATTGTATCCTGCTAACGTCTATATAAGCTGATCACCATGGAGACTAGACCCCACAAAACCCTAAACACTTGTTTTGACTAGCGGATAGGAAGAGGAAGGAGCATCTAGAAACTATAGGAATGAGAGGCATCATGAAAACATCAAGACATCTCCACCTGTAATGCTAGAGAAGAAATTAGAGCTAGGTTTTCCTTCATGGTTCCATCCCTACTGCTCGCAGACCCTCTCTTGGATACCTCTTCCCGTCTCACCGTCAACACTTACTGAACTTTCAGAATGATAAAATTGAGCTCTAGTATATATACCTGCTGCAGTGCAAGTTTCTTATGCATAAACCTATAATGAAGTGATGTGCTATCTGAGACGAGCTTACTACCTATGCATATCTTTGAAGTTATTGAACCTGGGTTGTGCACTTAAAAGCAAGGGTAAAGATACCCAACTGAGACCAATAATTCATTTATTCACGTTCTTATTAAGAACAAGGGCACGGTGGAGGAAGAGCGAGGACACTCCATGGGGTCCATAGGCTTTATCCCTGGATCTTTACTTTTTTTTGCAAGGGTGCTGGATCTTTTGCTTAAAGAGGTTAATAAAACATAATTGCACTATTCATGATTGGTGTCTCACTGGTAGAAAACGCCCCATGCGTCCCGGTTGGTAAGGGCCATTAGTCCCGGTTGCCCAACCGGGACGGGGGCATCGGGACTAAAGCTCCAACCA
The DNA here is from genome assembly GCA_030063025.1 of Avena longiglumis. Lineage (NCBI taxonomy): Eukaryota > Viridiplantae > Streptophyta > Magnoliopsida > Poales > Poaceae > Avena > Avena longiglumis. The sequence continues at coordinate 530,770,974 of CP125976.1, forward strand.
TTAGTCCCGGTTGCCCCACCAACCGGGACAAATGGGGGCACTGCGTGGCATCAGGCCGAGGGGTGGAGCATTAGTCCCGGTTCGTAACAAGAACCGGGACAAATAACCTTCTGCCGCGGCAGAGATTTGGCACATTTCTCTGCCGCGGCAGAGAATTCATTTTGGCACATTTTGTTGCCACGACAGCATTTTGCCACTTTCTGTGCCGCGGCAGAGAATTCATTTAGCTTTTTTTATTGTTTATTTAGTGTTTTGCACTTATCAATGAAGGAACCTTATATTACACAAGATCATCATGACAACATTACATTCAATACACAGATCGAGTTCATGCACTACATACAAAAGTTGCTATTCGATGCTACCGGCCAATTTCTTGAAAGTTGCTATTTTTACAATTCCTATTGTCTATACACAGCCGAGTAGTATTCCCCTTGTGTGTTTAGTACTTCTGCATCCAAGAATCCCCCAATTCCTCCTGTATTGCTCGTATGATCCTTTGGCGGAAGACCGTCCGTGACGCTCGATCTGATTTAAAAAGGAGTCAGCCTATATGAATATGAAACTAAACACAATTTGATTGTAATTAAAACTATAGAAATTGTTTACGTACGTGGAGTTGCTCTAAATTTCTGCCCTTCTCATCGCATGAACTCGCATACATAGTATCCACATAGATTGTTACCTGGTCCCTGCGTCAGGCACTTTACGACAACAGAGTTCAATCAAAATAATAATCAAGCATGATAATAACTGTATCAAAACTAGAATCAAAGAGATGCGCGGATATAGCTAGTGGTGCTTACATCTAGTGGTTGAAATGTAAGCTCCTCTTTCCAAACACCCCTAGCCTTCTTGGTGAACCGTTTCCAAGCGCTGCCCGGCGTAGAAAACGAATAAAATAAGTTATTAAGTACTTGATATCATAAAATTCACGAACGTTGCCGATATAGTGTCGTAATGATTAGAATTACCGCTGGAGAAGTATCGCATGTCCTTCCACGTCTCAAGGGTTTATGTTTCGAGTCCATGACTAGTACACGCCCTTTGTCAAGTTGAATGATTAACAGAATATAGTGGTACCTGCGAATGCAAAACTAATCAATTATATACTTAACATCGAGTAAGCGAAATAGAAAGTGTATACAAGACAATAACACTCACCGGAAGTTGTAAGGAAATAGTATTTCCCTTTTGGTTTCTTGAAACCTTAACGCGTGTACTATATTATACTCCGTATCCTGGGGGCTTATTTTGAGATTAGCTTCATGAACCCAATATGGGTCAATGAAGCCAATGTCATAGATTTGTCCTCTGCTGCATTCGAGAATCTTCATTCTGCATATTAAAGTATGATTATATACATGCAATAAACAAAATATTATAGATGGAGACTAAATTAATTACAGAATTAGTACTTACAGACAATAGGGACTCATGAGAGATTTGTCCAAGGCGTCTTGATTGAATAATTGAAATAGTTCATCAAATTCAATGGATATCATGTCATCGCTTTCTTTCCCATGATGCTTTTTGTAACCCTCAGCACTATCCGATTAGCCCGGCCCTTGTGGCATGCATGTACCGATTATGCAATCTTCGCATTTTTGTTGGAAGATTGTTTACCTCCTCAGTTTGACGAGAGGTTTTCCGTCTTGGTATTGGTATGCTACTTCACTCACGGGAAGAACTCTAATCGATAAGTCTTGAGCAATACTCATACCTTGAGCAGCGGCAGCTTCTCCGTGACAGCAACTACCTCTGGATCATACTGCTCTTGACCCCATATTTGCTCGACCCACATTGGTTTGAGAAATCACCTTGAGAGGCGCAAGTCTGTTTGCTTGTTCTCCGAGCTGGGCAACAGATTTCCGCTTGCATCGATCGCTCTTGAGGCTTTTGTCTTGCATGTGACTTGAGAATAGAACGCTCATAGTCGATGACAGCTTTGGCTCGGGTTGATGAAGAGTCTTTAGAATTTTCAACACTTTGGCTTTTTCTTCTTTGGTCTTTGGGAACTCGCTCTTCGGCCGCCTCGGCTTAGCTTAAAACACTGTCGTTTCCATCAACGATCGCCATCTCCTCTTCAAGATACCATAAGCTCTCTTGGGAGGAACCGTTGGTACTTTTGGAAGAGGCTCTTGTTTACGTTTGCGATCGCTACGACGCGATGGCGGTGCGCTTACGCTTTTATCCTCGGCGCCGCGATGGCTCCATGGCGATGGCTGCCGGAGATTGGTGAGGCGACGGGCCGGGTGAGGCGACGAGCGGCTGCCAAGGCGGCGGCAACCTCGGAGACGGGTGGCGGCGGCGAAGATGGCCTTGGCGTGTGATTTCAAGCACGATACAATCCTTGGCCATAGAATGGTGACGTTTTTGCGTCACCCAGCGATCACATCCCCTTCACCAGCAGGGTAGTGAAGATCCAAAACCTCAAAGGTGGGCATGATTTCATCCACGCCCGACAACAGAGTAACCCTCTGGAACCGGACGACCGTGGTAAGTTGGTGTGGGTCCAATTGGTAAGGCATAGCCGCCACCTTCATTGATATGTTCACAACTTTGACATGTAGCTCGCGCAGTGTCATCTCTGATATCATCCACTGGGTAGCCAACAGAGCCATCGTCGGTGCATCATCGGCATCGCCATTGTCATCACCGGGACCTCGGTGGAAGCCACACCTTTTCGATTATTCGATAGGCGGTAGCATCGAATGCAGTGTGCTGCTGAGATGGGCCGGTAGTAATTTGCTCTTTAAGTGAGTTAATTTCATCTTGTTGTTGCTTTAATCGTTCTTCAATTAAACGCATTCGCTCTTTCTAACTTTCTGCTTCAACTGTCGCCCTGTCCTTACTCCTCTGACGGCTTCTATCGGGATATTTCTTCCTCTCTTGAAACCCAGTCCTCCATGATTGGTAGCCTATTGTGCCTCGTGTTCGTCCATCATGTTCCTTATTTCCAAGGGCGAGTGTGAGCTCATCATTCTCTCTATCGGGAATGAAGTCCCCATCTTTAATGACCTTCTTGCTTTTCTCATCCTCTCGATTGGCAAGGGTCTTCTTTATGTCGTATGGTATATATACACCTCCCTTCCGAGTCCAACGTGCCCCCATGCCCGTAAAACCAATTCCTTGCGTTCTACCCAATAAATCTGCCCTGGGTGATATTTTTATCACGCTTCTGCTCAAGTTTCTCCCACTTAGGAATGCCACCAGAGCCACCTTGCCCCATAGTATGGTGATACTTCTTAGCTTGTTACATTCACTTATTCGTTTTACATTTTCTTAGCTTTTCGATTTCTTGTATTCCACAAACTCATCCCGTAATGGTTTTATCTTCTCAAACCGAATATTCTTGAAATCGAGTCTTCTTTTTCACGACATAGTCAAGGTGCAATCTTTTCTTCCGATTGGTGAAACACTGGGCCATCTTCTTCAAAGCCCACTCCCGACCTTAGCCTCCATGGCTCTCCCATGTTGTAAGCGCTCCTCAACTGATCCTCCGCATTTGGATCCAGATCTATCTTCGTAGTTTGAAATTAACCATGAGCCTCTTCCACAAGAAATCTTTGGCGTGGTTAGTGACAAATAAACATGTTCCTCTTCATCCGCATTAGCAGGCCTATTCCAATTTCTAATGGTGATCGGGATTAAGTCCCTAACGATTACTCCGCATTGTGCCACAAATTTGGTTGCGATAACTTCGAGTCCGTCATTGCCTAAATGACATCTTCGATCCTGAACCTCTCATGGTCTTCCAACTTTTTGGTTGGGCCTCGTCCGCTCTTTTCAGTAGATTCCTTCGATCGGAGGGCTAAAAGAAGAAAGATCGCCGTTACTATTTCTATATAGATAGCAGATGATTAATTAATGAATTGATTTATATTACATGCACCTTGACGGAGTCGCCTTCGACATACAAGGCATCGCCTTCTCCTCATGAAGGCAACACCTTCAACCTCAAACAAGTTGTCTACTCCGTAAAAAGAGGATCACCCTCACCGAGTTGTTCGTAAACGTTGATACGCCTAAATTATCTTCCCACGGATCACACCTTGGATCAACTCTTCCTTTCTTCGCTCGACGTGTGGGTCCATATTTTCCGTGCATAGGTGGAAAACGAATAAGTCAAAGCGGCTAAAGGAGAAAGTTAAGGAGAAACCCTAATATATACATACACAATAATAAAATGAAGAGAAACCCTAAACCTAGATACAAAAAGGAAACTGTAGTAGATAGGTAACTCTAGCTAAAATAAACTAAAATCAATATTCCGAGTTCGAGGGGTGTAAAACCTAGTTCGAGAATCCTGCTGCATATGAGAGGGGAACATGAGTATAAGGCTACAAAAGGGAAACTATCCAGCAGATAGGTAACACTAGATACTAACAAAATACCATATTGGAATCGATCTCGATCTCGATATCGTATTCTACCGAGAAGAACCAAATCACGAAAGAAGGGGAAACAATCAACACATGGCATCGATGCAATGCTCAAGCAATGATGATGATACGACAAGTTAATGTGCATTGGAATGTAACCCTAAAGCATGCTCGACAAGTTAATCGGGGTTCCGAGGGGCGCAAACCCTAACTCAAGGAACTCCGGAATCACCTGTTAGGGTTACTAGGGTGTTCTAATTAAAATTGTTATTTAAGTTGTTGAACAATGCATGATTATGGCATAGATAGATAGTTCTCATTTTTCTGAACATTTTGGTATATTATTTGTATTTTTCTGAATTACAGATTAAAAGTTATTGAATTTACAAGTTTTATTCAAATTCTAAAATTATTAAATCAAATGTTTAAACCTTTTGCACCATAGTATGACAAGGATAATGATATTACAAGTTAATTTGTATTAAAAAGTAACCCTAAGACATGCTCGGCGATTTAAACGGGTTCCGAGGGGTGAAAACCCTAACTCAAGTAAACTCCGAGTATATGAGAGGGTTGATTTTGTTTTCTAATTAAACTTGTCTTGAAAGTTGTTGAACAATGCATGATTATAGGTTAAATAGTTAGATCTCATTTTCTGAACATTTTGATATATTATTTTATTTTTCTTTGTTATAAATAATTAATTATTGAATTTACAATATTATATCAATTTATGGATTTAATTAAACCATTTCAATTTAAACAAAATAGAAAAACAGAAAACATTTTTGCTTAGACACATGGCTCTCAATTTGAACATTTTGATACATTATACATATTTTTATGATTAAATATGAATTAGTTATTGATTTTACAAAATTATATTAATTTCTGCTATTTTAAACATTTCGAAAAGGATTAAGCCATTAATGCATCACCTCGACGTCATCAACCCTATCCCTAACTTTCTACACCGGGCCGCTCCTACCACAACCATCGACTAGGGGCCCTAGGCCGATCTGGTCCACCCTGCATACATAGGCGCTTACGCCGACGCGGCCAGCTGGAGGCGTCAGCGGTGGTCGCCGGCGACGATCTGGCCACCCATCACCGACCGGATTGCCGACGCCGCAAGCCGACGCCGCCGCCATCACGACGCCGCCACACATCTCAAGGCCGCCATGCCGCACATCCGGAGGAGGGGAGGACGAGGCGTGATGGAGAGGGGAGAGGAGGCAGCCGTACTTTGGCGGCCGGTGATGACGCCAGCGACGGTCGTTGGAGGTGGTGGCGACATCGTTGGCAGCTGACGGCGGGCGGCAAGGGAAGCTTGACGAAGCGGTGGCAGCGACCACGGCAGCCGACGGTGAGGCGGTAGCAGCTCGACGGCTTGGGCGGCGAAGCTCGGGCAACTGCCCGGCGTAAGCGCTGTGTCGGTGAAGTAGAAGTGATGGGAGGGAAGAAGAAGAAGAAGAGGCCCATATAACCAAGGACCTTTAGTCCTTGGTGGCTCCAACCGACTAAAGGGTCATAACGTCCTGGTTGGAGCCACCAACCGACCTATACTCCAATATTTTCAGCTTAGGAAGGCTCTTTAGTCCCTGGTGGCTCCAACCGGACATATTCCCCCTTTCAAAAAATTTCAGGTATTTTCTCTGTTCCTACTTTATTTTTTATTTTGGGGTTTAAATTTGTATTGTTTTTAAATGATAATTAATTTGGAATTTAGAACAACTTTAAACATAAGAAGTGTTTGGATTTGAATAAATAATTCAAAAACATTTTCATTTTTAAAAATAATTAATGTAACCATTTAAAATATGAACCATTTACAATTATTAAAATGAATTAACTTATATTTTTTAATATCAATTTGGAATTTAGAAAAACTTTAAACATAAGAAGTGTATGGATTTGAATAAATAATTCAAAACCTATTCTATTTTTAAAAATAATTAATGTAACCTTTTAAAATGAATTAACTTATATTTTTGAATATTAATTTGGAATTTAGAAAATTTAAACATAAAATGTGTTTGGATTTAAATAAATAATTCAAAAACATTTTCTTTTAAAAATAATTAATGTAACCATTTAAAATATGAACCATTTACAATTAAAATGAATTAACTTATATTTTTTAATATCAATTTGAATTTAGAAAATTTTAAACATAAAAAGTGTTTGGATTTAAATAAATAATTCAAAACATTTTCTTTAAAAATAATTAATGTAACCATTTAAAATATGAACCATTTACAATTAAAATGAATTAACTTATATTTTTAATATCAATTTGGAATTTAGAAAACTTTAAACATAAGAAGTGTATGGATTTGAATAAATAATTCAAAACATATTCTATTTTAAAAATAATTAATGTAACCTTTAAAATGAATTAACTTATATTCTATTTTTGAATATTAATTTTAAACGACCTGCTTTTTGCACTCGGAAAATGGAAAAGGGCTTTTCCGTACAAAAAGGAAAACTTCCTCCTCGCAACATTGTTCTCCATACCAATGTCCACACACATGCATAATATGGGCACAACATCACAAACTATGCCGTGATTCAAGACATAACATCGGTCATTTGGACCGAAAGCCATGAAACCTCGAACATGATAGGTCATTTTGTGAAGGTTTTTTCAAACATGATCAATATACCAAGTCTGGTATTTTTCCTTTCAACTATGTAAATATAATATGACACCACGCAAGGATTTTCATTGTTCGGATTTTTTGAATTTATTATGCCCGCTTGAATTATCCAATTTCTAACTATGGTCGAACCGGTGTGCATGAAGATAGGGACGCATCGTTAGAACTTGCATTGGATCTCTGAAGAAACCACATATTGCGAGTCTAAAATGATTTTTCAAAAATCACGGCGATAGATCGTGTAGTACAAACCGGACCACTTCCGCCGATTCTACAGACATTTGTCCTTTTTACCCGGGATGGACGAAAAGGTTTGAGATGTCCCTGTTGGGAGATAGTCCATCTAAGGTGGTCTAGTATTTTAGGAAAATGGGACGGTAGCATTCTGAAACGGCATTTTCGTGGTTACTTCAAAAAACGACCCTTTTTTGCGCTCGGAAAATGGAAAATGGCTTTTCCGTGCGACAAAAAGGAAAACTTCCTCCTGCAACATTGTTCTCCATACCAATGTCCACACACATGCATAATATGGGCACAATATCACAAACTATACCATGATTCAACACATAACATCCGTCATTTGGACCGAAAGCCATGAAACCTCGAACATGATAGGTCATTTTGTGAAGGTTTTTTCGAAACATGATCAATATACCAAGTCTGTTTTTTCCTTTCAACTATGTAACATAATATGACACCACGCGAAGGATTTTCATTGTTCGGATTTTTTTTGAATTTATTATGCCCGTTTTAAATTATCTGAATTTCTAACTATGGTCGAACCGTGCATGAAGATAGGGACGGCATCGTTAGAACTTGCATTGGATCTCTGAAGAAACCACATATTGCGAGTCTAAAATGATTTTTTCAAAAATCACGGCGATAGATCATGTACTGTAGTACAAACCGACCCACTTCCTGCCGATTCTACAGACATTTGTCCTTTTACCCGGATGGACGAAAAGGTTTGAGATGTACCGTTGGGAGATAGTCCATGTAAGGTGGTCTAGTATTTTAGGAAAATGGACGGTAGCATTGTGAAACGGCATTTTGGTGGTTACTTCACAAAACGACCCGCTTTTTGCGCCGGAAAATGGAAAAGGGCTTTTCCGCATGCATAAAAGGAAAACTTCCTCCCGCAACATTGTTCTCCATACCAATGTCCACACACATGCATAATATGGGCACAACATCACAAACTATGTCGTGATTCAAGACATAACATCGGTCATTTGGACCGAAAGCCATGAAACCTCGAACATGATAGGTCATTTTGTGAAGGTTTTTTCAAACATGATCAATATACCAAGTCCGCATTTTCCTTTCAACTATGTAACATAATTTGACACCACGTGAAGGATTTTCATTGTTCGGATTTTTTGAATTTATTATGCCCGCTTTGAATTATCCTAATTTCTAACTATGGTCGAACCGGTGTGCATGAAGATAGGGACGGGCATCGTTAGAACTTGCATTGGATCTCTCAAGAAACCACATATTGCGAGTCTAAAATGATATTTTCAAAAATCACGGGCGATAGATCGTGTACTGTAGTACAAACCGACCCACTTCCTGCCGATTCGCAGACATTTGTCCTTTTACCCGGATGGACGAAAAGGTTTGAGATGTACCGTTGGGAGATAGTCCATGTAAGGTGGTCTAGTATTTTAGGAAAATGGGACGGTAGCATTGTGAAACGGCATTTTGGTGGTTACTTCACAAAACGACCGCTTTTGCGCTCGGAAAATGGAAAAGGGCTTTTCCGCATGCGACAAAAGGAAAACTTCCTCCTGCAACATTGTTCTCCATACCAATGTCCACACACATGCATAATATGGGCACAACATCACAAACTATGCCGTGATTCAAGACATAACATCGGTCATTTGGACCGAAAGCCATGAAACCTCGAACATGATAGGTCATTTTGTGAAGGTTTTTTCAAACATGATCAATATACCAAGTCTGGTATTTTTCCTTTCAACTATGTAACATAATATGACACCACGCCAAGGATTTTCATTGTTCGGATTTTTTTGAATTTATTATGCCCGTTTTGAATTATCTGAATTTCTAACTATGGTCAAACCGTGTGCATGAAGATAGGGACGCATCGTTAGAACTTGCATTGGATCTCTGAAGAAACCACATATTGCGAGTCTAAAATGATTTTTCAAAAATCACGGGCGATAGATCATGTACTGTAGTACAAACCGACCCACTTCCTGCCGATTCGCGACATTTGTCCTTTTACCCGGATGGACGAAAGGTTTGAAATGTACCGGTTGGGAGATAGTCCATGTAAGGTGGTCTAGTATTTTAGGAAAATGGGACGGTAGCATTGTGAAACGGCATTTTGGTGGTTACTTCACAAACGACCGCTTTTTTGCGCCGGAAAATGGAAAAGGGTTTTTAAACATGATCATTGTTCAAGACAAATTTAGTCCCGATGTATTCAAACCGACTAAAAATATTTTCCGCCATTTCCCACCTCTTCCCGCCAAGTTTTCCGCCTTTCCTTTCTACTAGAGCTTTTAGTCCCGGATGTAGTCACTAACCGACTAAAGATATTTCCGCCATTTCCCAAAGCTTCACGCCAAGTTTTCCCGCCTTTCCTCTATATTTAGGGTGATCGTGTCATGGCTATCCACACATCCACACCTTCCTCTCCTAGAACAATGGACAACGCCATCGGGCCATTCTCGACCCTCGAGGAGACCGAGGCGCCAGGCGCCCAACTACCCTTGTCCACCGGTACCGCCCGCCACGGCCGGATGCCGAGGCCGGAGGGGTTCCTGTCCCTCCGCCCTCAAGGTTCCGCACGTCAGCGGCCATCACAAACCACTTCTACCACGAGCTCACGCCGAGCGGATGGATCCCAGTGGGATCCCGACAACTATGACACTGGAATGCCTTCTTCGCTAATAGGCGTGAAAGGGAGCTCGCCAGTACGAGGGTGATGGCTCACCGTGAACCACAACGTCGGCCGCCGTGGTGGGAGAACCGTACTATCATCAAGTGATGCGCTACATCGCCGGAGACCATCTCGCCACGGTGCCCACGAGTCCACCCGCCAGCCCCACACTGTCCCGGTGGTAGCATCGCCTTCCAGAGACTCTCCCACCCGCCGTGAATCCGGCTGGAATGGCCCCTATATGCCATGGATGGGCTGAGGATCCCGGAGTGGCAGTGCGATGACGATGATGATGACGACATTTATGAAGACCTCAAGCTGCGTACTATAGGACTAGGCATGATTATGACTAAAGGGGCGGATTTAGGCCTGAGTGTTAGCTAGTCCCGATTTGTCCCGGTTTTAATATTAATAAATGTCTTAAGTGTTACCTAATAAATAGAGAAATGCCTATATAAAGAGAGGGTTCATATTTAGTCTCGGTTGGAGAAACCAACCGATCAAGGGATTGCGCAGTGGGCGGCACAACACTAATAATAGGGGTGAGTGTAGACATTATGTCGTATGGTTGTACCTTGTCCCGGATGGTGTCACCAACCGACTAAAGATGAACCTTTAGTCTCGGTTGGAGACACCAACCGGGACTAAACATGAGTCAGCACTAATAATAGAGGTGAGTATCGACATTATGTCGTGAGTGTCGACATTATGCCGAGCTGCTTGTACTATAAATAGGCATCCCTGTGAGTCCAGTCCTCCAGGTTTGAGGCATCTACAAGATGGTTTTAGAGAGCAGGGACACCACTACGGCCAGTTTCAGGGAGATGCCGACGGAGCCCAATCCTCCGGCATCTCCGAGAAACTGGTCATAGAGGCACTCCCTAATATGTGAAATTAGTTAGCTCCCAGGCGTATTGATCTAGTTAGAGAAGTTACAAGCTGCAAGATGGTTTTCGAGAGTAGGGACACCATCACATGCGGCCAGGAGATGCCGACGAGCCAGTCCTCCCGCATCTCCGAGAAATCGTCATAGAGGCACTCCTAATATGTGAAATTAGTTAGCTCCGAGGCGTATTGATCTAGTTAGTGAAGTTACAAGCTGCAAGATGGTTTTTGAGAGCGTGGACACCATCAGCGGCCAGCCTGTGGAGATGTTGACGAGCCCAGTCCTCCCATCTCCGAGAAATCGTCATAGAGGCACTCCCTAATATGTGAAATTAGTTAGCTCCGAGGCGATTGATCTAGTTAGTGAAGTTACAAGCTGCAAGATGGTTTTCGAGAGGGACACCACTACGGCCAGTTTGGAGATGCCGAGAGCCAGCCTCCCAAGATCTCCGAGAAACTGGTCATAGAGGCACTCCGGTCCAGCCACAAAATGGGACTAACACTCAAGACATTTATTAATATTAAAACTGAGACTACAAACCGGGACTAAAGGCCACAAACCGAAGATATCCTTCGGTCAAGCCACAAACCGCGAAAGACATGAACTAGAGTTACATAATATGAGCATGAACTTGGCATATGTCATTCCTTATGACCGCTTCAGACGTAACCATGGAGCATCTTCTTTACTTAACGGAATGCTTGGGCCGGTTTTCACCGTGAAGGGCGGAATTTCATCAAACTTATTATAATCTTCCGACATGTCTGTCTTGTCCTCGATTCCCACGATGTTTCTTTTCCCCGAAAGAACTATGTGACGCTTTGGCTCATCATATGATGTATTCGTTTGCATATTTTTTCTTTTTCGTCCGGAGGACATGTCCTTCACATAGAAAACCCGAGACACATCATTGTCTAGGACTAATGGTTCATCTCTATAACCAAGATTGTTGAGATCCACTGTTGTCATTCCGCATAACTGGTCTATCTTTACCCCTTCCCCATTCAGGTTGACCCATTTGCAATAAACAAAGGGACCTTAAAAGAGACTCCATAGTGTAGTTCCCATATCTCCTCTATGTAACCATAATATGTGTCCTTTTGTCCATTCCCGCCTATTGCATCAAAGCGGACACCACTATTTTGGTTGGTGCTCTTTTATCTTGGGCGATCGTAGAATGTATTCCCATTTATTTCGTACCTTGGAAATTCAATACAGAGAAGATGGTGACGCCAACAAGTATAGCTGATCTCCAACAGTGGTGTCATTCAAGAGATGTGTCCGCATCCAACCACCGCTGACTTCATGTGTTCATCTGTAATCCATGATTCAGCTTTCCGGTTTTTGAGCGTACAATATTCTTGTGTTCCTCCATATACGGAGCTGCCAAGGTGGAATTATGTAGAACTGTAGTGTGCTTTAGTGAAAGAATCCGTCCTGCATATCATTGCTTTCTTTCCCAAGGTTTTCCACTTAGTCTTCCCTCATGCCGCGAGTCAAACACCAATCGGCTTAAGGTCGAATAAAGTCAACACAAAACTCAATGACCTCCTCTGCTCCATATCCCTTGAGATGCTTCCTTCCGTCTAGCACGGTTATGAACATATTTCTTTAAGACTCCCATGAACCTCTCAAAGGGGAACATATTGTGCGTAAATACCGACCGAGAATGGCAATCTCTTCCACTAGATGAACCAGAGATGCGCCATAATATTGAAGAAGGATGGTGGGAACACCAATTCAAAACTAACAAGACATTGTACCACATCCTTCTCAACCTTGGCGTAATATCTGGATTGATTACCTTCCGAGATATTGCATTGAGGAATGCACAGCTTCACAATGGGTACTCGAACATTTTTCTCGTAGAAGCCCTCAATGCAATCGAAGCAATCGTCATAATCACGTGATGTCATGAGACTTCGTGTTTTGGAACTTTTTCTGCCATATTTATTATCCCTTTAGATTAGATGAGAAGCCCGGCACCTTGATACCGTAAAGGACTTCAAAAAGATTTCCTTCTCGCTTTGGTAAGAGCATAGTGTACGACTTAAGTGACGCCTTTATCCGCCTTTGTTATCTGTATGCATGTTCTTTGGGTCTTTCATAATTTGTTGGGCCTCCCGTGCTTTGTGTATCTTTTGTCTTCCCATACACGCCTAGGAATCCTAGCAGGTTCACGCAGAGATTCTTCGCCACGTGCATCACGTCGATTGAAGAGCGGACACGAGGACTTTCCAATATGGCAGCTCCCAAAATATAGATTTCTTCTTCCACATGGGTGCGTGTCACAGCGACGCTGCTCGAACTGATTGACCGCCGACCCTTTCCAAAGATTACTTCATGTCCTTGACCATACCAAATACATCATCACCAGTGGGAGTTCAGCTTCTTCCTGATCTGCCTCACCTTTGAAATGCTTGCCTTTCTTTCACGGGATGATTGGTCGGAAGAAATCGTCGATTCGCTAGGTACACAACCTTCTTGCATTTATGCAAATATGTACCTTCGGTCTTATCTAAACAAAGGTGCATGCCTTATATCCTTTGTTTGTCATCACGAAGGTTACTAAGAGTGCCAATCATTGATGGTTACGAATAACAACCCTCGTAGATTAAATGGCTCTGTTTGTTCTCATCCCATGCACGTACACCTGGTTTGCCCCACAACCGTAAGAGTTCTTCAACTAATGGCCTAAGGTACACATCAATGTCGCGTCTTGCTGTTTCGGGCCTTGGATGAGCACTTGGCATCATAATGAACTTACGCTTCATGCACAACCAAGAAGGCAGGTTGTAGATACATAGAGTCACGGGCCAGGTGTCTGACAGCTCGCCTCCAAAAGGATTCATGTCATCCGTATTTAGACCAAACCATAAGTTCCTTGCGCCACCCGCAAAGTCCGAAGTCTCTCGATTTTTCTCCACTGTGACCCATCAGGTGTCTCAACTCCCGTCTTTACGGTCTTCTTTGTTCCATTGCAACAACTGGCATGCTCTTTGTTTCGAACATGCGTTTCAACCTTGGTATTATAGGAGCATACCACATAACCTTAGCAGAACCCTCTTCCTGAGGCTCTCCCTCAACATCACCGTGGTCATCTCGTCGATCTTATACCGCAACGCTGCTGCATACCGGCATTTATCTAAATTCTCATACTCCTTACCATGTAGAGGATGCATTAATGCATGCATGTATCTTTTGCACATCTAATCCCAGGACAGAGAGTCTTTGCTTCAGAGGTACTCTCGAAGTTCGTTATGTTTTGGAAACTTGGCTTCATTATTTTCAGCATCTTTTCAAATGAGGAGTCGTTAGACCACACTCTGCCTTCCATCGCAACAATTCCAAAGGTGTCGAGCTTTGTGCTGCCATCTTCACAATTTGGGTACAAAATTTCTTGTGATCTTCTAACATGCCCTCTAACTTCAACTTCTCATTTTCTGTTTCACAGTCTCGCTTTGCATCGAAATGACCCTACCAAGTTCATCACCGCTCATCCGATGCCCTTCTTCACCTTTTTCCTCTCCATTGTCTTCCATTGCAGTATCACTGATTCAGAAACATATGATGATAGTTGTTATCATCATCTTCTTCTTCACCATCTTCCATCATAACCTCTCTTTCCCGTGCTTGGTCCAGCAATTATAGTTGGGCATGAAACCTTTCATAATCGGTGGCCGAATGATTTTCGAGGAAGAGTACTCCTTGTTGTTCCGACATTGAACACATGGACAACGATAAATCCATTCTCTTTGTTTGTAGCCACATCGATAAATTTATCCACGCCTTTGATATACCTGCCACCCGCCGTCACCGTATCCATTCCCGACCGCTCATCCGCATCATAAGTAAGTTTATCAAAAACAGGACATCATAAATAGTGAAATAACCAATTCACACCGACACATGAATTGTATCAATGACCTAGAAAAGATAAGATTGCTAACCTCGATCGAGGGAAATAAAGAGGAGAAAGCTCATGCGTCTCGAACACCTTCTATATTTTTGTTCTATGAGAAATTCAACGGATTTTTCACTCAAACATTTCAACAAACACCTTCAATGCATGCATGAAAAAACTAGCACACACCTCACACCTTACACCATTCGAAAAACAGAGTGGAGGCAGAGGGGTCAGGCGCATTTATAGAGGGCAAGGGTTTAGTCCCGGTTGAAGCCAAGAACGGGACTAAAGGTGTGTGTCGCCACGTGGTACGTGGACAAACCTTTAGTCCCGGTTGGTGGCTCCAACCGGGACGCATGCCCCTACAACGGGACCCATGCCCTGGCCCTGCGTCCGCTCCAACGACGTGCCAAGATTAGTCCCGGTTGGTGGCGCAACCGGGACTAATGCTCCGAGGGGTCGCGAACGGATGGCCCTTTTTCCTCTAGTGTCTATGACTCATGAATTTCCACCCTCCCTTGATCTTTTAAGACTATAATTACTTAATAACATGGTTTAGAAATATAATTAAGCGGCATGCCCATGTATGTTTATCCAAAGAGATGGAAGGTTTAATGAACTCCTTTGGAAAGCAGAGCAAGATAGAAGTCTAAATTTACAAGTGAAGAAAAATTAGGGAACAGTAACCACGACATTTAATAAGAAGTGAACTGATAAGTTTGTGGCCATCCATAATCTAATCAGCCTCTGTTTATATTGGTTCAGAATGAGCATGTTCGGAGAACCAACCCGTGGTTGGATGGTTAGGAGGGCCGTGGTATCTCTAGCCCACCGGAGTTCAAACCCTGGGTTTGACGCTTTGGTGTCTCATTAAGGCGGAATATTTTTTCAGTGGGAGGCGACGTTTCCGTCGATAGTGAGGCGCCTACGGTGACTTCGTCAATCTCAAGACCCGCCGGCTCAGTCTCTCGGAGATGCTCATAGGGGTAGGATGTGCGTGTGTTCATAGGGGTGAGTGTGTGTACGCATTGTGAGCATCTGTGTTTGTACCGTGTTTCTCAAAAAAAGGACGAGCATGTTCCTTTTTTTATAACAAAGCGGTCGTATCCACAATCCGATTAGATAGAAGAGAGTGACCTGGTTTATAAGAGAAACTGGATCCAAAAATCATACAAGCTATACAATGCCCGGTTTATGAGGAAAAATTAAGACGAAAAACCACACATGCGAGGAGGCTCGTCGTCCACACGCTGCCGCCTCCCACCGCAACAAACACACACTTCAAGCTCCAGGGCCGCCGCCTCGACATACACAGCTCGACACCGAAGCCGCACACGAGCCACAACGCCGCACGACTCGGTCGTCTCGTAGGCCTCACTACCTAGTCTGCTGCCCGCGGACCTCGGACGTCATGCCATATTCGGGGACGCCGCCCCGACATAGCAGTCAGATCAACCGTCACATTGCCCGAAGACGAACAAGCCGAGCAGATGAACTCGCTGCCCACGCAGACCTCCAAACCGCCACTCAGACCCAATGCGAACCACGGCCAAACCCCATAGGACCGTCGCTGTAGAGGATGCCGAGGCTGCCGCCTCGACGAACCACCACCGTCCGGGGCCCCGCCCTGGCTCCCTCCACCCTTGACCACGGAGCCATCTACCAAAACCGCTGTGAACCCATCGCACTGTGGGGGCCAAGAGCTCCAAGACGGCGCCTCCAACAAGGTAGTGACGCGTCTGTCATCACCACCCGCTCCTGGTGGAGCTTAGGTTTTCACCAGGAGATTTTAGAACCACACACGATCAATCGGGATCGCAGCTTCCACAATGACGCAAACAAGAAAGGGAACGACACCCGCAGACGCCACAGTCGTCACCGACCGGAGTCAATGCAAGGCTTTTGCCTAGAGCTCGACCCGACCGCGAAGCTCAAGGAGCCACAGGATGGCAGCGTGACTCCGTTGCCAACCACCTAGCTTTTTTTTGTATAACACAAGCCACAGCCGCCACGGCACCTCGTGCCATGTCAGCCGCGTCCGCAACAGCAGCCGCTCTAGGGCCGCCGCCTCGGCTTCCTCGCTTTCTAAGCATGCCAATCGAAGGGGAAGAAGAAAGATTGCCCCTGGACTCCCCAAATCAGCACCTCACCCCCTTCCCTCCGCCTCTGCCCGCACGGGCCCTCCAACCATTGCCGCTACTGCACCACCACGTATGGGGGCCTCCTCGCTGCACCTGCATGGGTCTAAAATAAGCATGGGTTGAGGATATTTGGACTGTGCTTTAGGCCTTTACTGGTGTAAAATAGACCGTCTTCATTTTCTTACTATCTTGTTGAATCTATCTTCACTTTGTTTACTTGAATGTAGTATATTTTTGTACATAAGGAACATAATAGCAACCATCACTAGTGCAGAGCCCCCCCTTTAACTCCGGTTGGTAGGGCCCTCTAACAGCGGTTCCCCAACCGCTGTTGAGGGTTCGGTGTTAGAGGGGTGGGCCTTTAACACCGGTTCTTATACGAACCGATGTTAAAGGGTGGCGCCGATATGCCATGGCTCAGTTCTCTTTAACACCGGTTCGTATCTGAACCGGTGTTAAAGATTTTCTGTAGATTTAGGCCGTTTTCCCGCATGGAAAACGGCCTAAATCTCGCCATGCATTTCTGCCCCGCCTGCTCGCGTATTTACTGGAGGGGGAGCGAGGGGGAATCGATCGGGAGCGGTATACACATAAATCATCATCGGTACATACGAGTACATGAATAATTAAGCAACTATTATTATACACAAACATCGTCACCGGCACATACATCGTCATCGGCACATACATCGTCATCGTTCATTTTGGTGGATATCTAAAGAGTTCTCCGCCAGGTGTGACGACCTCATCAAGTATGAACCCCGCCAATTCCTCTTGAATGGCTCGTATGTGTTCAAATGGTAGGAGTTGGTCCCGCATCCGTTCGATCTGAATATATATGAAGAATGGGTCGTCAATATATATATAAGAATAAAACTCAACACAATTGATGGTAATAAAATAATGTTGTGGACTTTGTTTACTTACTCTAAGTTGTTCTAGTGCGGCTTGGCCCGTCAGACATATCGTGTTCTGAATGAACTGCAAACATAGTACCCACATAAGTTATTGTCGTATCCTCGATGCGCACTTTACGAGAATATAGAGTTCAATCAAAATAATAATCAATAAAGCATGATATAATGGAATTGGAAGCTAGCTAGTATTACTTACATTTTGGTCTACAAATTTTAGTTCTTGACCATTCACCCACGGCCTGCCGTGAACATTTTCAAACCCTGTCCGACAAAGAAAATGGATAAAGGAGTAATTAATTACTTATTGTCACGAAAGTTGCCGATCTAGTGCGATAATATGATTGAAATTACCTAGCATCTCTCTAAAGTCTGCCCATAGCTCTTTTTCTTTTCGTAACGAGTCCATGACAAGGACTTTTCTGAGTCGGGTTGAATGACTAGCGAATAAAGTGGAACCTACGCGCATAACTCATCATCGATTACA
This sequence comes from Avena longiglumis, assembly GCA_030063025.1. Lineage (NCBI taxonomy): Eukaryota > Viridiplantae > Streptophyta > Magnoliopsida > Poales > Poaceae > Avena > Avena longiglumis. The sequence goes on from CP125976.1 coordinate 530,789,271, forward strand.
CTTAACATCGAGTAAGCCAAAACAGAATGTGTACAAGAGAGAGGGTAAATGATTACTCACGAGAAGTTGTAAGGCAATAGTATTTCCCTTTTGGTTTGTTGTCTCAGTAAAGACTTTAGCAAGTAATCTTCTGTTTGCCCGGGTTTGTCTCTTACCACTTCTTCATGAACTCTATTTGGGTCAACGAACCCAATGTCAAAAGGGCCTCCTTTCATGCATTCCATAACCTTTTTCCTGCATAATAGTATATACATATATGGTGAGCATATATATATACATGCAATTAATGAAGTGAATGAGATGAGATAAAAATTATAGAAATAGTACTTACACACAATAAAGGCTGATGGAAGATTTGTCGAGTTCCTTCTGATTGAATAGAAAATGCAAGTCTTGAATGTTGAAGTCGATCGCGTCGTCTCCGCACAAGAAAATCTGATCTCTTATATGCGCCGTGATCCATTCTTCTTTTCTCGTCTTGTAGAAATGAAGGTACCACTTGTGCAATTTTCGCATCTTTGTTGGTAGATTCTTGAGCTCCTCTTTCTTGACTAGATTCTTCCCATACTTCCATGGCTATATGGGGTTGACATCGCATTTGGTCAAGTTGTCTCCCATGACGTTCAAGTATGCAATGTAAGTCATCCCCATCTCATTGGCCTTTCTTTGTAGCTCTGCCTCGTAATCATCTACGGGAGGAGCGTCCCGTTTGTCAAACATTTGGAGCGAGGCACATGATTGGTTTTCCTGCTCTCCGAGCATGGGAACTATTTTCTGGGGTGCCTCACGACTGCTACTTTCAGTCTCCCTACGGCGCCTTGCATCCGCCTTCAAAATCTGGCGCTCGTAGTCCGGCACAAGTGGGGTTTCAGGTTTCAAAAGATTTTTGTAAAACTTCTCCACCACCGCCGGATCTATTTTCTCCTTTGGCTCGGCCCGTCTAGGTGCAAAGAATTTCTTGACCTGTTCTCCCGAGATCCTATTGGTCTCCTCGTCGCTGCGATTCCACGGTAAAACCGGCAATGGCTTGGCGGAAGAGCTGCGGGACGTAGTTTTTGAACTCTTTGGCGTCACGGTTTCCTGCGGATTTCTTTGTGGCGGTGCTCTTGATGCTCCTCGTGGTAGTGCTCTTCCGCTTCTGTTGAGGAGATGGCTGAAGCACGGAGATGGCCGACGGGCGGAGATGGCTGCAGCAAGAGATGACGGGCGGACATGGCTGCCAAGCAGAGATGGTGACGGGCGGAGATGGCTGCCACAGAGATGGCCGACGGGCCGGAGATGGCTGCCGCGAGAGATAGGCTGAGGCTGACAGCTATGCGGAGGCGGCGGGGGTGCCAGTGACCTCCAATTTGGAAGCACAATGTGTTCCTTCTTCCAAAGAATGGTTGTTTTCACAAATTTGAGTTGAGTTTCCTTCACCTGTAGCATGGTCAAGCTGTGCTTCCTCATATTCCTTCACAACCTCATCCACCCCGACAATAGCATAGCCATCTGGAATCGGTCGGCAGTGGTAAGTTCCACCAGCTACAGGAGGTAAGGCATAGCCGACAACCACCTTAATGGATAAGCCCATTAATCTCACATGCAGCTCAGCGTGTTCGCTCTCCGTGATCTCATCAACGGGGTATCGAGGACCCGTCATTTCAAGCGTGGGCTGCCCGTTCTCCGTGGAAGCCACCGCTTTTCCGCACAGAGTCTAGCAGCGGCTTCCAATGCTGCTCTTCGTGCGGCGAGATGGGCGGTAGCTTGATGGCTCTGTTGTGCATTCACTTGCGCTGCGCTGCAAGTGCATGTTCTATCTGTGTCATCCGCTCAGACGCTCTTTTCTTTTCTGCGCCATCTATAAGAGTCGCTCCGATTGCAAACCCATCCTTCCATGTCATACCCCCCTGCCTCGTGCATGTCCAGGTGTTCTTTTTACCGATGGCGTGTGAGCTGGTCATTCTCTCTGTCGGGATGGAAGGTCTGGCGGATGTTTCCTCGTATGCCGTGATGAGTTCGGTGGGGATTGGCAAGGATGGTTGGGAAGATACACAATCATTTCGGGTCCAACCTTGCCCGATTCCGTAGAACCAAGTCTTTGCACGTAGGTCCCACCCATCTGCAGGTGTGATCCCTCTCATGAGGCCCTCTCAGCTTCCTCCCACTTAGGCCTCGAGATATGTAGCCACGACCCCGTCCTCGGTGATATTCCTTCTTGAGGGCATTAAGCGTATTGGTTTCGACCTCTTTTTAGCTATAGCACTTTTTTATATGTCTCAAATTCGGGCGGTGAGGTCTTATCTTCGCATAATATGCGTCTTCAAATGGAGTCTCGTGAGCTTTGACAAATTTGTTCAATTTTGTCTTCCGATTCTGGAAGCCTCACCATCTTCTTTAGAGTCCACTCTTTGACCTTTTCTTTATAACCGGTTGTTTTCATCCTCCTCTGGCGGAAGGTGAAATTTACTACAACGAATTCCAAAGCGTTTCTTTGGATCATCATCGACAAAATGCGTTGCCCTTCTTTGGCTTATTCCAATATTCAATTATGATTGGGATTTGGTCCCTAACAAGAACTCCACTGACGATAAATTTGTTCGGCCTTCTTGGGCTCCATCAGCCTGCCATCAACACGGATCGCTTGATCGTGAACTTTGCACGATCTTTCAACGTGGCTCGCGCCTCGCTTGCTTTTTTTCGTGAAGAAGATGGTTCTTTGGCTGGTCGATCCAGAGGGCTAAAAGAAGAAAGAAGCGTTAATTAATACATGTAGAAGAAGATTGTTGGTGGAAGTCATGAGGCTTAATCAATGCATATACCTCGCCGGACTTTGTAACCATTAAATTGCGTTCACGAGTCTTCATCTTCTCCATGACTAGTACTTGAGCTGTCGTCATGTCCCTCCAAGTTCAGATATTGTGAGGTGTCCTCATCAATAATGTTCTCCATTATTTCTTCTTCTTCAAGGTTTATACTAAGTGGACCCATAGTTTCTAAAACAATAATATTATCTAGAGTAAGAGTGTAAACATTCAAGTGGACTTGGATTCATACACAAATATACATATTATTCATACCAAAATACACAAATAAATACACAAATGAGTCGAGGTCCAATTTGTATACAAGTTTTAATCTATGCATGTAGTACAATTTATCGAGCAAACAAGTTTTAATCGGGATGAGTCAGCAATCATACACGTGGCATACGTGGCGCTCACCCGGGGCGACGTTGGTCTCGTCGGGCGGTGCTCGTCGGCGGATGCCGGTCTCGTCGGCGGCGGTGCTAGCGGCAGGCTCGTCAGGCGGGCGTCGGCGTTTAGCGTGGCCTATGAGCTCAAGGCGGCGGCGAGACGCTCTGCACGGGAAGAGAGCGAGGTGGTCGATTAGGGTTTAGGCGTGGCCTATTATAATATCTTTACTATAAGATATTTTATATTTACTCCACATGCTTCTAATTCACATGTGCAAGGTTTAGATCGTCGGTCGATGTCACTCGCTCATCTCGCCCATCTTTGGCACCTGGAATCGTTCAGGGTCAATATATTATGCAAATAACCGTGTTTATATCGTTCGAGGCGTCGGCGTTTAGGCGTCGGCGCCAAGGCGTGGCCCAATCGGGCAGAGCATGCTGCGTGGCGAACTCCACGTTCATCAGCTCCGACCTAGGCCAGGAGGGGGGATGCCACATCGGAGCTCGCACCCCACCTAGGCCGCATCGCGAGCTCGCACCCCATGGCCACCACCGGAGCTTGCACCCCACCTAGACCGCCCCCGCAGCCGAGAGGGGAGGCCGTCCCCGTAATCTCTGCCGAAAAGTTCGCGAACTCAACCCACAGCCGCCGCCGCTAAAACAAGGCTGTCACCACCACCCGGCACCCGCCTCCTCTATCGATGCTGGACCATGCGCGCGCGACGTACCGAACCTGAACAAGTTTATAGTATAAAACTACCAGTTTACTACCTAAATTTACTATATCATACCACTTTACGTTTTCGGAACAAAAAACCACCGGATTTTGGTTTGTTTTTTCCAATTCGCCCTAAACTCCATTTGTTGACGGATTGATGCGTTTTCTGGCAAGATGACCCCACCAGGAAGATGACGTGGCACCGGGTCCCACATGGCAGCACAAATTAAAGAATCAAAATATCCTAAAAATAGAAAATCTCAAATAAAAATCTATCAAAAATAAAAAAAACAGCCCACAGGCCCCGTCTCTGTCCCTGTCCCTGTGGAGGCGCCACCGCTCATCCCTGGAATCGGCGTGGATGCCACCTCCAATAGTCACCTGCAGAGCGCCGCCCATCACCTGCTGGCTCGCCGGAGCCGCACCCGCGCCAGGAGCACACACGGTGAGCTGCCTCCCCGATCACTGAGCACCGCCCATCACTCAGCCTCGCCCGGCGAGCCGCACCGCGCAGGAGCACACACGCGGGTGAGAATCCTCTCCCTGTCGACGGTCTGAGAAGATGCGGGCGCTGTCGACGGTGGCCCATAGCTGTTGCTCCCGCTCCCCCATCATCGGCGGTGCGGGTAGATCAGGGGGCGGCCGGCAGGCGGCGCGCTGTTGTAGCAGGGGGCGGCGCGCAGCTATAGCAGGGGCCGGGTCATGGCTGTTGCGCCGCCCTGTTCGAGGCCAAGAACCGTCGCCGCACGGAGCCATCTCCGTCCACGCCAACCAAGTCGCCTGTGTGCCTCGTCGCTGGTGCACGGCGGAGGGGAAGGAGCTGGGGAGGAGGGCCAGACGGCCAGGCGTCGGCCCGGTGCGACGTGGCGGTGGGGACGGGGCTGGGAGGACGGAAGCCCTCGGCCATGGCGCGGCGGCGCCTCGACGGGGACAGGGACGAGGAGCAAAGCAAGCAGGCGCGGCAAACAGGAAGGGAGGAGGAAATAGAGCATGCTCACCACGGCGTGGCGGTCGTCGGCTTGATTGGCGGCGAGGGCGATGAGGCGTGATCGCTCGGGGAAGAAAGGCGAAGGCGCATTTAATACCCCCCTTTAACACCGGTTCGTGGCGGAACCGGTGTTAAGGAAATTCCCCTTTAACACGGTTCCCCACGAACCGGTGTTAAAGGGTAATCTTGTGAAGCGAAATAAATGCCCCTTTAACACGGTTCTGTCTCGAACCGGTGTTAAAGGGGCATTATTTCATGCATTAAAGGGCTTTTTAATTCAAAAATATGATATGAATTTAGAAAATTCATATCTTTTCATTCAACTCAGAAAAATATGAATAATATATCATAATTTTCAGAAAAATAATATCTATCCATTCATGTAAATCATTTTATATTTACTTTACATGAAATTTTTTAAAATAATTAAATCACTTATTTCATGCATTAAAGGGGCTTTTTTAATTCAAAAATATGATATGAATTTAGAAAATTCATATCTTTTTCATTTCAACTCAGAAAAATATGAATAATATATCATAATTTTCAGAAAAATAATATCTATCCATTCATGTAAATGATTTTTATTAGATCAAATCATATTTTAATGCCGCATCTTTTGTATTAACATTTTTGAATTGATTGGATATTTAAATGTCACATCTTTTGTATACACTTGAATCTCACCAAGCCTCTCTCAACTTGCATTGTTTTTTGATCAATGTGTTGGTGGTTTTTTGAATTAGCCATTTGGTGGTTGCTTCACAAAACCGTCCGTTTTTTATGCTCGGAAAATGGAAAATGCCTTTTTGGTGCGATAAAAGGAAAACTCGATCCTCTTGCAAACTATGCCTTGATTCTAGCCATAACGTTGGTCATTTGACCGAATGAGATAGGTCATTTTGAGACAGTTACATAAAGTCGAACTGCGGAACTGAAAATTAAGATACATAAAAGAACTGAAAATTAAGATACATAAAAGAACTGAAAATTAAGATACATGGCCGATTAAGTAACAATCGGCGAACTTGTTTTGGAATGTTGGAGTGATTCATCATGCTCCTGCCTACACCTGTAATACTACGCCATGTAGTCGTCGTACTCATGCCCGCCGTCATCGCCGTCGGGGTCGCCAGTGAACCTCTAGAAATGCAGCGTGGGCTGGACTTGAGGGTAGCGTGGGCTGTACTTGAGGGTAGCCTTGCAGGGGTTAGAGTCGGCGGCGATGTCATAGGCCATGACGCCTGGAGAGTCCGACCGATCCACCATAGCCGGCCGGCCTCGTTGAAGTTAGGAGGTGGGCTGTCCTCCTCGTGCTGGCGGCGCCCTCTCATGCCGATCCACGAAGAAGGCTTCCCAAGTAGGGAAATAGTCGGGATGCCATGGGATTCCTCCGCTGCTCGGCGTGAGCTCGGTAGTAGTGGTTCGTGATGGCCATCCGGCGCCACACCTAGAGGGGAGGAGGAACTGCACGCCTCCGGCCTTCATCCGGCCGGGGACACGATGTATCGGCGGAAGGGTAGTTCGAGGCGCAAAGCGCCTCCGCCTCAATGGGAGTTAGTGCTACGGTGGAAGCAATGGGAAAGAGTGATGAGGTTGCAGATATGAGTCTAGAGGTGTGCAATGACAATGGAGGCCAACCCTACATATATATATAGTGAACTAGCGGGAAGAAGCGGAGGAAGAAGAATGGCGGGAACAAAATGGCGGAACAAAAATGGCGGGAAGAATCGGGAAGAAAATGGCGGGAAAAAATGGCGGGATGAACCTTTAGTCGGTTAGACACCAACCGGGACTAAAGATGAACCTTTAGTCCAGGTTGGAGACACCCACCGGGACAAAACACAAGTCAGCACTAATAATAGGGGTGAGTGCATGTCGACATTATGTCGTGCGGCGTGTACCTTGTCCGGATGGTGTCACCAACCGGGACTAAAGATGAACCTTTAGTCCCGGTTGGAGACACCAACCGGGACTAATAATAGGGTGTCGACATTATTTTGTAAGTGTCAACACTATGTCGAGCTGCTTGTACTATAAATAGGCATCCTTGTGAGTCAGTCCTCCGGCCGATTTGGCGGGGACACCACTACGGCAGTTCGGGAGATGCCGGAGCCCAGTCCTCCGGCATCTCTCCGAGAAACTGTCATAGAGGCACTCCTAATATGTGAAATTAGTTAGCTCCGGTGTATTGATCTAGTTAGAGAAGTTACAAAGCTGCAAGATGGTTTTGAGCGGGGACACCACTACGGCCAGTTCGGAGATGCCGACGGAGCCTAGTCCTCCGGCATCTCAAGAAACTGGTCATAGAGGCACTCCTAATATGTGACCGCGCGTTTGGAGATCAGATCTTAATGGTAAGTACGAATCGGGACAACTTCTTCTCATAGTCCCGGTCCATCCACAAAACATGACTAACACTCAAGACATGTATTAATATTAAAAACATGAACTAGAGTTACATAATATGAGCATGAACTTCTTGGCATATGCCCTTCCTTATGATCGCTTCAGACGTAACCATGGAGCATCTTCTTTACTTAACGGAATGCTTGGGTCAGTTTTCACTGTGAATGGCGGAATTTCATCAAACTTATTATAATCTTCTGACATGTCTATCTTGTCCTCGATTTCCACGATGTTTCTTTTCCCTGAAAGAACTATGTGATGCTTTGGCTCATCATATGATGTATTCGTTTGCATATTTTTTCTTTTTTTTGGTCTGGAGGACATGTCCTTCACATAGAAAACCTGAGCCACATCATTGGCTAGGACGAATGGTTCGTCTAAGTTCTTCATAAGATTGTTGATATCCACCGTTGTCATTCCGTACTTCTTGTCTACCTCAACCCCTCCTCCTGTTAGCTTGACCCATTTGCATCGAAACAAGGGGACCTTAAAATTAGGTCCATAGTCAAGTTCCCATATCTCCTCTATGAACCCATAATACGTGGTCTTTTGCCCATTGTCTTCTTTGCATCAAGCGGACACCACTGTTTTGGTTGGTGCTCTTTTATCTTGGCCTATCGTGTAAAATGTATTCCCATTTATCTCGTACCCTTGGAAAGTACATACTGATCGAAGACGGTGTCACAGCCAACAAGTACAGCTGATCCCCAACAGTGGTGTTATTCGTGAGAAGTCTTTGCAGACCAGCCAAAACTCGCCATGTGTTCACTTATAATCCATTCATCGACCGCCCGGGTGTTTGAGGCGTATTAAATTCTTGTGTTCATTGATATCTGGGCAACCAAGATAGATCTTTGTAAAACCGTGTAGTGTGCTTGATTGAGAGAATGCCCGTCCCTACATATCATTGCTTTACATCCTAGGGTGCCTTTTCCACGTCTCCCCTCATGTCGTGATTACGGAACACCAATCGCCTTAAGGTCAGGAATAAAATCAACACGTAACTCAATGACCTCCTCTTACATAGCCCTTGGAGATGCTTCCTTACGGCCTAGCAGTTATGAACATATTTCTTTAAGACTCCCATGTACCTCTCAAAGGGAACATATTGTGTAGAAATACAGGACCGAGAATGGCAATCTCTTCTACTAGGTGAACCAGAGATGCGTCATAATATTGAAGAAGGATGGTGGGAACACCAACTCAAAGTCGACAAGACATTGGTCCACATCTGTTTGTAACCCTGGTAGGCTTTCGGATCAATTACCTTCGAGATATTGCATTGAGGAATGCACATAGCTTCACAATGGGTACTCGAACATTTTCGTAGAAGCCCCTCAATGCAATCGCAATTGTGTCATAATCACGTGGCGATCATGAGACTTCATGTTTTGGAATTTTTCTGCCATATTTATTATTCCTTTATATTCGACGAGAAGCGACGGGACCTTGATACTGCTCGGACATTCAAAAAGATTTCCTTCTGCGTTGGTAAGGCGTAGCTGGTAGGAGTTAAGTGGCATCGTTTACCCTTCTCGTTCTCGGGATGCATAGGCTCTTGAGGGCCTTCGATGTTGCTGGTCCTCGTGCTTCCGGTGTATCTTTTGTCTTCCCATACACTCCTAGAAAGCCTAGCAGGTTCACGCAAACATTCTTAAATCACGTGCATCACGTCGATTGAAGAGCGGACCTCTAAGACTTTCCAATAGGGTAGGTCCCAAAATATAGATTGCTTATTCCACATGGGCGTGTGTCCCGGTATCGTCATTGAACAGATAGACTGCGGGACCTTTTCCAAAGATTACTTCTAGGTCCTTGACCATACCAAATACCTCCTCACCGATACGAAGGATGGCTTCCTCCGGAGTTACGCTAGACGTTTGAAATGCTTGCCTTTATTTCTTCTTTGGATGCGAGTTCGGAAGAAATCGGCGATACCCTAGGTACACAACCTTCTTACATTTATCCAAATATACACTTTCAGTATCATCTAAGCAGTGTGTGCATGCATTGTATCCATTGTTTGTCTGGAAATGTTACTAAGAGCAGGCCAATCATTGATGGTTCAAAAGCAATGCTCATAGGTCAAATGGCTCCCCTTTGTGCTCATCCCACATCGTACACCTGGTTTGGCCCACTGTAAAGTTCTTCAACTAATGGCCTTAGGTACACATCAATGTCGTTCGGGTTGCCTCGGGCCTTGGATGAGCACGGCATCATAATGAACTTCCTCTTCATACACAACCAAGGAGGAAGGTTATAGATACATAGGGTCACAGTCCAGTCATGTTGCAGCTCTGCTCACCAAAAGGATTCATGCCGTCGTACTTAGACCAAACCTTAAGTTCCTTGCGTCACGCAAGAAGTCCGGTACTCTCGCCGACTTTTCTCCACTGTGACCCATCATCGGGGTGTCTCAACATCGCGCCTTTCTTCTGATCTTCCATGTGCCATCGCAACAACTTGGCATGCTCTTTATTTACGAAGAGACGTTTTAACGTGGTATTATAGGAGCATACCACATAACCTTGGCGGGAACCTTCTTCCTAGGGGCCTCGCCCTCAACATTGCCGGATCGTCTCGTCGATCTTATACAGTCAAAGGCATACCGGGCATGCATCCAAATTCTCGTACTTCTCACCACGGTAGAGGATGCGTCATTAATGCAGCATGTATCTTCCGCACGTCTAATCCTAGAGGCGACAACCTTCTTTGCTTGGTATGTCTTGTCGGGCAACTCATTATTTCTTGGAAGAAGATTCTTCATTTTACCAAGAACTTTGAAAATCTGTTTGTCGGTCACACCATTCTCTGCCTTCCATTGCAAATCCGATGTGGCACGTAGCTTTTGTGGCCATCTTCGCAAGTTGGATACAACAATGTTTTGTGATCCTTTAACATCTGCTCCGACTTCTCCTTCTCCTTTTCGTTTCACATTCTTCCTTTGCATCAGTAATGGCCCGACCAAGATCGTCATCAGCGGGCCCATCTGCTCCCTCTTGATCTTCATTATCTACCTCCGTTGCATTATCATCATATTCAAGATACATATTATGATAGTTTTCATCATCCTCTTCTTCTTCGTTGTCTTCCATCACAACCCCTTTTTCTTCGTGCTTGGTTCAACAATTATAGCTGGGCATGAAACCGGATTGAAGCAGGTGGGCGTGAATGGTTCTGGTATTTGAGTAGTCTTTCTTGTTCTGACAGTGAAAACACGGACAACACATAAAACCATTGTGACCACGGTTTGCATTAGCCACAACGATGAAATTTTGGAGGCCCGTAATGTACTCGGAAGTGCGGCGGTCACCGTACATCCATTACCGATTCATCTGCATTAATATGTAGTATATATCAAAAAATAATAGGGAGATGACCATTTATATATATAGTACATCAATGACACATGAAACTATAGTTGCCGACCTCGTAGAGACGGAAGAGCAACAAGAAAGCTTATTTTGAGCTCTCGGGCATTTCACGAACACCTCTAGTGCATATAAAAAACACAAACTAGCACTCTTCACACCCTCTTGCTAGGCTCCAAAATGTGAAAGAATGGAAGAGTGTGTGTGGGCTGGGTGGTGTCTTATAGCCCCCTTTAACACCGATTCGTGCCACAAACCGGTGTTAAAAGTCTTGAAACCACTAGTGCAGGGACCTTTAACACCAGTTCGTGCCACGAACCGGTGTTAAAGGGGGGCTCCTTTAATGCCGCAGAGGCCACGCTGGTACGGCCCCCCCTTTAACACCGGTTCGTAGAAGAACCGCTGTTAAAGCCCATTTTCGGGATCAACAAAAGCCCTCGTTTCCACTAGTGCATTGTTTTCTCACTGAACATAGAATGCTAATTGCTGCAATCTGTAAGTTTGATTTTCTACTATCACTAACAATTTCCATACTAGTTAATGATATATAGCATGCCTCATGTGTAGGTTTACAAGGAATGAGCACTTGAGATTATCTAAATCATTTCAAATGCTAGATGCCAAGCTGCAACCTCATAATTATTTTCTCACCGTCATACGGTTAATTTTCTTGATAATGGATGACATATGTGTTATTTCCTGGATTGTTTTAGTTGCTATCCACTTACTCCCTCTATACTGAAATATAAGACGTTTTAGGACCCGTAGGTCAGTTTTAGTCACGTTACAGAATTTTCGGGGTTTTCATTTTTTGCCCCTGCTCGCCCCGGTCGCCTCGCTCACACGGCTCGCCTGCTCACTCTCACCCGCGTGAGTAAATGAAGTAAAACCACCATATTTGGGGCATGGGTGACACATAACCACCAACTCGGTTCGTTTTGATGCAGAGCAAGGGAAGGTGGGTGACAAGGAGCACTGATCGACAGCTTGATGCGGGTTAACGCGATTTATGACAACGCTGGCCCACCTTCCAGGTCCACGTGGCAGCCTGGTCATGGACCCAGACGAGAGCCGTTAAGGGCGCACGGTCGGGTCAGTTTCCACTCTCACCATTGCACTCTCTCCTGCGGTTAGAAGGAAATGAAGATGGTCTCCACGGAGGCGGCTCTTCTGGTGGTCGTCGCAGCCGAGCGCGAGCACCAATGCCATGGAACCATGGTTGATCTGGCGGCGGGTGCAGAGCAAGTAATGTCTCTTCCGAGGCCGATGTGGCGGCCTGCGTTTGGGAGAGCACATTGATGTCGGCGGGCAGCAGCTCGGGCTTCGACCCAATGAGCCACTACATTTCGGACAGCGGGTTAGTCATTTTCCCTATAATTTAGGCTTGTAGTTCAGGGATTTTGTGAAATTGGCATCTAGGATTCATAGTTCTCTGTAATTAGCTCGTATATTAGTAATGTGTCCTAAAAAGTTGCATTATTTTCAATATAGTCTAGACTATGAGATCTAGGAGTTGTTCATACAGTTTGATGGGGTCAAATTTGTCCAAAAATCTATGCCTAGGTCAGACATAAGGTATCTCAATTTTTTAGACATAATGGAGGAGGGTTAAGGAATCTGTGACTCAGTGTACTACGTTAAAGATGAGGGTGAAGGATTGGATGGGTTAGATTTAGTGGACAACAACTTAAAGGTGCAAGAGATGATCAAGAAGTATGAAAATAGTATTGACTGTCATGAGAGATAAAATAAGAAACCAAGCAATTTTGTTGTCACCTATGAAGAGGAAGAATGCAGATACGATGAAATCTAGATAATTCCCAAAAAACATTGATCTTGAAGCACAGGATGGGTGTAGAGGTCCCAACCTTTAATATGGTAGAGATCCCTGTGTTTACAATGCTAGTCCTTGGATCAATAGCTAGCATCCACAGTTAAGATGTAATATCAAGAAACAAAGGTCATAATACAACTTTATAACCAGGAATAAAATAATTCATTACATCTTACATAGCTCATTTGGCTATCTCATTACAATGCAGCAGAATAACTATATAGCATGGAGTCTGTCATCTGAAAAGTGCCACAGGAAATCATGTTGGTTGTAGACTTGTAATCCTATTCAACACACTTCACTAACTTCAAACAAACCTGCCACATAATAAGTTGCAGCCACAAGAGTCAATACATTTCAATTGTATTGGCAAGTTTCACTACTATGTAGAAATAAGTGGATCCTATCAATACATGCATATTTGGCTAAGTAGGGTTTAGGCTCATTTTTAGAAAGCAATATAATTTTATCCTATCATTTCAAAATAGTTTTGATCTTTTGACAATATTTTTGAACTCCTTGGAAAACTCCAAGTGCTTCTAATCCCTTGTTGACACCATCAGGTTTTACTTTGATAAATTGGAATGTCGAGATCTTCCATATCTTCAGGCCTTAGTTGCTCAGAGTTTTCCGTAACCGGGGACATGGCTAAGTACTTAGAATTTGATCTTCTGCTGAAGTTGTACACTTTACCCACATGACACAATCTCGTCTTGACGCCACCAGTGGCCGCTGGATAAGTACACACCAAATGGAGTACCGGCAGTTCGAGAATGTGACAAAGTCTTTCCATAGAAGTCCTCCCAATACACAATGCTAGCTTGTCTACCAGGCACCAATGTAAGAATATATTTCCAATACACAATTCTAGTTAACCTGAAGATGCTAATGCAAGGGTCTTCCACTATGTAGGTGACTAAGCCAGAGCCCATTTAGCATGTGGCTGTACACGGAAGCCACTGTACGAGAAACATGTTCAATCTCTAAGTCCCTGGGTGGTTTTCTTCTAGTGAACATACAAAAAAATAGCCATATAAACATGGTTCCCTTTGTTGCCACCTTGTCCAGAATTGAGTATCCTCTTTCCACCCAGGTGGTTCATTGAGTACTTGTTTTATTATATAAAACATATATTTTTCCAACACTTTATATAATCATATCATGTATTCCATCCCAAATATATAGCAGGTCTAAGAATACTACAACTACAATGTTTTCACTAAGGAAGATATAAGGATATCCTAATAGGATATAACATAGCATAGAAATATAGTAGTCCTATCATGCATGCTATAAAAATCCACTAAGTGTAATGAAAATAGTAGGACATGGATGATAGTGACACTTGCCTTAGTAGTTGGTGGTGTTGGTACACTCTTCGCAATAACACACTTGACAATCAACACAATCTATCAAGCAGAACAACCAAGACAAAACATATACAAGATCAACACTAATGGCAACACCAAAATCATGCAAAGTATGCAAACATGCAAGATGGCAATTTTTATTGTACAGATTTTTATAACAAGGTTCTGAACATTACTATGTGATTTATGAACATTTTATATTTTCAAGATTACAAATGCAACCATTTGTGCAATTATAGCAATTAGCAACATTTTCTAACAGTTGGAAAGGTTATTCTCACTAAATAATTGCCACGTTCTTATTTATACTAGAATAAAATTATATTTTGGTCTTACTGTACAGAGGGTTCAATATACAACCATTTGCAAAAGGATTTACTTAAACATAATTTACACAACAATTTTTATACTCAAAATACTCCACACTGGTTCTGTATAAAACGTGATTTTAACAGACTCAAAAATACTGAATTATGGGTCCACTATGTTCTACTCGTTTTTGTGAATCCATAGACATATTATTTGCTAAATTTGGATATACATAACTAACGATATAATTTTTATGGTGAAAATGACCAATTAAACCATTTAATTTATAAATCAAATTTTTGTACAGAGAATAAGTAATATTATTTCAGAAATGGATTCTACAGAATCTCAGCTTTTCAGGGATACCAAATTTATAATTTTTTGACTTCTAAATCTTTTTCTATGAATTATACGAGTTCGTACTAAAATCTGGAAAAGTCAAACTCAAGAATTGACTGAAATTGACTTTGACCGATCTGAGTGAGTTGACTGTTGACTACGTTGATGTCATGATGATGTCAGATTTGACTACAGAAAAAGTTGCTTGGATGGAAAAACTTTCTACATGAAAGTTATAGATAACAGCTAGATCTATCTACTGTTTAAAGGAAATTGAATTTGGAGCAACGAGGTGGGTGTAAAATGGATTATACCTTCTAAGATCTGAATCTTTGACTACGTTTTTCTCTCTGCTCAATGAACGAAACAAGGTGAAACCAGCGAGAATGGAACCGTCTTAACGAGGGGAACAACTTCCGTCTTCAAGCCACCGCGATCCGAGGTCGTCTTGAAGGTCTATTTGGGTGGAGAAGATTGGGGATAATTTTGGACGAAAATGGGGCTAAGATGAGTTGAAAACTTGTGAACTTTCATGGAGTGGGGTTTATATAGGAGGGGGTGGGGGCTGGATTAAAAGAAATTAAAGAGGGAGAGAAATTAGGAGAAATTTAGTGAAATTTAGAAGGAAATTGAGAGTCATTTAAAAGCATTAGATAGGAGGAAGACCAAGTGCTCCCTAGTACTGGTACATACCCTCTGCCTCCTGGTGGATCGGTCTGGTTGGGCCGGCCCATTTTGGCCGGCCTGGCTGGCCATTTTTTTTCATTTTATATTTTTTTCTATTTTTAATTCTTTCATAACTTTTGATTTAGAGCTCCGAATTTGTTGATTTAAATTTCTGTGGGTTCAAAAATTTATGAACAATATTTTAGGACATAAATTTAATGTATTTGGAAATATTTAATTTTCTCAATTATTAATTAGTTAATTATTGTACGATTGCATGTGTGCGATATTGGCCTAGTTGTAGGGCAATATATTTGGAATGACTTGGATTCTTTCCTTATTTGAACTTAATTAGATTTAGTTCCACTTTACATGGATAACCATAAATTAAAGTTTTAAAATATGAGAGGATAATTTTATAAAATCTTAAAATAGCTCACATAAGCTATGGTGCTTATTTTAAAACGAGACTCTTTGCTTTTATTTTTGGTTCAAAACAAAACAACGGTTGTTTGAAAAATGTAAATGAAGTAGTTGAGATGTATAGATGGTTTTTGGTTGAGAACATTCCTCAAGATTAAAAATATATTTTTAAATACAAGAAGTTTGTGAAAAAGATTTTGAAGGGGAACCTTGCAAATTATAATTTTGAAGTAGAGGAGATATATGGATAATCTTGATGTTTTGATCTTAGGTTTTTGTTAAATGCTATTTTTATTTTAAGGAGTAACTTTATTTGGGGAAAAACTTTTGTAATAGTTCAAAAGGTTTTAGTGTTTCCAATTAGAAGCAAAAAAGTTTTATTTTCCCCCTAAATTTCATTCTTTATTTATTTTGTTTTTATATTTTTTTACATTTCAAAATTTATAAATTTTGGGATGTGACAGGATACCACCCTTAAAAGAAATCTCATCCCGAGATTCGAGAAGTCTATAAAGAATAGGTTCAGTTTTGGAATAACTTGGGTGCTACCACCCTTAAAAGGAAATTTTGTAGGGTTTCATTTTATGGTTCACTTGGCTATGGTTTCAATGATTGAAATCCAAAGGTTTTTGACACGTCTCGGAGGCATCTGTTGGTTTAATAGGGATAAGTAATGATAGATAGATCTAAATAAGTTCTAACACACAACCCAAAACAAACAAGTTCAATCAAACAACCAACAAGCAACTAATCACTTAACAACTTATGAGTTTAACTCATGAGTTGAAGGAAACAACAAGTTTTCTTGAAACAATCAACCTAGTATAGTCATATCTCATAGGTCAGTATGATCCACACACTAACATGTTATCAATGTCTTAGGTAGTTGGTAGGCAATCTAATGTCTCTTGGTTCTCAATTGTAGTCCTTAGTGATATCTAAGTTGAAGTCCTTGGTGAAACTAAAGTTGAAGTCATTGGTCATGGTGGAGGCTTTGTCCATCAAGTTGAAAAGGAAGAGATGTAGAATCAAAACCAAAAAGGTTGAGGAAGGAGTTTACAAGATTGTTTGTAAATAAGTTTTGGAACAAAAACGACTCCTATTTTTCTAAGGGGTTTTGTCCAATGCTAGGGTTATAATCCTACAGGCAACACAGTGCTCTGATACCATCTGTAGAGGTCCCAACCTTTAATATGGTAGCGTTCCCTGTGTTTACAATGCTAGTCCCTAGATCAATAGCTAGCATCCACAGTTAAGATGTACTATCAAGAAACAAAGGTCATAATACAACATTATAACCAGGACTAAAATAATTCATTACATCTTACATAGCTCATTTGGCTATCTCATTAAAATGCAGCAGAATAACTATATAGCATGGAGTCCTTCATCTTCAAAGTGCCACAAGCAATCATGTTGGTTGTAGACTTGTAATCCTATTCAACACAATTCACTAACTTCAAACAAACCTGCAACATAATAATTGCAGCCACAAGGGTCAATACATTTGAATTGTATTGGCAAGTTTCACTACTATGTAGAAATAAGTGGATCCTATCAATACATGCATATTTGGCTAAGTAGGGTTTAGGATCATTTGCAGAAAGCAATATAATTTTATCCTATCATTTCAAAATAGTTTTGATCTTTTGACAATATTTTTGAACTCCTTGGAAAACTCCAAGTGCTTCTAATCTCTTGTTGACACCATCAAGTTTTACTTTGATAAATTGGAATGTCGAGATCTTCCATAGCTTCAGGCCTTAGTTGCTCAGAGTTGTCCGTAACCGGGGACACGACTAAGTACTTAGAATTTGATCTTCTTCTGAAGTTGTACACTTTACCCACATGACACAATCTCGTCTTGACGCCACCAGTGGCCGCTGGATAAGTACACACCAAATGGAGTACCGGCAGATCGAGAATGTGACAAAGTCTTTCCATAGAAGTCCTCCCAATACACAATGCTAGCTTGTCTACCAGGCACCAATGTAAGGATATATTTCCAATACACAATTCTAGTTAACCTGAAGATGCCAATGCAAAGGTCTTCCACTATGTAGTTGACTAAGCCAGAACCCATTTAGCATGTGGCTGTACATGGAAGCCACTGTACGAGAAACATGTTCAATCTCTAAGTCCCTGGGTGGTTTTCTTCTAGTGCACATACAAAAAGATAGCCATATAAACATGGTTCCCTTTGTTGCCACCTAGGTGGTTCATTGAGTACTTGTTTTATTATATAAAACATATATTTTTCCAACACTTTATATAATCATATCATGTATCCCATCCCAAATATATAGCAGGTCTATGAATACTACAACTACAATGTTTTCACTAAGGAAGATATAAGGATATCCTAATAGGATATAGCATATCATAGAAATATAGTAGTCCTATCATGCATGCTATAAAAATCCACAAAGTGTAATGAAAATAGTAGGACATGGATGATAGTGACACTTGCCTTAGTAGTTGGTGGTGTTGGTACACTCTTCGCAATAACACACTTGACAATCAACGCAATCTATCAAGCAGAACAACCAAGACAAAACATATACAAGATCAACACTAATGGCAACACCAAAATCATGCAAAGTACGCAAACATGCAAGATGGCAATTTTTATTGTACAAATTTTTATAACAAGGTTCTGAACATTACTAAGTGATTTATGAACATTTTATATTTTCAAGATTACAAATGCAACCATTTGTAAAATTATAGCAATTAGCAACATTTTCTAATAGTTGGAAAGGTCATTCTCACTAAATAATTGCCACGGTCTTATTTATACTAGAATAAAATTATATTTTGGTCTTATTGTACAGAGGGTTCAATATACAACCATTTGCAAAAGGATTTACTTAAAAATAATTTACACAACAATTTTTATACTCAAAATGCTCCACAATGGTTCTTTATAAAACGTGATTTTAACAGAATCAAAAATACCAAATTATGGATCCAATGTGTTGTACTCGTTTTTGTGAATCCATAGACATATTATTTGCTAAATTTGGATATACAGAACTAAAGATATAATTTTTATGGTGAAAATGACCAATTAAACCATTTAATTTATAAATCAAATTTTAGTACAGAGAATAAGTAATATTATTGCAGAAATGGATTCTACAGAATCTCAGCTTTTCAAGGATACCAAATTTATAATTTTTTGACTTCTAAATCTTTTTCTATGAATCATACGAGTTCGTACTAAAATCTGGAAAAGTTAAACTCGAGAATTGACTGAAATTGACTTTGACTGATCTGAGTGAGTTGACTGTTGACTACGCTGATGTCATGATGATGTCAGATTTGACTACAGAAAATGTTGCTCGGATGGAAAAACTTTCTACATGAAAGTTGTAGATAACAGCTAGATCTATATACTATTCAAAGGAAATTGAATATGGAGCAACGAGGTGGGCGTAAAATGGATTATACCTTCTAAGATCTGAATCTTTGACTACGTTTTTATCTCTGCTCGATGAACGAAACGAGGTGAAACCAGCGGGAATGGAACCGTCTTGACGAGGGGAACAACTTACATCTTCAAGCCACCGCGATCCGAGGTCGTCTTGAAGGTCTATTTGGGTGGAGAAGATTGGGGAGAAATTTGGACGAAAATGGGGCTAAGATGAGTTGAAAACTTGTGAACTTTCATGGAGTGGGGTTTATATAGGAGGGGGTGGGGGCTGGATTAAAGGAAATTAAAGAGAGAGAGGAATTAGGAGACATTTAGTGTAATTTAGAGGGCAATTGAGAGTCATTTAGAAGCATTAGATAGGAGGAAGACCAAGTGCTCTCTCGTACTGGTACATACCCTCTGCCTCCTGGTGGATCGGCCTGGTTGGGCCGGCCTGGCCGGCCATTTTTTCCGTTTTATATTTTTTTCTATTTTTAATTATTTTATAACTTTTGATTTAGAGCTCCGAATTTGTTGATTCAAATTTCTGTGGGTTCATAAATTCATGGGCAATATTTTAGGACATAAATTTAATGTATTTGGAAATATTTAATTTTCTCAATTATTAATTAGTTAATTATTGTACGATTGCATGTGTGTGATATTGGTCTAGTTGACAGGGCAATATATTTGGAATGACTTGGATTCTTTCCTTATTTGAAATTTATTTGATTTAGTTCCACTTTATATGGATAACCATGAATTAAAGTTTGAAAATATGAGAGGATAATTTTATAAAATCTTAAAATAGCTCACATAAGCTATGGTGCTTATTTTAAAACGAGACTCGTTGCTTTTATTTTTGGTTCAAAACAAAACAATGGTTGTTTGAAAAATGTAAATGAAGTAGTTGAGATGTATAGATGGTTTTTGGTTGAGAACATTCCTCAAGATTAAAAATAGATTTTTAAATACAAGAAGTTTGTGAAAAAGATTTTGAAGGGGAACCTTGCAAATTATAATTTTGAAGTAGAGGAGATATATGGATAATCTTGATGTTTTGATCTTAGGTTTTTGTTAAATTCTATTTTTATTTTAAGGAGTACCTTTATTTGGGGAAAAACTTTTGTAATAGTTCAAAAGGTTTTAGTGTTTCCAATTAGAAGAAAAAAAGTTTTCTTTTCCCCCTAAATTTCATTCTTTATTTATTTTGTTTTTATATTTTTTTACATTTCAAAATTTATAAAATTTTGGGATGTGACAATGGGCCTATTCCTTACCAGATGGAGACACAAAAAAGTGTTTGCAAGTAGTTTGACCTATGGTATGATGAGGAAAAAGAAAGATAAGAATATGATGGAGAGTTAAGCCAAGATAGTGACACATGGTTTGATGATGGCCAGTTTAATCATGAATATGTAGAGGAGATGAGGACAAAGGAGGTGAAGAAGAGGAAAGAAGACTCTTTGACACGTTATGAGGGTAGACTGATCTAGAGGATATATTCATGCCTATGGAAGAGGAATAAGAAATACCAATACAAGAACCTATCAAGAAGAAATTAAAGAAGCAGGGGCCAAAATCTGTATCACATTCTCAAGTGGAAAAGAAGGTGCTACCAGATTGGGTTCCTTCTGATGATGCAAAATACAATGGATTTCTGAATGAAGAAGAAGATAATGGTTTTTTTTGTCCTGTGCATTTGTACTACCTGAAGGGAGAAAGAGAAGTGCCAAGAAATCCACACCTAGGGTTTGGTATGATGAGAACAAATAGAGTCTAGAGGAGTATTTCATGTTTAAGCTGTGTTTCAGAGATGTGTACCAGTTTACGGAGGACCTTGCTAGACTACACATTATTTAGGTTAGTAATTTCCATTACTGTAGAAACTAGAAAGACAAGATAATTGTGCACGGAAAGGAGAGGGAAAATTTTTGCTATCAATTCCATATGTCAGCCTCCAAGATAAAGAATGAGGAGACTTTTTTGCATTAAGAAGCTAGAGCTACAACACATTTTCCCAACTAATCCTACAAGTACAAGGGTGAATTCAAAGTGGCTTAGTAGCATGTATGTTGACAGTTTTAGGTATGACTCCAATACCACCATCACAACCTTGTAGGACAATGCAAAAGAAATTTGGTGTTGAAGTTCTCAAGAGGATGGCATATAGGGAAAAGTGAAAAGCAAAGGAGAAGGTTTGGGGTGATCAAAAGAAGCAATATTATAGAATTAGAGATTATCTGCAAACTGTCAGTGATAAGAACCCTGGCTCTAGATGTATTGTCACAACTGTTACTGTTTTCACAGTAGAAGAGACAGAAGTAGTGAAGCAGGGGGAATTAGTTGATATATGCTATCAACCAAGATTTCATGGACTGTTCTTTTGTGTGAATGCTGCCAGGCTAGGGTTTCTTTAAGGTTGCAGGACCTTCATAGGGTTAGATGGTTGCTTCATTAATCTTAGAGCATCTCCACTCGTTGGGCGAACCCAGTCCGAAATCTGGACTTTTTTTTGGCTGGATGGAACTTGATTTCGGCCTGGGTACGCCCAGTTTCCCACTCGCGTACCCAGGCCGAGTTCCCGGGACGCCTGTTTCCTCTCAAATTCGGCTCAAGTTCATCCAGATTTTGGCATAGTTCGGCATACCATGAATACAGGACAAATTACGGCCAAAGTTCGGCGAAATTTTAAACATAGTTCGGCGTAAATGTAAACATAGTTCGGCCTGCAGTGAAAATACAACAAATTTCAGCAAAGTTCGGTCAGTTATGATGGGCATCTACGACGTGTTTCCCCTGCGTATCCATAGGTGCTCAACAAGATCATCCTGCAGTTGTTGATGCATCGCCGGATCTCGGATCTCCTGACGCATGGCGATGAATGTAGCCCAGGTTGGAGGCACCTGATGATCAAGCTCAACAAGAGGACTCTATCTGTAGTATGGCTCGTTCTCCTCGAGCAAACTCAGTGGATCCTTCCTCTCATCCTCAATGATCATGTTGTGCAAGGTCACACAACAGTTCATCACTTCCCACATCTGATCTTCCGACCAGGTCATAGCAGGGAACCGGACAACAGCAAACCTCTGCTGGATCACACCGAATGCCCGCTCCACGTCTTTCCTGCAAGCTTCCTGTTCCTTGGCAAACTTAGAATGCTTGGGGAGCATTGGGTTTGAGATAGTCTTCACAAATGTTGGCCATCTTGGATAGATGTCATCTGCTAGATAGTATCCCTTGTTGTAGTGGTGCCCGCTGATCTCAAATTCCACAGGGGGAGCATGACCCTCAATAAGCTTGGAAAAGATAGTTGAGGAGTTGAGGACATTGATGTCTTTGTTCGATACTGCCATGCCAAAGAAGGAGTGCCAGATCCAAAGATCATGTGTAGCAACTGCCTCAAGTATCACAGTGCAACCTCCTTTGTGGCCTTTGTACATTCCTTCCCATGCAAATGGACAGTTCTTCCACTCCCAAAGCATGCAATCTATGCTTCCAAGCATACCAGGAAATCCTATACTTTCATTGACTGCGAGGATCCGAGCAGTGTCTTCAGCAGTGGGTGATCTCAAGTATTCTTCCCTGAACACTACAATCAGTGCCCTGCAGAATGTGTACAAGGAATCAATGTCGATGGACTCGGTGATGCAGAGATAGTCATCAGCACTGTAAGCCTGCGCTCCATATGCAAGCAATCTCATCGCCACTGTGCACTTCTGAAGTGAGGAAAACCAAACCAAGCCGGTGCAGTCCTTCTTGCAAATGAAATAGGGGTCAAACTCCCGGATGGCATGCACGATCTTGAGGAAGATCTTCCGGCTCATCCTGAAATGGCGGCGAAACACGTTCTCTCTAGGGAGTGGCTGGTCGGCGAAGTAGTCAGCGTACAACAAGCTGTAGCCCTCTATCCTTTGCCTTGCCTTGCACTTTCGGCAACATGGCGCCGAACCACCACGCTTCGGCTTCGCCATCTGCATGTACAGCTGGGCGAGCGGCGCGAGGATCTCCAAGTTCTATTCACCTTCGGCGACCGCGGCGCTCTCCTCCTCCAGCAGTACGGCGAGGGTCTCCTCTTCATCGAAATCCATGGCGAGTATCTCGTTGTCGTCGGAGTCCATGGACGACCGGGCCAAATGCCGAACACTTGGCTGGCGCGATGGTGGGTGCACGCAGCGAAGCAGAGCTACGGCAAAGTTCTATCGGCGAAAGCGGCGGCGGGACGGGCGGCAAAGTTAGCGGCAACTAGGGCAAGCATATCTAGAGGCGTGGGCATGTCTCGGTGTGAAGGAGCTCCGCCGGAGAATTCATGGCGACAGAGGCACTGGGAGCTCTTCGCCGCAGTCTGGGAGAGTGGAGTGGGTGAGAATGCGACTGTCTCGCTGACAGAGCTGGCCCATGCCTATTTTTGCTGCGTCCGGCGTTCCCAGGGCGTACCCAGGAACCTGGGTTCGGCCTGGAAAGGCAGGACCAAAGTTCGCCCAAATCCGGAAGAAAACAGGTTCCTGGGTACGCGAGTGGGCCGATTTTCGGTGTCCGGACCAAATTTCGGCGTCCAGATCGGTGTACAGATCGGCGTCCTGGGTAGGCGAGTGGAGATGCTCTTACCACTGGAGCTCAAATTATTGCTGCAACAGGTAGAGATGGCAACAATATGTATCCTATTGCATGGGTTGTTGTTGCTAAGGAGGACTATGAAAATTGGGTTTGGTTTTTGGAGCATCTAAAATAAGCTCTTGGTGGTTATGCAAGCCAGTTTGGGCAATACATAATCATGCCAGACATGCATAAGGGGCTGCTCAAGGTTGTGTCTGAAGTTTTCCGCACTTCGCCTCAGAGGTACTGCTTGAGACATATCTATGCCAATTTCCAAAGAGCTGGATTTAAGGGAGAAGACCTAAAGAAGTGCATGGACAAAGCAGCATATTCTTACACAAAGCCTGGGTTTCACCTTGGAATGGAAGAATTTAAAAAGCAGTTTGAGCTGGATTTTCTGTGGTTGGCCAAAATTCCAGTGCATACATGGGCAATGTTGGCTATGGACACAAATTGTAAGACAGTTTTGGTTGTCAACAATATTAGTGAGGTGCTTAACAGGTACATTCTAGATGTTAGGAACAAACCCATTGTCACCATGCTTGTAGGAATATATGACAAGCAAATGATTAGACATGACTACAAGAGAGATGGTGGAAGAAAAGCTATATGGGAAATTACACCTCAGTACATAGAGAAACTTGATCTAGTGAAAAAATACTCGAGGAATTTTATCCCCAAGAGGTCAGAGATTGGATTGTGTTAAGTAAAAAGTGGTAATCATGCTGAAGAGAGGTAAACATAAACAAGAGGAGATATTCTTGCAGGAAATGGGATCTCACATGCTTTCCTTGCAATCATGCAGTTAGTGCCATTTACAAATTTGGCTTGCATCCTGAGGATTTTGTGTCATAATTATTCAAAAAAACCTTGTATGTGAAGACCTATAAGCCAATGTTGTATCCCATGCTAGCACAACATGGTTGGACAAAGACTAATACTATAGATATCATAGCACCTAAATTTAAATATCTGCTCAAAGGTAGAAGGCATGAAAAAAGGAGGAAAGGAAAATTTGAAATTCCCAAACCTAAAGATACATCTAGAATGGGTACCATTACATGTAGCAACTGCAAATTGCAAGTGCATAAGTATACTAGTTGTTTTCAGCCTTTGAGGCCTGACCTAGCCATTAGAATAATAATCATAAGGTAATCTAATTATATAATTACTTGACTATTATTTATTGGTTGTTATTAAACCTTGTTACTATGCTCTGCTGCAGGCTAGTAGGTCAATAACTGCTGATGCAACTAGGCCTACTATATTAGAAAGAGGACCTCCACCAGCTCCAGGAAATTTTGAATTCAGAGCACCAAGACCAGCTCCAAGGAATAGGGAAGACAATGAACAATACAGAGCACCAACACCTACTGATAGGGGTGGATTTATGTCCTACTTTTTTGCTGGGGCAAATG
Source organism: Avena longiglumis (assembly GCA_030063025.1). Taxonomy (NCBI): domain Eukaryota; kingdom Viridiplantae; phylum Streptophyta; class Magnoliopsida; order Poales; family Poaceae; genus Avena; species Avena longiglumis. The sequence goes on from CP125976.1 coordinate 530,814,302, forward strand.
CCAGTTCTGGTAGAGATCCTGGTGTTGGCCCTTTGGGAAATGCAAATTCAACTACAAGCTTCTCATCTGATGTTCCATGAGCTTACCAATAGCTAGAACTTGTTGTTTGTGAACCTATTATGTAGTTATGGTGCTAAAACATCTCCCTTTTGTGGTCTGTGAAACTTATTTGCTACCTAGTAGTTGGGTTTGTTACTTTTCAACCCAAAAGTTCGCAGGCGAAGACATCGCGGGGTCCGTATTGCGTGTAATCACCGTGATTCGAAAAAAGTTGGGGTATAATTACCAATAGGGTATTTCGAGTGAATGGTGGACAAACCAAATATTTTCGAATCTTAGCCGTTATGTCAGGATATTCTGTTACATTACTACCTGCCATGCCCCTGCCGTGCCCCTTCTAAGTCACCCTGCACATGTCACACGGGAAAATCCATTTTTGTACTTTCCTAACCCCTGACACTGAATCCAGTGGCGGTCCTTTTCCTCCCTCCGCCCACACTGAATCTGGTTTGGCGGCGGTCGTTTTTGTCCCTTCCCACAAACCCCCACCCTACCCCACTAAATCCGGTGGCGGCGGTCCCTTTTCTACCTGTCCCACCATATCCATGACCAGCATGTCTAGCGAGGCCAAGGTGGTAGCTATATCAGCAACTGATTCGGCTCCGTCAGAGCCAGTGTCTTGGACGCAACGCCAGACAAGCGAAGCAATGGTATGGTATGCAGCCCAGTTTAGTGAGGAGGTCAGCCATAAGTCTTCTAAGCAGTGGGTTGAAGAGAAAATCTAGGCCGGTGGCGGAGTGTTCGGCTGCAGTGCGGGGTCGTGCAACATAGATCTCAAAGAAAACCATCCAAGAGAAGAGCGAGAGGTGATTTTTTATTTTCTGTGCCTAGTCTTGCAAGTAGATTAGTTACTGCAAAGTAGAGTCGAATGACCTAAAAGGTCCCCTTTTTAATCAAATTAGGAACAACTTCGATGCATCGGACCTATATGAGTTCACGGTTCATGTCCGCCAGTACACTACAAAACTAGATTTTGGTTGCGAGAGGGTCTTGTTCGGGCAGGATGTGCGTCTGCTTGTCAACTGCAAGGAGGTTGTGTCTGTTTCGCAGCTGATAGATATGCTTCATGCTAGGATTCCTTGGGGATCCAGAGAGAGGGAAAAATTGGTGTGGCGTAACATGAGTGATACCTATATGCAAATTGAGCACTCCCATGAGCTTTAGATGCTTTGAGACTGTTGTGCTGCTGATCGTAAGGTGAAAGTTGAAGCGATGATTAATGATATGTATGCAGATACTGGGATCTTGCTGCCAGAGCTTTTGCTGCTCGAGTTTATGGACGAACAGATGCTGATCAAGCTAAGTTCAATATACACCTAGAGGTGGATTCATACATAGCAAAACTTGATGGCGGAGTTAATAAGCCAGTTTCTTCAATGTACTGTGGAGATAGCCGTCGATTACAAAAACATAACTCTTGTTGAACTGAGAGAAATGATTGGTAAGGAAATCATTATTGGCCCTAAGGAGATGGCACGCCTCCGGTGGTGGCATCATAAGAATCATTAATTCATAGAGGTTTTGGATACTGACGTTCTGATGCAGATTATGCGACGAAAGAATCAAACAAAGAAGATGTTCTTCCTAGCTGCCATTTCTGATATTGTTGGACAGTTTGTAGTGGACGCAGAGGCCCCTGTTGTGGCTGAATAGAACGAGGCGATAGACGTTGATCAGATATGATGAGAGCTGCTACCCAGGGCTTGTCATATAGACCGCAAGGTTCCCCTACTTGTATTTGTAACAAAGATTGTTGTTGCTTTGAAACGGTGTTGCTATGGTCATGTTTGTTCATAGATTGCAATCCGATGTTCTGTGAGCTGTTGATATTTTCAGACATATCACTAGATGAAACCATCGTTGTTGTAATAAGACATAAGTACATTGTAGTTGACATGATTATGTTTGCTAAGATGATGTGATATACTTGTTTCTGAGATATGACTGTTGAGCGATTGTAATATAATGTTCTGTGATCTATTGGTATTTTATGACATATCATTCATTGAAACCATCACTGAACAAGGTGATACGTAAGTACCTTGTAGTTTAAATGATTATGATGTAATATAATGCTCTATGAGATCAGTAATTTGACTAATTGCTAGATAACTACCTGTTACTTAGATAAGACTTTGTATGTTGCTCTAAGTCAAACAAATTGGGAATGAGGAAGTACATGATTAATATTACAAATTAAAATGAAGGAAGAGAAAAACTATTAGATATAATACAGGGACCCAGCCATGGGGCATTGTATCAATTAAAACATTGTAGCATGCCAATTTAGTCAATGTTGCAACGTTGACGCACTTCACTTTCCCTACTCCTTCTCTCTCCACTCACTGCCCTCCTCTCTCCTCACCGTCGCCAACGCGTCCTCGCGGCCGCATTCGTCATGCCGTCCTGGAACGACGAGGATGACCAGCCTAGCAGCGACAACCTTCTCTCCGACATCGAGTATTCCCTCCCTGATGTGAGTTCTCTATTTTCTCGGCAATGGTTAGTCATTGGTAATTACCTCGACCTAAGACTTAAAGTATGCATGCAATCGTGCTTATTTCTAGATTTTCGTTCCCTTATAGGTATCATTCACGATCTACGATCCCGGTTGGGAGGGCCTAGATCTCGATTGGGAAGTACCATGTGACCATGGGCTAAAACTGAGGAAATATGTTGCATTTGAAGGAACTAACACTGGAAAATGTTTATGGGATGTACAAATCAGGTTTCCTTTTGTTATGTGCAATGGTGACATGAAAAAAATGTGTAGTGTTATGTTGATAATTAGGTCGCATGTTTTTTAGGTTGGCACGGTATGTAAAGCAGTAGTGTGGGTGGATCTTGAGTGGCCAGACGCACTTAAGAAATGTTTGGCCCAGTTGTGGGATATGTATGAGCTTGAAAGGTCGGGGAGATTTACGGATGCTTGTGATGCAGCTGCATAAAATTACAAGCTCTTGGTAGGAAATAAGGAGCTGGAACAAGAAATAAAGAATTTGAAGTCACAACTAATCAATGGGATCTTGGTGGTGGGAACTGCACGGAAGCATCAGAAGGCAGAAAAGGAGAGGGATCATCTCATGGAAGAGAATAAGAAGCTAGATTACTGCATTGCGGATTTGTTGAAGGTTCTGAAGAAGGAGCACAAGGTGAACAAGGACAAGCTACAGAGGATGAGAGAAATTTTAGATGAATAATTTATGCTATGGTAGTATCTGAAACTAGTTAGCTGTAAGACTTTCAATTGTGATATCTTAACTAATCCAAACTCAATCCTTGAGAAAAATAACCTTTCAGAAGAAAGCATAGTTTGCATACATATAGGTCCACGGTTACAAAATCACTACTACATGGATAAAACACGATTTGGTCTGTCAGAACACATAGTTTGTAAAGTAATTCCAGAAGAACTTATAGTTGGCACTGAGCTGGCACGGAGATGCTCGTTTTCCTTCCTGAGATCCTTGATACGTCAGAAATGTATCTATAATTTTTGATGTTCCATGCTTGTTTAGTATCTACTTTGGTATGCTTTGTTTACACTTTGAGGTGTTTTTATATCTTTTCTGGAACTAACCTATTAACAAATAGTCACAGTGCCAGTTGCCTGTTTTCTTCTATTTTTGGTTCCAGAAAGGCAGAAAATCAATATTCTCGGAATTGGACGGGACAAAAGCCAAAGTCAATATTTTACCGTGGGCGACACGAAGTCCAGAGGAGAGACAAAGGGGCAAGCCAGGGCTTCCACACCCCTAGTCGCATCCAGGTGGGCCCGCTCCTGGGAAGGCTATGGTCCCCCTGCCTCGCCTCTTCTCCTATAAGAAGCCCCCCATGCAGAAACCCTAGGCACCCGATTAAAACTCCATGACCTTCCGTAGACGCCGCCACCATTGTCCCTAGATCGGGGGGATCTGAAGTTCTTCCCGGCACCCTGCAGGAGGGGAGATCATCCCGGAGGCCTTCTTATCCGGTATGATGCGTGAGTAGTTACACCTTGGACTATGGGTCCATGTAGTAGATAGCTGGTTGTATCTCCTCCTTGTGCTTTCATGTATAGATCTTGTGAGATCCGTTCATGACCAATATCTAATCTAGTTGTAATCATGCATGTTGTGTTTGCGGGGATGTGATGGATATTGAGATTACTATGTCAAATTGATTAATTGTTTTTTCTTATTGATTCTATCATGTCTGTGTTGTTTGTGATCTTGCATGCTCTTGGCCAAGTAGTTGCTAGTGACTCCAAGAGGGGGTATTTATGCTAGATAGTGGGTTCATGCCTCTAGTTTCCAAGGGAAGTGACCGAAATCTCTTCGGTTGCAGATGTGCTATTTCCACTAGGGAGAAAACAACGGTCTCTTGTTCATGGAACAAGTGGATTGTTTAACTTACACACTTTGCTTAAAGCAGTTGTCTGTTGCTTGGAACTTTATACTGGAGGGGTTCGGATGATAACCTAAAGGTGGACTTCTAGTCATAGATGCAGTTGGATGGCGGTCTGTGTATCTTGTTGTATTGCCCAATCGAATCTCATAGGATCTTTTTGTCTGGTATTGCATTGTTATGCCTTGCTTAGTTCCTGTTAATTGCTCTGCTGTAATTTGTTTACCCTTCATGCCATGTTGTTTATCTAAGGAGAGCACCTCTAGTGAACTATGGACCCCGGTCCAATCTTTACCATTGATACATCATCCACTGATTACTTTCTGCAAACCATTCATCACCTTCCACACCATACAGTTAATCCGTTGTTACAGCAAACCGGTGAGCTTGACAACCTCACTATTCGTTGGGAAAAAGTTTTGAGTTTGTGTTGTGCAGGTTTCCATGTTGCTTGCAACACCTTTGAGACGTTTCCTTCCTCCTACTGGTTCGATAACCTCGGTTTCTTACTGAGAGAAAACTTGTTGTTATGCTGCTTCACACCTTGCTCTTGGGGTTCCCAACGAAGTGATCCTACATCAACTCAGCGCTACATCAATCCTCCAGTTGGGTTCGTTCGATCAGGTACGCTTTGGTTTTTACCTACTCCCTCAGTACTTGGACGTGCGCCTCCTAAAGGTTCAAGCGCTCCGTTTGGGATACGACAAGCTTATCAGTAAGCTTAAGATTATCCCCCATTAGATCCTCGATTATCTCCTCCTTCCCATGCGCCGAGGAGAGACCTTTCTTGTGAAGTTCCTTCCAGCCGGCGATGTCCAACTTCAGATTGTGGAACTTGTCATAAAGTATCGTGACTTCTTCTCTCAGGCAGTCATAGGCGAGTTTCTAAAAATTCTTATTCTCCATTTTAATGTCCATCTTGTCCTTTAGCCAGGTCGACAGTTCTGGGTTAATCTTTCGCATCTTCTGCTGCAACAAAAATATGTGGTTAGTTTCCATAATTTAAAAAATTTAGTATCAAAGTCATAATTTTAAGGACATAGCGATCTAGGATTGTTCAAAATTTAATAAAATCAACTAGTGGCACTATCCTAATTCCAATGTCAGATCAATATAGGCTTTTTCCCAATTCAACTAGATAAACTAGTGGCACAGTCCTAATTCCAATGTCAGAGCAATATAGGCTTTTTCCCAATTCAATAGGATAAACTAGTGGAACAGTCCTAATTTCAATGTCAGAGCAATATAGGTTTTTTCCCAATTCAACGGGATAAACTAGTGGCACAGTCCTAATTTCAATTTCAAATCAACCTAGGACTATCTCTAGCTAACGGTGCTCTGGGTTTTCCAATGTAACCAAATAGTAGTGGCATAGTCATAATCTAATTCCAAGCTCAGATACATAATGGAAAGAAAGGATGATGTCCATTCATGAGAAAACAAACCCATAATTTAGTTGACATGCAAGTAAGTTAAATAGATAAATAAGGAGTTGCTCCAAGATTCCTTAATTGCACGACATATATAAATTACAAAAGCAATGGAGCATGAATTGAGATTCCTGCCACCTCTACTCGGAATATGACTTGGGCATTGCCGATACGCCTCCACCTTGGCCCTCCTCGTTCTCCTTGTTTAGATCCTTGAGCACAGTGAGACCTCGGTCCATGTCCTCCTTCATCTGTCTCACTGCATCTAGGCAACAGTCCCTGCCATTGTAGGCTTCGATGACAACCTTTTCTTTGTTGATGCGTTCTCTAAGTGCCTTGGTAGCTTCCTCCTGCTGGAGGATTCATCTATTCTAGAGATTCTTCTTGTCACACATGAGTACGTAATTAACTTGATGGCCAGGTATTGTTTGGTCAAGCTGTGTGCGATTAACTTATATAGCTCGTCGATCACCCTCTGCATCTCTCCGCGCTCTGCTTTGAGCCTCTTGATATCAAGTGAAAAATCAAGCGTGATCTCCTTCTGCGGAGACAAATTCCTTGAAGGAGCTCATTAGCCTGGGTTAGGGAGCATTCACCCTGCAGTTGGTTTCAATCTTGGCATTGATCACGACCACCTTTTCACGGAATTGGTTGTCAATCTTGGAAATGATCGTGGCCACCTTGTCACGGCAATCATCCTTCGCTTGTTGCATCATTCATGTTATTTAAAATAGGTACTCTATAATTGTACTGCATGTTCCAGGGAAGGACAATATTCAAAACACAAAAACCCCAATGTGTCTACGAAGGACAATATTGAATAAAAGGATTGAGCGTGTTCCCTACTCAGAGGCTACTTGCGGGCAGACACGATCTAATATTTCCACATTTAGAATTTAAAAAATAAAACCAAATGCATGTCAGCGGCATTATGATTGGTAAAAAGTGTGGGGATTTCCTACCTTGCTGAGCTAGGGAACGGGGTCGAACGGGTCCTGTGACACTGCCGCCATCGTGATGGTTTCAGGGTCCATGGCCGCCCTGGAATATGTAGGGTAGTAACAAGAAGAAGAATAAGAAGTAGAAATAGAAGAAGAAAACAGAGAATAATAATAATAATAAGAAGACTGTATCGGGAGGAGCCCTCACCTATTGGAACATTTAGTGCCATTGCTAGGAGACATTGGGCCTCTGTGCGAGGGGGGATTGAGCAGCTGGTTCAGCAAGAAATTTCTGGCGGCGAGCTCTCTCGTTTCTCTCCGCATGTGTCGTGGTATTGCCGACGAGTACGCCATGGAGGGGTCCTCACAGTGCGTGTTTAGAGATGTGGGGTAAGAAGGACGGTTGACGGGTACGAGGTAACACATCTTACCCAGGTTTAGATCCCACAACGGTGGCGGAATCCTACTCCTGCTATAAATCACTATAAGGGCAATACGCCGAGTTACAGAGATAGGTTTGCTATGCGAGGTTGTGTGTATCGATCTATGATCGTATGAGATTGTATGAAGTTGTATCGATCTATGATCGTATGAGATTGTCTGAAGTTGTGCCCTAAAGGCTCCCATAGGCCCGAGTTATATAGTCGCTAGGTCCTAGGGTTACAGGGAAAAGTCCTAGCCGGACACGTTACAGAGTCCTACACCGTCTATTACTAGTATTGTGTATCTTGCACTCCAAGGCTCCGGGTATGCTGGTAACTCCACCGTAGCCTTCCTTTATCCGGCATGGGCCTCCCTTCTGGATCCACCTAACTGGGACGCCCAGCAGGCCATAGGCCATGCTACCGACTATGGGCCACCCGGATTAGCCGGATAAGAGACATGCTATAAGGACACCCATATAGCATATCCCCAATAGTAGCCCCCGGAGAACTCCGAGATCTTGAGACGTCTTTCCTCTTCACGTGGAATGCTCCGTCTAGATGGATGTCGGCAGATCGTCAAGCAACATCTTGTAGTCCTACCAAAGAACCCTGCAAGGTTTTCTCCGTCTTCAACTTGTAATCCGGAGAAATGCTGAATCTTCCATCGTACTCTTCTGTAGTCGGATTAAATCCGTCCATGCCGGAATCTTCGATGTGACGGCTCTTCTACCCGTGTTAGCTAGGACGACGTAGGCTTAGGTCAGCGACGCCTCGTAACTCACACATGCAGAGAACGCAATCATATCCGATTTTCTCGCGCGAGCGATACGAACCGTTGGCGGCGGCGGTTGGAGACGTATGAAATTTCCGCAGCACGCCAAACACGCCGTCTACGCAAAGAAGTCCGATTAGCTGCACAAATCTTGATGCTGAGGATGATAAATAGTAACCGTGGGGAATTTTCCACTTTTTACCCCATTCTTCTCGCGTCGTCTTCTTCCTCCAGCCGCACGTCTCCTCGAGCTCTCCGCGAGAAACCTCGGAAACCCTAGCTTCCACCTGCGTTATTCGCACCTATCCATCACTCCATGGCCAGCAGCAGCTCCTCCCCATCGATGGCGGCGTCGAGTGAAGCCGCGACAAAGCCGGCGAACTCCATCGTCGTGCCCCCAGAGGCCTTGGTCATCCCTGCATCGGCGGTGATCGAGTCCACCGGCGGCGACCAAAATCTGGCAGCGCTAGAGCCACTAGAAGAAGAGCCAGACTCGCATAAGGGTGACTGGCATGGCTCGGACATCACCTACCGCGACATCCAAGAGATGGTCGCCGAAGGATACCTCCCCGTGACGGAGAGGATCGCCTGGTGGGCGGTGCCGGCCGGCGAGGTGACACCTTCTCCCCAAGCCGGAGAAAAGGTGTACCTCAAAGCTCAGCTGGTACGCGACGTTTCCCTGCCCATCTCCCACTTCTTCCTCTCCATCTTAAACCACTACAAGGTCCAGCCCCATAACCTCTCCCCCAATAGTATCTTAGTGCTTAGAAACTTCGCGGTACTTTGCGAGGGTTATCTAGGGATAAGGCCTAGGTTAGACTTGTTCGTGTACTTCTTCACCGTCAAACGTGAAGCCGGACATAGTAAGGAGGAGCTTAGGAACTGCGGCACCAAAAGCTTCAAGATTCGACCTGGCCGGCAGTTCCACGACATCGTCGGCCACAAGTCCTACAAGAACTGGCAGCGGACGTACTTCTACGGCCCCGACATTCCTTTGGCGGGCCGAGAAGTGACGTACCCGGACTTCGTGGATGGAGCCGCCGATGAAGTTTCCACATGGAGATCCCATGCCTCCCTTCCCTCCGACCTCGACGCTTCTCGCGCAATAGGGCGAATCGAATGGTTCGTAGAGACGGGTTTGACCGGCTTGGACCTAGCTATGTGTTGGTTCATCAGGCGAATCCAACCTCTGCAGCACCGTGCAAAGTTCATGCACAATTATACCAGTGATCGAAGGGATACCCTCCGGATCTCCGTGGATAACTTCTCGAGCGACTCCGTCAAGCTCCGCCTAAAGGAAATCATCAAGGTGAAGGATAAGAAGCGTGGCTTCACCATCACCTATGACATGTTCGTAGAAGGCAAGTGCCCAAAGGTAGGTATTTATTTTCCGTGTCCGACATATGATCCAGTTTTTCCGTCTTGCCAATACCATCTTATCTAACACTGTGATTTCTCACTTAACAGCTTAGCGATCTAGATGAGGGCAACCTGGCTGCCCAAATCTATGATCCAAAAATGAAGGAAGTCACGGTCGTGTCCGACGACGATGTCCCGTTGGCGCGAAAGCGGAAGAGCTCCACCTGTGACGCTGCCGACGGAGGCAAGAAGAAGAAGACGGAGGGTGGAGTCTCCAAGAAGACGGAGGCGGAAAAGAGAAAAGCCACCGGGATTTTTGCCAAATCGCCCCCCCTAGTGTAAGCTTCTCATTCTCCGACATTGTCTATTTATCTGTCTTGTTCCTATACTTACGCATTTTGCACGTCTCAGGAAGAAAGCCACGACCAGCCTCAAGAAGACCTCCAAAACTTTGGGGGGCTCTAGAAATATCAAAGACATGCTGCATCGCGATGCCTCCCCCGCCATCGCCCCTGCTACCCCTGCTGTCAAGACCTCGTCTGCCCCGACAAGATCACAAGCTAAGGAGGCACCAGGCCCTTTCGTCATGGAAGAGGATTCTGGCGCCTCTACCGAACTCGCTGTTGTCGGCGAGCAGACGACGCAGGAGAGCACCGCTCAACAAATGGTTGAAGCTCTGGCTAAGGATTCCATCGGTGGCGGCAAGGCGGTGGTGGAAGCTGGTACCTCTGCCGAAGGCGGTGCCCTTGCTCCCCATAAACCCTTTGAGTTTCCGAAGATAGTTTACCCGGCTCTCACGCCGAGTAACACAACTTTGGTTCCTGGAGGAGTACCGTCATCTTCGGCGTGCGGTCTTGAGGAGCTACTCCGACAAGCGGATATCTTGCAAGGAAATAGCATCTCCTCTGGCAAGCTGCTAGCCGAGAGCGCTACAAACCTCAAGATTATTGCACTTGTAAGTTTTACTTCTCCTTTTGCATTTCATATGAGTATCCCACTGTAGCCCCCGAGGATGTAGATGGAAAACCATAGGTTTTGCATCTATATGCTCTAAGAGTGACTAAGTTAGAAAAAACTCTCACTGTAGCCCCCAAGCATTTAGATGGAATGAATTATTCCGACTAGATGCTTTAAGAGTAGCATAAGCAGTGTTTATAATTTTCAATACTGTATCCCCCAAGCCTCTAGTTGCAACTGAATTAGTTTCGACTAGATGCTTAAAGAAAAGCTAAGCAGATTCCGAGTTAAAAACTTTATACTTTAGCCCCCAAGCTTCTAATCGAGAAATGAATTAGCTCCGACTAGATGCTTAAAGAAAATCTAATCATATTGCTAAGTTAAAAAAATCTCGCTGTAGCCCCCGAGAATCTAGGTGGAAAAATTTCCGACTAGATGCTCCAAGCAGACTAAACAACGGTTTAGCGTTTTCCTTTTTTACACAGAACGAGAATGCTCGGAGGGGCATGGCCAACGACAAGTACCAGAAGATGCGCGCAGATCTTGAAGCCGAAAAGGGTAAAACTGCCATCTTGAAGGAACAAATCATCACAAACAAGAGTCTGTTTTCTTTTTGCGCATTTCCGTCTTGTTTCTGTGCCTTCATTCTCTGAGTACTCACTCTGTACTTTGTTTTCTCCGACTTGCAGAACATGTTGCCAAGGACAAGGACATTGTCGAGCAGTCCAACCACATCCAGCAGCTGGACAGCTAGAACAAGATCCTTAAGGAGGAGAGGAAGGAGATGCTGAAAATGCATGAGGATTCCATGAAGGCCCTACAGGACTCCGCCTCCACGGAAATCAATCTCTTGAAGGACGATCTTGCGATCTTAAAAGATCAAAAGCAAGCTGCTGATGAGCAAAACCAACGCCACAACGAGGCGTTTAAGCTCCTCCAACAAGAGAAAGAATCCCTGGTGGACATCCTCTGGCAGGCTAAGGCCAGCATCTTCAGTAAGTTTCCTCTGCCTTGTATTTCTGTAGTCTAGATACTTAGAATTTATTAAACTCATGCGCTCCTTGTCGGAATGTGCAGCTCCTATGGGTTTAACTCGCTCGCCTCCTTCGGACAAGGAATGCATGGTTCTTGCCGGCAACTTCATCAATACCGCCATCACCCAGGCCAAAGAGATTGCCAATCCCCTCCAGATATACATCAAGGCCTCGGACTCTGTGATGAAGTACTCGGAGATTCTACGTCGAGCCCCTGAGCGTGTTACAAGCTGGAAAGCTTCATGTGCACGGGCTGGCGCAAGGATGGCGCTGTCAATGGTGAAGGCACACTACAAAGATGCCGACATCGACACGGTGACCTCTGGTATCCCCGACGTTGACGATGACGGCAAAGAGATTGATCATGAAGCCATCTTATCACCACTCGCGGGTTATGACACCAGAGTTGCCGAGTTGGTGGACGTCGACGTCTTCGTGCCCATGAACACCATCGACAATGTCAACCAAGACTCCTCCGAGTCTCATCATAGTGCCGACGTTGAGGGTGATTCTCCGGCTGGTGACGATGCTGCTTCCAAGTCTCCTGCGCCCAAGGAATGAAAAACACTATGTAATATTTGTTTCACCTTTGGTGTGTGCACGGAAAAAACTTGGTGATGTAAATTTAAGGAGGAAAACAATGGTTGTTATGTCCTACTACTTAATAACTAGTTTCCAGCATGTATATATTTTTAGCAAGTGCTGGCTTATCCATTACTTTGGTTCTTATGCTGGACTTTTTGTGAGTCGGAAGACTCATTGTCGGAACCAAGCGCTTTAGGTGATGATGCCCAATGGCACCGTCGATAACCTGAGCACAAAATCGCCACCAATAAGTGTCGAAAGTCACTACTCCAGAATCCACATAAAAACGACAAAGAACGTGTCACTAGAGGAAAAAGGGCCATCCGTTCGCGACCCCTCGGAGCATTAGTACCGGTTGCGCCAAAGAATCGACTAAGGGCACGCTGGCCCTTTGGAGCGCACGGGTGGGGCATGGGTCCCGGTTGGTAAGATGCGTCGTTGGAGCCACCAACCGACTAAAGGTTTGGCCACCACGTGGCTGCACGCACCTTTAGTCCCATTGTCGGCTTCAACCGACTAAAGGCCCCTGCCCTCTATAAATGCAACGCCACCCTCTCCTCCACTCTATTTTTTCAATGGTAAGGTGTGAGGGTGTGTGCTAGTTTTTTCATGCATGCATTGAAGGTGTTTGTTGAAATGTTTGAGTGAAAATCCTGAATTTCTCATAGAAAAAAATATAGAAGGTGTTCGACGACTTGAGCTTTCTCCTCTTTATTTCCTCGATCGAGGTTAGCAATCTTATCTTTTCTAGGTCATTGATACAATTCATGTGTCGGTGTGAATTGGTTATTTCACTATTTATGATGTCCTGTTTTTGATAAACTTACTTATATGATGCGATGAACTATCGGAATGGATGTACGGTGACCGCGGGTAGCCGTATATCAAAGGCGTGGATAAATTTATCGATGTGGCTACGGCAAACAAAGATAATGGATTTATACGTTGTCCATGTGTTCAATGTCGAACAACAAGGAGTACTCTTCCTCGAAAATCATTCGCGCCACCGATTATGAAAGGTTTCATGCCCAACTATAATTGCTGGACCAAGCACGGGAAAGAGGGGTTATGATGGAAGATGGTGAAGAAGAAGATGATGATAATAACTATCGTCATATGTTTCAATACAAGGATACCGCAATGGAAGACAATGGAGAGGAAAAGGTGAAGAACGGCATCGATGAGCCATGATGAACTTGGTAGGGTCATTTCGATGCAAAGCGAGACCGTGAAATGTAAATGAGAAGTTGAAGTTAGAGGGCATGTTAGAAGATCACAAGAAATTGTTGTACCCAAATTGTGAAGATGGCAGACAAAGCTCGCGACAATGGAATTGTTGCGATGGAAGGCAGAGTGGTCTAACTGACTCCTCATTTGAAAAGATGTGAAAATAATGAAGCCAAGTTTCCAAAACATAACGAACTTCCCGAGAGTACCTACGAAGCAAAGAAGACTCTCTGTCCTCCGGGATTAGATGTGCAAAAGATACATGCATGCATTAATGATCGCATCCTCTACCACGGTAAGGAGTATGAGAATTTAGATAAATGCCCGTATGCAACGCTGCTATGTATAAGATCGACGAGATGACCCCGTGATGTTGAGGGAGAGCCTCCAAGAGGGTTCCTCATAAGGTTATGTGGTATGCTCCTATAATACCAAGGTTGAAACGCATGTTTAGAAACAAAGAGCATGCCAGTTGTTGCGATGGCACAAAGAAGACCGTAAGAAAGAAGGGGAGTTGAGACACCACCGATGGGTCACAAGTGGAGAAAAATCGAGAGACTTCCTGCACTTTGCAGTGACGCAAGGAACTTATGGTTTGGTCTAAGCACGGATGGCATGAATCCTTTTGGGGAGCAGAGTGCAATACAAAGACTGCCCGTGACTCTATGTATCTACAACCTGCCTCCTTGGTTGTGCATGAAGCGTAAGTTCATTATGATGCCAAGCTCATCCAAGGCCTGCAACCGGCAACGACATTGATGTGTACCTTAGGCCATTAGTTAAAGAACTCTTACGCTTGTTGGGCAAACCAGGTGTACGTGGGATGAGAACAAACAGAGCCATTTAATCTACGAGGGTTGTTATTCAGAACCATCAATGATTGGCTCGCTTTAGTAACCTTTCGTGATGCATAAACAAAGGATATAAGGCATGCACCCACTGTTTAGATAAGACCGAAGGTACATATTTGCATAAATGCAAGAAGGTTGTGTACCTAGCGAATCGATTTATTTCTTCCGACCAATCATCCCGTAAGAAAGAAAGGCAAGCATTTCAAAGGTGAGGCATCACCGAAGAAGCCCAACTCCCACCGGTGATGATGTATTTGGTATGGTCAAGGACATAGAAGTAATCTTTGAAAGGGTCCCGCGGTCAATCAGTTCAACGACGCCGCTACAGACACGCACCCATGTGGAAGAAGAAATCTATATTTTGGGAGCTGCCATATTGGAAAGTCCTGCGTTCCGCTTCTTCAATCGACGTGATGCACGTGATTTAAGAATCTCTGCGTGAACTCGCTAGGATTCCTAGGCGTATGGGAAGACAAAAGATACACCAAGCACGGAGGACCAACAAATTATGAAAGACCCAAAGAACATGCATACAGATAACAAGACGGATAAAGGGCGCCACTTAAGTCGTGTCCTATGCTCTTACCAAAGCAGAGAAGGAAATCTTTTTTGAAGTCCTTTACAGGGCTTCTCATCTAATATAAAGGGGATAATAAATATGGCAGAGAAAAAGTTCCAAAACCTGAAGTCTCATGACTGTCACGTGATTATGACGCAGTTGCTTCCGATTGCATTGAGGGGGCTTCTACCGGAAAATGTTCGAGTACCCATTGTGAAGCTCATTCCTCAATGCAATATCTCAGAAGGTAACCAATCCAGATATTCTGCCAAGGTTACAGAAGGATGTGGTACAATGTCTTGTTAGTTTTGAATTGGTGTTCCCACCATCCTTCTTCAATATTATGACGCATCTCCTGGTTCATCTAGTGGAAGAGATTGCCATTCTCGGTCCGGTATTTCTGCACAATATGTTCCCCTTTGAGAGGTTCATGGGAGTATTAAAGAAATATGTTCATAACCGTATAGACTGTAGGAAGCATCTCCAAGGGATATGGAACAGAGGAGGTCATTGAGTTTTGTGTTGACTTTATTCCCGACCTTAAGCCGATTGGTGTTTCGACTCATGCATGAGGGAAGACTAAGTGGAAAAGGCACGCTGGGAAAGAAAGCAATGATATGTAGGGACGGGATTCTTTCACTAAAGCACACTACAGCTTCTACATAATTCCACCTTGGCAGCCCAGATATGGAGGAACACAAGAATATTGTACGCCCAAAAACCCGGGAATCCTGAATCATGGATTACAGATGAACACATGAAGTCTGCGGTGGTTGGATGCGGACACATCTCTTGAATGACACCACCGTTGGAGATCAGCTATACTTGTTGTCACACACCATCTTCATCGTATTGAATTTCCAAGGGTACGAAATAAATGGGAATACATTCTACACGATCGCCTAAGATAAAAAGAGCACCAACCAAAATAGTGGTGTCCGCTTTGATGCAATAGACGAGAATGGACAAAAGGACACATATTATGGTTACGTAGAGGAGATGTGGGAACTAGCCTATGGAGGCTCTTTTAAGGTCCCTTTGTTTCACGCAAATGGGTCAACCTGAATGGGGAAGGGTAAAGATAGACCAGTTGTAAGGAATGACAACAAAGGATCTCAACAATCTTGGTTATAGAGATGAACCATTCGTCCCTAGCCAATGATGTGTCTCAGTTTTCTATGTGAAGGACATGTCCTCCGCATCAAAAAAAAAAATATGCAAACGAATACATCATATGATGAGCCAAAGCGCCACATAGTTCTTTCAGGAAAAGAAACATCGTGGGAATCGAGGACAAGATGTATATGTCAAGATTATAATAAGTTTGATGAAATTCGCCTTCACAAAGGAAAACACCCAAGCATTCCGCTAAGTAAAGAAGATGCTCCATGGTTACGCCTCAAGCGGTCATAAGGAATGACATATGCCAAGAAGTTCATGCTCATATTATGTAACTCTAGTTCATGTCTTTCGCTGTTTGTGGCTTGACCAAGGATATCTTTTCGCGGTTTGTGGCCTTTAGTCCCGGTTTTGTAGTCTCGCTTTTAATATTAATAAATGTCTTGAGTGTTAGTCCCATTTTGTGGCTGGACCGAGTGCCTCTATGACCGTTCTCGGAGATGCCGAGGACCTGGCTCCGCTCGGCATCTCCTCGAAACTGGCCGCAGTGGTGTCCTCGCCTCGAAAACCATCTTGCATCTTGTAACTTCACTAACTAGATCAATACGCCTGAGCTAACTAATTTCACATATTAGGAGTGCCTCTATGACCAGTTTCTGAGATGCCGAGGACCGGCTCCGCTGGCATCTCCCCGAACTGGCCGCAGTGGTGTCCCTACTCTCGAAAACCATCTTGCAGCTTGTAACTTCACTAACTAGATCAATACGCCTCGAGCTAACTAATTTCACATATTAGGAGTGCCTCTATGACCAGTTTTCGGAGATGCCGGAGGACTGGGCTCATGGCATCTCCTCAAACTGGCCGCAGTGGTGTCCTCGCCTCGAAAACCATCTTGTAGCTTGTAACTTCACTAACTAGATCAATACGCCTGAGCTAACTAATTTCACATATTAGAGTGTTTATGACAGCTTTCTGAGATGCCGGAGGATCTGGCTCAAGCATCTCCTCAAATCGGCCGTAGTGGTGTCCTCGCTCTAAAACCATCTTGGAGATGCCTCAAACCGGCGGAGGACTGACTCACAAGGATGCATATTTATAGTACAAGCAGCTCGGCATAATGTCGACACTCACGACATAATGTCGACACTCACCCCTATTATTAGTGCCGATTATTTTAGTCTCGGTTGGTGTCTCCAACCGACTAAAGGTTCATCTTTAGTCCCGGTTGGTGACACCATCCGACAAGGTATAAGCCGACGACATAATGTCGACACTCACCCTATTATTAGTGTTGTCTGCCCACTGCCATAATCCTTTTCAACAAGTTGGTTTCTCCAACCGAGACTAAATATGAACCTCTCTTTATATAGGCATTTCTCTATTTATTAGGTAACACTTAAGACATTTATTAATATTAAAACCGACAAATCGGACTAGCTAACAAACCGACAAATTCAAAAAATCCGAACAATGAAAATCCTTCAAGTGGTGTCATATTATGTTACATAGTTGAAAGGAAAAACCAGACTTGGTATATTGATCATGTTTCAAAAACCTTCACAAAATGACCTATCATGTTCGAGGTTTCATGGCTTTCGTCAAATGACCGATGTTATGTGCTGAATCACGGCATAGTTTGTGATGTTGTGCCCATATTATGCATGTGTGGACATTGGTATGGAGAACAATGTTGCAGAGGAAGTTTTCCTTTTCGCATCGAAAAGCCCTTTTCCATTTTCTCCGAGCAAAAAAATCGCTTTTGTGAAGTAACCACCAAAATGCCGTTTCACAATGCTACCGTCCCATTTTCCTAAAATACTAGACCACCTTACATGGACTATCTCCCAACCGGTACATCTCAAACCTTTTTCGCCCATCCCGGTAAAAGGATAAATGTCTCGCCGATCCATAGGAAGTGGGTCCGATTTGTACTATGTACATGATCTATCGCCTGATTTTTTGAAAAATCATTTTAGACTCGCAATATGTGGTTTCTTCAGAGATCCAATGCAGTTCTAACGATGCCCGCCCCTATCTTCATGCACACCGGTTCACCATAGTTAGAAATTCGATAATTCAAACGGGCATAATAAATTCAAAAAAATCCGAACAATGAAAATCCTTCACGTGGTGTCATATTATGTTACATAGTTGAAAGGAAAATACCAGACTTGGTATATGGATCATGTTTCAAAAACCTTCACAAAATGACCTATCATGTTCGAGGTTTCATGGCTTTCATCCAAATGACCGATGTTATGCTTAATCACGGCATAGTTTGTGATGTTGTGCCCATATTATGCATGTGTGTGGACATTGGTATGGAGAACAATGTTGCAGAGGAAGTTTTCCTTTTGTCGCACGGAAAAGCCCTTTTCCATTTTCCGAGCGCAAAAACGGGTCGCTTTGTGAAGTAACCACCAAAATGCCGTTTCACAATGCTACCGCCGTCCCATTTTCCTAAAATACTAGACCACCTTACATGGACTATCTCCCAACCGTACATCTCAAACCTTTTCGTCCATCCCGTAAAAGGATAAATGTCTCGAATCCAGGAAGTGGGTCCGATTTGTACTACAGTACATGATCTATCGCCTGTGATTTTTTGAAAAATCATTTTAGACTCGCAATATGTGGTTTCTTCAGAGATCCAATGCAAGTTCTAACGATGCCCGCCCCTATCTTCATGCACACCGTTCGACCATAGTTAGAAATTCGATAATTCAAAACGGGCATAATAAATTCAAAAAATCCGAACAATGAAAATCCTTCACGTGGTGTCATATTATGTTACATAGTTGAAAGGAAAAATACCAGACTTGGTATATGGATCATGTTTCGAAAAAACCTTCACAAAATGACCTATCATGTTCGAGGTTTCATGGCTTTTCGTCCAAATGACCGATGTTATGTGCTTAATCACGGCATAGTTTGTGATGTTGTGCCCATATTATGCATGTGTGTGGACATTGGTATGGAGAACAATGTTGCAGGAGGAAGTTTTCCTTTTTGTCGCACGGAAAAGCCCTTTTCCATTTTCCGAGCGCAAAAACGGTCGCTTTGTGAAGTAACCACCAAAATGCCGTTTCACAATGCTACCGCCCCATTTTCCTAAAATACTAGACCACCTTACATGGACTATCTCCCAACCGGTACATCTCAAACCTTTTCGTCCATCCCGTAAAAGGATAAATGTCCAATTGAATCGGGAAGTGGGTCCGATTTGTACCATGTACATGATCTATCGCCTGATTTTTGAAAAATCATTTTAGACTCGCAATATGTGGTTTCTTCAGATCCAATGCAGTTCTAACGATGCCCCTATCTTCATGCACACCGTTCGACCATAGTTAGAAATTCGATAATTCAAAACGGGCATAATAAATTCAAAAAAATCCGAACAATGAAAATCCTTCACGTGGTGTCATATTATGTTACATAGTTGAAAGGAAAATACCGCACTTGGTATATGGATCATGTTTCAAAAACCTTCACAAAATGACCTATCATGTTCGAGGTTTCATGGCTTTCGTCCAAATGACCGATGTTATGTGCTTAATCACGGCATAGTTTGTGATGTTGTGCCCATATTATGCATGTGTGTGGACATTGGTATGGAGAACAATGTTGCAGAGGAAGTTTTCCTTTTTATGCATCTAAAAGCCCTTTTCCATTTTCCGAGCGCAAAAACGGGTCGCTTTGTGAAGTAACCACCAAAATGCCGCTTTCACAATGCTACCGCCCCATTTTCCTAAAATACTAGACCACCTTACATGGACTATCTCCCAACCGTACATCTCAAACCTTTTCGCCCATCCCGTAAAAGGACAAATGTCCGACCCAGCAGGAAGTGGGTCCGATTTGTACTACAGGTACATGATCTATCGCCTGATTTTTTGAAAAATCATTTTAGACTCGCAATATGTGGTTTCTTCAGAGATCCAATGCAAGTTCTAACGATGCCCGCCCCTATCTTCATGCACACCGTTCGACCATAGTTAGAAATTCGTATAATTCAAAACGGGCATAATAAATTCAAAAAAATCCAACAATGAAAATCCTTCACGTGGTGTCATATTATGTTACATAGTTGAAAGAAAAATACCGACTTGGTATATGGATCATGTTTCAAAAACCTTCACAAAATGACCTATCATGTTCGAGGTTTCATGGCTTTCGTCCAAATGACCGATGTTATGTGCTTAATCACGGCATAGTTTGTGATGTTGTGCCCATATTATGCATGTGTGTGGACATTGGTATGGAGAACAATGTTGCAGAGGAAGTTTTCCTTTTGTCGCATCGAAAAGCCCTTTTCCATTTTCCGAGCGCAAAAACGGGTCGCTTTGTGAAGTAACCACCAAAATGCCGCTTCACAATGCTACCGCCCCATTTTCCTAAAATACTAGACCACCTTACATGGACTATCTCCCAACCGACATCTCAAACCTTTTCGCCCATCCCGTAAAAGGATAAATGTCTCAAATCGGCAGGAAGTGGGTCCGGTTTGTACTATGTACATGATCTATCGCCTGTGATTTTTTGAAAAATCATTTTAGACTCGCAATATGTGGTTTCTTCAGAGATCCAATGCAGTTCTAACGATGCCCGCCCCTATCTTCATGCACACCGGTTCGACCATAGTTAGAAATTCGATAATTCAAAACGGGCATAATAAATTCAAAAAATCCGAACAATGAAAATCCTTTATGGTGTCATATTATGTTACATAGTTGAAAGGAAAATACCAGACTTGGTATATTGATCATGTTTCAAAAACCTTCACAAAATGACCTATCATGTTCGAGGTTTCATGGCTTTCGTCCAAATGACCGATGTTATGTGCTGAATCACGGCATAGTTTGTGATGTTGTGCCCATATTATGCATGTGTGGACATTGGTATGGAGAACAATGTTGCAGAGGAAGTTTTCCTTTTGTCGCACGGAAAAGCCCTTTTCCATTTTCCGAGCGCAAAAACGGGTCGCTTTGTGAAGTAACCACCAAAATGCCGCTTCACAATGCTACCGTCCCATTTTCCTAAAATACTAGACCACCTTACATGGACTATCTCCCAACCGTACATCTCAAACCTTTTCGCCCATCCCGTAAAAGGATAAATGTCTGCCGAATCGCAGGAAGTGGGTCCGGTTTGTACTACAGTACATGATCTATCGCCTGTGATTTTTGAAAAATCATTTTAGACTCGCAATATGTGGTTTCTTCAGAGATCCAATGCAAGTTCTAATGATGCCCGCCCCTATCTTCATGCACACCGTTCGACCATAGTTAGAAATTCGATAATTCAAAACGGCATAATAAATTCAAAAAAATCCGAACAATGAAAATCCTTCATGGTGTCATATTATGTTACATAGTTGAAAGGAAAAATACTGACTTGGTATATTGATCATGTTTCAAAAACCTTCACAAAATGACCTATCATGTTCGAGGTTTCATGGCTTTCATCAAATGACCGATGTTATGTCAATCACGGCATAGTTTGTGATGTTGTGCCCATATTATGCATGTGTGTGGACATTGGTATGGAGAACAATGTTGCAGAGGAAGTTTTCCTTTGTCGCATTTTAAAAGCCCTTTTCCATTTTCCGAGCGCAAAAACGGGTCGCTTTTGTGAAGTAACCACCAAAATGTCGCTTCACAATGCTACCGCCCCATTTTCCTAAAATACTAGACCACCTTACATGGACTATCTCCCAACCGTACATCTCAAACCTTTTCCCATCCCGTAAAAGGACAAATGTCTCATTAATCGGCAGAAGTGGGTCCGGTTTGTACTATGTACATGATCTATCGCCTGTGATTTTTGAAAAATCATTTTAGACTCGCAATATGTGGTTTCTTCAGAGATCCAATGCAGTTCTAACGATGCCGTCCCCTATCTTCATGCACACCCGGTTCGACCATAGTTAGAAATTCAGATAATTCAAACGGGCATAATAAATTAAAAAAAATCCGAACAATGAAAATCCTTCGCGTGGTGTCATATTATGTTACATAGTTGAAAGGAAAATACCGACTTGGTATATTGATCATGTTTCAAAAACCTTCACAAAATGACCTATCATGTTCGAGGTTTCATGGCTTTCATTCAAATGACCGATGTTATGTGTCAATCACGATAGTTTGTGATGTTGTGCCCATATTATGCATGTGTGTGGACATTGGTATGGAGAACAATGTTGCAGGAGGAAGTTTTCTTTTGTCGCACGGAAAAGCCCTTTTCCATTTTCCCGAGCGCAAAAAATCGCTTTAAAAATTAATATTCAAAAATAGAATATAAGTTAATTCATTTTAAAAGGTTACATTATTTATTTTTAAAATAGAATATGTTTTGAATTATTTATTCAAATCCATACACTTCTTATGTTTAAAGTTTTTCTAAATTCCAAATTGATATTAAAAAAATATAAGTTAATTCATTTTTAATTGTAAATGGTTCATATTTTAAAAGGTGACATTAATTATTTTTTAAAAATAGAATATGTTTTTGAATTATTTATTCAAATCCAAACACTTCTTATGTTTAAAGTTTTTCTAAATTCCAAATTGAAATTAAAAAAATATAAGTTAATTCATTTTTAATTGTAAATGGTTCATATTTTAAATGGTTACATTAATTATTTTTAAAATGTAAAATAGTTTTGAATTATTTATTCAAATCCAAACACTTCTTATGTTTAAAGTTTTTCTAAATTCCAAATTAATTATCATTTAAAAACAATACAAATTTAAACCCCAAAATAAAAAATAAGGCGAACAGAGAGAAAATACCGAAAAATTTTGAAAATAGAATATGTCCGTTGGAGCCACCAACCGACTAAAGACCTCGGCCAACGCTTGGGCTGCTGAAAATATTGAGTATAGGTCCCGGTGGCTCCAACTGACGATGTTCTTTAGTCCCGTTGGAGCCACCAACCGACTAAAGGCCCTTCGCTTATAATCGACGCCTCCTCTTCTTCTTCCCCATCTCACTTCTGCTTCTCACTAATCGCGCTACTTCGACGCCGGCAGTTGCCCGAGCTCGCCGCCACCCGCTGCGTCCCGCCACCGCCACGCCTCCGCCCACGCTCCTCGCTACTTTTCCTCGCGTGACCTCAATCGCTGGATTGGAAGCTCGTCCGCATCGCCTCCGCTGATTCCGTCTCCCGAGATCGCCTGACCTCGCCACCACCTCCGCATGTTCTGGTGATCTGCTGATCCTCGTGTTCTTCTTTCTCTCCTCTCCTCTGTGCTACTCTCCTGCAGTTCGACGACGCCGCCGAGCTCGACGGAGGCGACGCCGGTGACCAACAAGGAGCGGCGCCACCCTTTCTCCTCGTGATCACGCTCTCTAACGCGCCCATCCGCTGGTCTGGGAGCTCGCTATCGCCGCTGCCACTGCGAAGCTCACTGCCCGGTGACGTCGTCGACGCCACTGTGCTTTCGCGTGGCGGTGATGTGGCCTAGGCCATCACCAGCCTCGGTGGGTTCTTCTCTGTGGTAGGAAAATGATCTCACGCCGGAGGCTGAGTTGGCACTAGGGCCCTTCTGGGTCCCCTTTGGCTAGGGCCGGTGTAAAAACTATTTGCCTTTTTTAATTCCGAAATGACTTAATATTGTAAAATCAATAACTTATTGTTTATAAGTCGAAAAAATACAAATAATATATCAAATTGTTCAAAAATGAAACCTATCTATCTAAACTATAATCATGCATTGTTCAACAACTTAAATGACAAGTATAATTAGAAGAACAAATGCACCCTCTCATATGTTCCGAGTTTCGAGTTAGGATTTTCACCCTCTAACCCCGATGAAATCGTCGAGCATGTCTTAGGGTTACATTCAATGCAAATTAACTTGTCATATCATCATACTTGCTTGAGCATTGCATCGATGCCATGTGTTGATTGTTTCCTTTCTTTCGTGTTTCGATTATTAGGTTTATTATTAGTTAGGTATTATTAGGTTTATTAATTACTTTGGTATTATTGGTCTTCGCCCCACTGGTCATCACCGTGGGTAGCCCTGCACGATTCACATTGTCAAGCAACTTAGGTGCATGTGGGTTCGACGATGTGCCTATCTACTACACGGTTTCCTTTCTTCATTTTTATTATTGTGTATGTATATATTAGGGTTTCTCAATTAGGGTTTATATCTCTCAACACCGCATTAACTTTCTCCTTTAGCCGCTTTGACTTATTCGCTTTTCCACCTATGCGTAAAATATGGACCCACACGAGACGAAGAAAAGGAAGAGTTGATCCAAGGTGTGATCCGTGGGGAAGATAATTTAGACGTATCAACGCTTCGAACAACTCCGTGAGGGTGATCCTCTTTACCGGAGTAGACAACTTGTTTGAGGTTGAAGGTGTTGCCTTCCGTGAGGGAGAAGGCGATGCCTTGTGTAATCGAAGACGACCGCCCGGCAAGGTGCATGTAATATAAATCAATTAATTAATTAATCATCTGCTATCTATATAGAAATAGTAACGGCGATCTTTCTTCTTTAGCCCTCCTGATCAAGGAATCTCTGAAAAGAGCGACGAGGCCCAACCAAAAGTTGGAAGACCATGAGAGGTTCAGATCGAAGATGTCAGAGACTATCGACCAGCCCCGGTTGTCGCAAACAAATTTGTGGCACAATGTGGAGTAATCGTTAGGGACTTAATCCTGATCACCATTCGAAATTAGAATAGGCCTGCTGATGCGGAATAAGAGGGAACATGTTTATTTGTCCCTAACCACGCCAAAGATTTACGGTGGAAGAGGCTCATGGTTAATTTCAAACTACCGAAGATAGAGCTGGATCCAAATGCGGAGGATCCAGTTGAGGACGCCTTACAACATGGGAGAGCCATGGAGGCTAAGGTCGGAGTGTTTGAAGAAGATGGCCCAAGAGTTTCACCAACGGAAGAAAAGATTGCACCTTGACTATGTCGTGAAAAGAAGACTCCCAATTTCAAGAATATTCGGTTTGAGAAGATAAAACCATTCTGGGATGAGTTTGTGGAATACAAGAAATCAGAAAAAGCTAAGAAAATGTCTGAAACGAATAAGCTGAATGCTGCTAACAAGAAGTATCACCATACTATGGGGTAAGGTGGCTCTGGTGACATTCCTAAGTGGGAGAAACTTGAGGGAACTGCGTGATAAAAATATCACCCTGCAGATGTATTTATTGGGTAGAACGTGCAAGGAATTGGTTTTACGGGCATGGGGGCACGTTGGACTCGGAAGGAGGTGTATATATACCATACGACATAAAGAAGACCCTTGCCAATCGAGAGGATGAGAAAAGCAAGAAGGCTGTTAAAGATGGGGACTTCATTCCGATAGAGAGAATGATGAGCTCACACTGCCCTTGGAAATAAGGAACATGATGGACGAACACGAGGCACAATAGGCTCCCAATCATGGAGGACTGGGTTTCAAGAGAGGAAGAAATATCCGATAGAAGCCGTCGGAGGAGTAAGGACAGGCGCTTGAAGCAGAAAGTCAGAAAGAGCGAATGCGTTTAATTGAAGAATGATTAAAGCAACAACAAGATGAAATTAACTCACTTAAAGAGCAAAGTACTACCGGCCCATCTCAGCAGCACACTGCATTCGATGCTACCGCCTATAGAATAATCGAAAAGCAGGTGGGTTCCACCGAGGTCCCGGTGATGACAATGGCGATGCCGATGATGCACCGACGATGGCTCTGTTGGCTACCCAAAGGATGATATCACGAGATGACACATCGCGAGCTACATGTCAAAGTTGTGAACATATCAATGAAGGTGGCGGTCGGCTATGCCTTACCAATTGGACCCACACCAACTTACCACATCGTCCGGTTCCAGAGGGCTACTGTTGTCGGGCGTGGATGAAATCATGCCCACCTTTGAGGTTTTGGATCTTCACTACCCTGCCGGTGAAGGGATGTGATCGCCGGGTGACGCAAAAACGCCACCATTCTTTGGTCAAGGATTGTATCGTGCTTCAAATCACACGCCAAGGCCATCTTCGCCGCCTCACCCGCCTCCGCCGAGGTCGCCGCCGCTACAGCCGCTCGTCGCCTCACCCGCCTCCGCCTCACCAATCTCTGTGCAGCATCGCCGCTGAGCCATCGCGGCGCCAGATAAAAAGCGAAGCGCATCGCCATCGGTAGGCCGAAGCGATCGCCGAAACGTAAACAAGAGCCTCTTCCAAAAGTACCAACGGTTCCTCCCAAGAGAGCTTATGATCAGATCAAGAGGAGATCAGGCGATCGTTGATGCGAAACGACAAATTTTCGCTAAGTCGAGGCGGCCGAAGAGCCAGAGTTCAAAGACCAAAGAAGAAAAAGCCAAAGTGTTGAAAATGCTAAAGACTCTTCATCAACCCGAGCCAAAGCTGTCATCGACTATGAGCGTTCTATTCTCAAGTCACATGCAAGACAAAAAGCCTCAAGAGCGATCGATGCAAGCGGAAATCTGTTGCCCAGCTCGGAGAACAAGCAAAAGACTTGCGCCTCTCAAGGTGATTTCTCAAACCAATGTGGGTCGAGCAAATATATGGGGCCAAGAGTAGTATGATCCAGAGGTAGTTGCACACGGAGAAGTCACTGCTCAAGGTATGAGTATTGCAAGATTATCCCGCTTAGAGTTCTTCCCGTGAGTGAAGTAGCATACCAATACCAAAGACGGAAAACCTCTCGTCAAACTCGAGGAGGTAAACAATCTTCCAACAAAATGCTAAGATTGCATAACTGGTACATGCATGCCACAAGGGCCGGGCTAATCGGATAGTGCCGAGGGTTACAAAAAGCATCATGGGAAAGAAAACGATGACATGATATCCATTGAATTTGATGAACTATTTCAATTATTCAATCAAGACGCCTTGGACAAATCTCTCATGAGTGCCTATTGTCCGTAAGTACTAATTGTAATTAATTTAGTCTCCATCTATAATATTTTGTTTATTGCATGTATATAATCATACTTTAATATGCGTAATGAAGATTCTCGATGCAGAGGACAAATCTATGACATTGGCTTCATTGACCCATATTGGGTTCATGAAGCTAATCTCAAAATAAGCCCCTGTGATACGGAGGATAATATAGTACGCGTTAAGGTTTCAAGAAACCAAAAGGAAATACTATTTCCTTACAACTTCCAAAGGAGTGTTATTGTCTTGTATACACTTTCTATTTCGCTTACTCGATGTTAAGTATATAATTGATTAGTTTTGCATTCGCAGTACCACTATATTCGTTAATCATTCAACTTGACAAAGGGCGTGTACTAGTCATGGACTCGAAACATAAACCCCTTGAGACGTCAAGGACATGCGATACTTCTCCAAATGTAATTCTAATCATTACGACACTATATCGGCAACGCTCGTGAATTTTATGATATCAAGTACTTAATAACTTATTTTATTCGCTTTCTACGCGCCGCTTGGAAACGGTTCACCAAGAAGGCTAGGGTGTTTGGAAAGAGGAGCTTACATTTCAACCACTAGATGTAAGCACCACTAGCTATATCCGTGCATCTCTTTGATTCTAGTTACGACGCTTATTATCATGCTTGATTATTATTTTGATTGAACTCTGTTGTAAAGTGCCCGACGCAGGACCGGTAACAATCTATGTGGATACTATGTATGCGAAGTTCATCCTACAGACGCGTGCGAGAAGGGCAGGAATTTAGAGCAACTCCACGACGTAAACAATTTCTATAGTTTTTAATTACAATCAAATTGTGTTTAGTTTCATATTCATTTAGGTGACTCCTTTTTAAATCAGATCGAACGCTCACGGGTCTTCGCCAAAGGATCGCATACGAGCAATACAGAGGAATTGGCGGATTCTTGGATGCGTATACTAAACCAACAAGGGAATACTACTCGGCTGTGTATAGACAATAGGAATTGTAAAATAGCAACTTTCAAGAAATTGGCCGTAGCATCGAATAGCAACTTTTGTATGTAGTGCATGAACTCGATCTGTGTATTGAATGTAATGTTGTCATGATGATCTTGTGTAATATAAGGTTCCTTCATTGATAAGTGCAAAACACTAAATAAACAATAAAACAACCTAAATGAATTCTTCGCGGCACAAAAGTGGCGAAAATGCTGCCAAGGCAACAAATGTGCCAATGAATTCTAGCCGCGAAGAGAAATGGGCAAATCTGCCAAGCAAGAAGGTTATTAGTCCCGGTTCGTGACGAACCGACTAATGCTCCACCTCAAGGCCTCGATGCCGCCACGTGCCCCCATTTGTCCCGGTTGGTGGGGCAACCGACTAATGGTTGAGCTTTAGTCCCGATAGCCCCGTCCGTTGGGCAACCGACTAATGGCCCTTACCAACCGGACGCATATGCTTACCAAAGGTGTAGACCGGAAAACTTAAGCTAACGCCCGTAGGCGGAATTTTCACAAGTGCAAACGCAATACTTGTGCATAACGGTTTTACATGATCCAAAAATGAACACTAAAGGAGGTATAAGACTCAGGAATACAAGTGAACCAAAGAGCTTTATTTCATTGATCATATAAGAGGTACACAATTAGATAAAAAGGCTAAGTGTAAAAAGGACGTAGCTGTGCTATGTTCCATGGCTGATCAAGCTCCGGGTAGTCATCATGCGGGTCACGTCGCTTATGCTTATGATCCTCGCTGGGTCTATCCTTTAGTTCACGATTGTCAACAAGGTAGTAAGACCCATTAAGCAACGCCTTGCTTATGATGAACGGTCCTTCCCATGGCGTGGATAATTTGTGTGACTTCTTCTGCTTAAGTCGGAGCACCAAATCCCCCTCTTTAAACGAGCCATGCTGAACGCGGCGACTATGGTAGCTGCGTAGCTTCTACTGGTAGATGGCGGATCTTTGGCAATTCCAAAACACGCTCCTCCTCGAGAAGGTCCACATCCAGGTGTCTGGATTCTTTAGCGTCATCCTCGTCGTAGGCGGCAACTCTTGGTGCATCATGGAGGATGTCGGAAGGCAAGATGGCTTCTGCTCCATATACCATGAAGTAAGGGGTGTAGCCAGTGGATCTGTTGGGTGTAGTTCGTAAACTCCGCAGCACAGATGGCAATTATTCCGCCCAAGCTGCAGCTGCTCTATGTAGCGTCGCCTCAAGACGTGGCTTGATTCCCTGCATAATTAATCCATTGGCTCGCTCAACCTGACCATTGGATTGTGGGTGTGCCATAGATGGAAGGTCAAGTCGGATGCCTTTCTCCCAGCAATAAGGCTCCACTTCTCCGAGTGATAAGTTGCTTCCGTTGTCGGTAATAATGCTATGTGGGATACCAAATCTCACCACTAGATCCCGGACAAACCTGAGGGCAGTTGACCCATCAAGCTTTCTAATGGGTTTAGCTTCTATCCATTTGGTGAATTTGTCAACTGCTACAAGCGATGTAGACTCACAAGGTGCCGCTCA
The DNA here is from genome assembly GCA_030063025.1 of Avena longiglumis. NCBI lineage: Eukaryota > Viridiplantae > Streptophyta > Magnoliopsida > Poales > Poaceae > Avena > Avena longiglumis. Next base: position 530,843,443 of record CP125976.1, read on the forward strand.
GAACGGGTCCCACCATGTTCAGCCCCCCATCGCAAATGGCCAAGTTATTGGTATTGTTCGCAATTCTTGACGAGGAACATGTGGTTATCGGGCATATCATCGCATCCCGTGCATGTCTCAACTAGCTTGTCGTTCGTCATGTGGTCACCAAGAGAATCCTTGCCGGAAGGCTTTCGCAACCAACGATCGGGGAGCGGCGTGATGCCTGCAATCTCCAAGATGGATTTCACATAGGATTTCCATACCTTCTAGCTGGGAAACACACTTTAGGTATACACCAGTAGTGCTCCTTTTATAGAGTTGCCCATTGATTATGGTATAACCCTTTGCTCGTCGTACTATTTGCCGTCTTTCGACTTCGTCGTCGGGCAAAGTTCCGTGTTCGATATATTCCATGAACGGTTTTGTCCAAGCCAGCGGGACGTTAGTCACCATGTTGACGAAAGAGTAAGCTCTATCCGGGTTGTCGATGTCGGCTTCCTTCACGGATGGTGTGTGCAGATGCTCTAGGAAAACTCCTGGAGAAATTTGCTTGCGCCCTGACCCAAGCTTGGACAGCAGATCAGCCGCCTCGTTTTGCTCCCTAAGCACATACTTGACTTCGTAGCCCAAGAAGTTCTTGGCTATCTCGTCCACTTCGTCTCGATATGCCCCATCATAGGGTTCCGCGCATTCCAGGTGCCAGCCATCTGCTGGGCAACCAAGTCGGAATTTCCACAGCAAACTATGCGCTTGATGCCAATATCTTTGGCTACATGTAGTCCGTGAATGAGTGCTTTATACTCCGCCATGTTGTTTTTAGCCTCGAAGTGGATCTGCAGAACGTAGTGTAGCTTGTCTCCTGTTGGTGACTGTAGCAATACACCAGCCCCCGAGCCATTGAGGAGTTTTGATCCGTCAAAGTGCATCACCCAGTACTCTGGTTCTGGCAACGAAGTAGCGTCTGGCATCTCCGTCCAATCTGCAACAAAATCCGCCAAGGCTTGTGACTTGATAGCGTCGCTTCTCTTGTAGGTGATCTCGAAGGCAGCAAGTTCAATACCCCACTTCGCGACCCTTCCTATAGCGTCGCTGTTATTGATAATGTCGGACAGTGGAGTCTTGCTCACCACTGTGATTGGGTGCTCCTAAAAGTAATGCCTCAGCTTCCGAGAAGCAAGGAATACTCCATAAGCTATCTTTTGGTAGTGCAGGTAACGCTGCTTGGACTCTGTCAGGACCTCGCTTACGTAGTAAACTGGTTGTTGAACTCTGTGCTCATAGCCTGGTTCCTTTCGCTCTACCACGACGACGATGCTGATAACCCGGTTGGATGCCGCAATGTAAATTAACAGGGGCTCTCCAGGCTCGGGTGCTGCAAGGATGGGCGCTGAGGAAAGTATCTCCTTGAGCTGCTTCAATGCTTCGTCCGTCCATGTGAATTTTTCCGCCTTCTTCAGCAACTTGTACAGCGGCAGAGCCTTCTCTTCAAGTCGGCTGACGAACCGACTAACTACTGCAACATAACCTGTTAGTCGTTGAATGTCCTTTAGGCATGTCGGACGGTTCATGTTTAAGATGGCCTTAATTTTCTCTGGGTTGACCTCGATTCCACATTGGGAAACGATGAAGCCCAACAATTTGCCAGCTGGAACCCCGAAGACGCACTTCTTAGGGTTGAGCATCATGTTGTATTTCCGGAGAGTATCAAAGGTTTCTTTTAAGTCGGAGATTACGTCATTTGACTTTTTAGACATCACCGCGATATCGTCCACATAGGCGTGAACGTTCCGACCAATTTGGTCGTGAAGGCAACGTTGCATTTTCCGCTGGTAGGTAGCACCTGCGTTTTTCATCCCAAAGGGCATCGTGACATAGCAAAACGTGCCGTATGGGGTAGTGAACGAAGTGGCCAATTGGTCCGACTTCCTCATCTTGATCTGGTGGTATCCTGAGTATGCATCGATAAAACACAAAAGTTCCGAGCCAGCCGTCGAGTCAATGACTTGGTCAATGCGAGGCAAAGCAAACGGATCTTTGGGACATGCTTTGTTCAAGCCAGTGTAATCAACGCACATTCTTAATTCATTGGTTCCCTTTTTGGGGACAAGTACAGGATTGGCCACCCATTGGGTGTGAAGGACTTCTCGGATAAATCTAGCCTTAAGTAACCTAGTTATCTCTTTACCAATGGCGCGTCTCTTCTCATCTCAAAAGCGTCATAGAGATTGTTTCACTGGTTTGCATTTTGGATCAATGTTTAAGCTGTGCTCGACAAGTTCCCTAGGTACACCTTTCATGTCGGCAGGTTGCCAGGCAAAGATGTCCCTATTATCACGGAGGAACTCGACGAGCGCGCTTTCCTATTTGGGATCCAGGTTCGTCCCAATGGCGACGGTCTTGGAGGCATCGCCTACCACAAGTTCTACCGGCTTGTTTTCGATGGCGGCCTTGAACGCAGGAGCGGAGTCGGAGATCTGCTTCTTCGATGCGGGCATCTCTGAGTCATTGACCTTGCTCTGGATCTCTTTGAATTCTTCGCTGTAGAGGATAGCTTCTACAACGGCTGCTTCATTGATCTCGCAGTCCCTTTCCTTGGTAAAGCTTCCGGATACGGTGATGACACCGTTTGGTCCGGGTATCTTGAGTTTGTTGTAGACGAAGCATGGCTTGGCCATTAACGGGAGGTACTTGACGGCGACGTTGGGGTTGCCTCCGACAATCTCCACCGCGTTGCCGTAGTCCTATAACCATGTGGCTGGCTTGGCGGTGCCGTCATAGAGCTTAATGGTCTTGTCAATCAGGAAACCTTTGGGGTAAGTTGCGGATCGTATTGCATGTCCAAAGCAACGTGGTCCCAGGTATGGTCCTTCCCGGTCCTCGTGGATCTTATCGATCCGCGAATGTGGATCGTATGGCTCCGAGTTCTTCTTCATTTAGTCAACAAGGGATGGGCTGCGTGAACGACGCGGGCCTCTTCCGCCATGGTGATTGCTTGGCGGTGAAGGAGGCGAAGGTGGTGGTAGGTTATCCTTCTTGCTGTTACCCTCCTGCGACGCCTCACGCCTGTCACGGTTGCTTGTCATACGCGGAGGGTCATGGTGTGACCTGCTCTTGTGTCCTTGGTTGCTCTCTTCATCATGACGGGTCTGAGCCGCGTTGTCGCGGATTACGATGCCGCACTGCTTTGTTGGGGGCATATCTGTACGATGGTGAGCTTTGTAGTCTTCCTGACGTCGGGGGGATCAGGGCGGTGGCGATGGGCGATGAGGTCGGGATTTTTCTCCATGGTCAGAGGATATGGGGATAGCATCCTTCCTGTTGCGCACATCCCTCCGTCTTTGTTCTGATGAGCCCGTCCGGGACCCGACATCCTGAAGAGATTTGTCCCTTGGCAGTTTGTACTGGCTAGCTCGGCAGAGCGCTGGGTCAGACTCAAGCCTCTGAGAGGTGGCCTTTTCCTGCTGCTTCACCGCCTTGGCCACTAGGTCATAGACCTGTTCTACTGCCTCAGGCGATCTATCCTTCTCCAGAAGGATCTTGGAGACGGCGAGGTTAAGGAGTGGGGTGGGCATCACCTGCTTGCCTTCACTGTCAATGTATGGCTTGGCCTGTGCCGGCTTCGAGGGAGCCCATCCTAGGTTGTGCCGTACACTAGGATCGTTGATGACGCGAGCCAGATATTTCTTAGCCTTCTGCTGCTGTAGCAAAGTCTTGTACTTGGCCTCCATTGCTCTAGCTTTCTCTATGGACTTCTGCGTGTTGACCAGATCTCGATCTAGTTTAGCGCCTTGCTCCGCGATGGCTTGCGCCTCCTCCAGCAGCTACTGGCGCTTCTCGTCAAGTTGGGTCACGTACCGGATATGAGCAACGATTAGTGGCTCGACAAGGAGATTGCCGTACATCACTCTATCAGCTGGAGTAACATGGGCTGCTGCTGACGTAGATGCTGGAGGTGGCAAGTTTGTGGTGTTATTGTTGCTCGGGGTGCCGAGTCTCGCGCTGTCAGACCTTTGGGTTAGGCGGGGAGGCATAACCTTTGGCGCGATCATTGTCGTGACAATAAGTGGCCCTTCCCTTGTCCAGTATTTGGCGGAACTTGTCCGGGCTGATGTTAATCCATCGCCGTCCCAATGGTGATGAACACCCCTCGAGACGTGATGGTGTTGCTGGCTTGCTCGTCGCGCGAGTACTCCTCCTCCATCTCATGCATAGTGCAGTCTAGCTCTTCTGTACTGAAGTCTATCTCCTCTGAATCTGCACTGAAATTAGCAAAAAGCGCGTCAATGATAGAGTCGGAGGGTGCCAGGACTTCCTCGATGATGGGCGGTGGAGGTGCAACGGCCTCGACGATGACTGGAGGTGGTGGTGCTGCTACGACGATGGCGGCTGGAGGCGGTGGTGGCGGTGGCTGAATCGGAGGGGCTCCGTCAATGAGTGCAAGCGATGTCTGAGCTGCCCCTTCGGCCTCCGCGTAGTTGTTGACGGTGTTCACCATGACTTCGAAGGTAAGGCGTCCTGACGCCTGCTGCCGTCTTAGAGAATGTCGGTGAAGCGTGCCATGGTCCAGTCCTTCCACGAAGTGATAGATAGCATCATGATTGGGGTAGTGGGCCAGATCGGCTCATATACGGAGCCACCTGGCCAGGTAGTCGCGGGGGTTTTCGCCCTCTCTCTGAATGCAGCGTGCTAGATCGAAGATGGTAACCACGCCTACGAACTTGGATCTCTGCTGTCCGGACACACAGACGAAGCCAGTGGACTTGCAGTGATCTTCTACCTTTATATCCTACACAGGGGCGGTTTGGGTGGGCCTTGAATTTTTCCGATCTTTGCCGGCAAGCTCCGAAGAGAGGTCCGACATCGATCCTTCCGCGAACGTATCCATCCCATAGGCGGTCCGTGTGGGTCTTGAATTTTTCCGATCTTTGTCGGCAAGCTCCGAAGAGAGATCCGACATCGATCCTTCTGCGAACGTACCTAGCCCGTAGGCGGTCCGTGCGGGTCTTGATGCTTTCCGATCTTTGTCGGCAAGCTCCGAAGAGAGATCCGACATCGATCCTTCCGCGAATGTATCCAGCCCGTAGGCGGTCCATGCGGGTCTTGATGCTCCTCCGACTCCCAAGGAACTAGTGCCCGAGTCGGTTTCGCCGATGAAGAGGTGGATGTCTCCGATAGGAACGATCGAACACCACGTAGGGTTCGTCTTCGCCGGGATCCAGAACTCGTCAGGAGGGACGATCGGAACGTTGCCGGAGAAGAGAACGCATCCGATGGCTACGACACTACTAGAGAAAAGCTTATGCGAGACGCACCTAAAAGCTTATGCGAGGCGCATATCATATGCGCCTCTAGCTTCATGCCTCGGCTATTTTTTATGCGAGGCGCATATGATATGCGCCTCCTATACTTCACATATGCGAGGCGCATATCGATATGCGCCTCCTATATTATTATGCGAGGCGCATATCGATATGCGCCTCGCATATGTGAAGTATAGGAGGCGCATATCATATGCGCCTCGCATATGTTTTACAATGCGCCTCGTATATTTATAGTATATGCGCCTCCTATAGTGTCCTATATGCGCCTCCGGTAATATTTTCGAAATTCAAGTTTTACAGACCACTATAAATAATAATATACAGATATTCAAATATACAATATAACCCAGAATACAGTATAAATAGCAAAGAATTTTCCAGAAACTTTCAATTGGCCAAAGAATAATAGAACCAACATGAATACAAGTACATTGCACATTAATCGCGACATACGAGTTCGTACATCAAGTAGAATCAACAAGTTCCAAGTTTTCACACAACACCAAGTGTTTTTGCCACAAGATCACACCTCCGATTACAAGTTCACAACCACATTACAACTCCGACGATGGAGTTCTAGCTAGATGAAGTAGAGCACATAACCTACCATTAAGAGCAACAAGGTGGTGATCACGAGGAAGTTCCTCCACTTCTTCCTTCTGTGCCTCCTCCACTTCTCTTCCGCCACCTCTCTACTCTCGTAGCCTAGGTAGTTGTTGCCCGAGAAGTTGTGTCAGTGGAAAGCAATAGCAGTTCACAAGATAGAATCATGCATATATATATGGGTGCAACAATATGTAAGAAATCAGGTTATAATCATCGGCATTTCGAAGAAAGACCAAAAAAACAAAACCAAGAATGACTTGGATTAGTGCCTCATACTTAGATTGGGCACGGAAATAACAATGCTCGCTGTTCGATCTCATGCGGCAAGTAGAGTATATGCCCAAATTACTAGTCTACTTGGCACACCAGATCGAACAGCGGCATAGTCATACACATGACATCACAACACGTTCTAATCATCGGCATTTCGAAGAAAGACAAAGAAAGCAAACCACAAGAAGTAGGGCATAGACAAATAGTTACAGGTAATATTAGAGTGCACAATAGCAATTATTAATGCTTCAAGACTAAAAGAATAGAAGCATCAATACAACACGTACCTTTTCCATAAAATGCAGTCGTTTCTGATGTGCCAAGACCGTCACCACAGGTATCTTCATTCAGATAATTCAGCAGGACCAACTGCAGTCTTGACCATGTGAGAGAAAGATCTTTTTCATCAAGATTAACAATGTTTACAGATTCCTCCGCATAGTTATTTTATTGGAGGGAAATTCCTCCACGATGTTGACGCTTTTCTACTCCCACTGTTTTCATATCCACTATTAAAAAAGAGCTCCCACCCACTTTACTCTTCTAGGCCAATGCTGTTGGATCCTTCGTGCTTAAGGTAGAAGCAAAGGGAAAAGTTCGTTCTAGTCAAATTTCAACCAAACGATATTTAATTAGTTCGTTCGATTTTGTTCAAGTTGTCGAACAAGCAGCGAGTGCTGCTGGATGTGCTATGCGGCCATTTCACTGTAAATAATGTTTTCAGGGAGTATCTAAATCTAGAAAGATAATAATTCTAGTACTACATCGAATTTAGATTGACCATGTTTTTATATACTTCTCCTAGAAAGGTTCGTCATAATTCCTTTCACGGGAGTAGTGGTAGTGATAACGTACTTGATGAAGCGCTCCTCCCCGAGCTGCGGCCGCTCGCCGGGGCCGCGCGCCTCCGGTGCCACCGTAGGCTTGGACGCGAGCAGGAGCGGGGCGGTCGGGTCATCCACGGCGGCCTCCTCGGCATCGGCGTTGGCCGCCTTGCGGGTCTTCATCCAGGACCTTCACCACACGAGCGCGGGCACGGCGATGGGGGCCGCGAGGAGGACTAGGAGGATGGTGACAAAGAGGACCGAGACGGGCTTGCCGTCGCTGCCGATGCCGGTGAGGTCGGCGGCGAGGAGGTAGAGCGCGATGGCAACGACGAGTGTGCTGATTGCCTTGAACCCGCGCACGTCGGCCTCGTCGTCTATGCCCCCCGCGACGCCTGACGAGGAACGAGGCTGGGTCGTCGGCGAAGAGCACAGAGCAGAGGTCGGTGAAGATGGCGTCTTTGAGGCCCACGGTTTTGAGCACCCCCGACACAGGGCCCCTGCTGCCGCGGAAGTTGCGGATGCAGGTGACGAGGACGGCGGTGTTTATCTAGGTGGTGCTGTTGCCGCCGAGGCAGAGGTAGACGCACATCTGACAGCGCCTCCGCGATCGTGTGCTCCTACCTAGGAGTAGTAGGATAGGAGTACCTGAGCGTCGGGGTCGTCGCCATGGCCTTGGTCCCGTCAGGCGCCTAAGCCAAAATACCAAAGGGGCACTATGTCAAACACCTTGAGGGCACCTGGGCAGAATGAGGCAGAGGAGCACATGCGCCGGGCGAGGACGCGCGACATGGGGCGGAGGACGGCGAGGTCGGGGCCTGCACGGGGCGAAGGGCTGGTGGAGAGGAGGCGGCCGGGCGCTGCAGGGCAACAGGAGGGGCGCGCGAGGCGGCAGTGGGGAGCTCGGGAAGCAGCTTGTGCGGGCGAGGATTCGGAGGGGCGTCGGCGTCGTGGCGGAGGGCGGCGGCCGACGGAAGGGTGGGGGCCTTGAGGATCCCAGGAAGCGTGGCCATGGCACCTGGCGGCGGAGGGCGACGCGGTGACACGCGAGGACGGAAGGGGCTCCGATGAGGTCGTCTAGCTCGGGGTGGTGGGATACGAGGTGAGGGAGAGGCAGAAAGGAGGAAGGTTAGCAGCGGCGGCGGCGGTGGGGTCAGGGCGCTAGGGATATGAGGTGAGGAGAGACGAGGTGGTGGGATACGAGGTGAGGAGAGACGAGGTGGTGGGCCGCGTGTCTGGTTTGACTGCGGGTGGGCAAAGTTCTACGCGTGCACATATGTGTGTTGATCAGAGCGAGGGAGTTACTCGAGGCGGAGTCGGCTCAATGCGCCTCGCATATTATCAGCTATAGGAGGCCTATATGACTACATGCGCCTCGCATATTCGATCACCGATTTTTCATCCGGGCCCACACAGATTATGCGAGGCGCATTCTGCCCATATGCGCCACGCCTATCTAATATATAGGAGGCGCATATGCCTGGAATGCGCCTCGCATAATATGGGGCTGCTTGATTTCGTCCGTATAAGGATTATAGGAGGCGCATTCTTATCATATGCGCCTCGCCTATTTTTATACTAGAGGCGCATGGAGAAGGAGTGTGCCTCGCCTATTTTATAGGAGGCGCATATGGTCTAAATGTGCCTCGCATAAGCATGTCTCCTATAGCCTTTTCTCTAGTAGTGCGGTTTCACCGATTCCCGTGAAGATCTTGGTCCTCGCCCGCTGAAGACCCTGAAGCGCCTCTTGCCCCACGGTGGGCGCCAACTGTCGTGGTATTGCCGACGAGTACGCCATGGATGGGTCCTCACAGTGCGTGTTTAGAGACGTGGGGTAAGGCGGACGGTTGACGGGTACGAGGTAACACATCTTACCCAGGTTCAAATCCCACAACGGTGGCGGAATCCTACTCCTGCTATAAATCACTATAAGGGCAATACGCCGAGATACAGAGATAGGTTTGCTATGCGAGGTTGTGTGTATCGATCTATGATCGCATGAGATTGTCTGAAGTTGTATCGATCTATGATCGTATGAGATTGCCTGAAGTTGTGCCCTAAAGGCTCCCATAGGCCCGACTTATATAGTCGACATGTCCTAGGGTTACAGGGAGAAGTCCTAGCCGGACAGGTTATAGAGTCCTACACCGTCTATTACTAATCTTGTGTATCTTGCACTCCAAGGATCCGGTTACGCTAGTAACTCCACCGTAGCCTTCCTTTATCCGGCATGGGCCTCCCTTCTGGATCCACCTAACTGGGCCACCGAGCAGGCCATAGGCCATGCTACCGACTATGGGCCACCCGGGTTAGCGGGATAAGAGACATGCTATAAGGATACCCATATAGCATATCCCCATCAGCATGCATGGTCGATCCGCCTCTCTTCCGGGGAGCCATGGCTAATGCAGATGGAAGAAGGTGGGGAAGTAGGAAGAAGAAAGTATGGGTGGGGGAGAATGGTCAAAGAGTCCAGTCAGTGGTACAGTCTTACACAAGACAACCGTGTACTCCAGTGCTATCTCAACCTCCAGCCACCGTTCGTTTCTTAATCGATGGCCTATGTTGCTTCCTTCTCAATGAAGGGAGACTGGCAGAACTAGGGTATTGTAATACCCCAGTTTTAGCTAAATACTAATTAGGGTTTGTTTGTGCATTATCATGAGCATCATGTACTTTAAAATGCATGCAAGAAAACAAGATCAAATACCAAACCCTAAACCCTAGTTTCCCTCTCTTTTTGAAACATGTTCAAATGGGTTTTGAATTTTGAAAACTACTAAAAGTTTTGGAGCCCAAACTGGATAAAAGGGCCCCACAATATTTTAGTAACTTTATAAAGCCCTCTGGTATTTTGAAAGTTTTCAAAATAGATTATAAAATGAAAAAACAAAGAGAAAATAGAAAATAAAAAGGGTTTTAAATAAAAATAGAGCAGTAGCTAACCAGGCCGCCGCCTAGATAGCCCACCTCCCTCTTCTTCCTCCCTACCGCACAGCATGCCGCAGCATCCCAGTAGTTGGCCCATTTGAAGCCCATGCCACATACGTCTTCGTGCCGTCTTCCTCGATGATGAGGAAGCAGCTCGGTGGCTCGCCTCTGGCCACCCGATTCTCCGCCCGCCACTATGATGCGTGCCACCTCCCTTTTGAGGAGATAAGAACCCCGAATGCCATGCTCTTCTTCCCCTGATCATCTCACTCTCTTTCCCAAGTCTCTCTCACCCGTTCCCCTCCCTGGCCGACGAACCCTAGCCCCCGGGCTCAAACGTGTTTCACTGCTGGAGACCTCCCCGAGCCAAGCTGAGCCCATGAGGGAGACCACCGTGATGTCCTCTCCCTCCCCGTCAATCCATGCCAGCGAGGATGACCGCAATCAAGCGAATTGTGGCATCGCCTCTAACTCCGGTCGCTGCTCTCCGACGCTAATTCTGGTGCCTTCCAACCTCACATGCCCTCCTCGACCCCTTCTTTGTGTTCCAGGTGAGCCTCCCGTCCTCCTGGACCAACCCGCGGCCTCTCCCTCTCTCTGGTTCACCATCTCGTCGAGTGCCGCCACCGCTCGCTGCCAGATGTCGCCGTTGCCGTGGCTCCAGCTACCAAAATAGGGCGGCACCGCCACCATTAGGCTTCTTTTGCTCGCCTTGTTCTTATATGCTAGGTCTCGAGCCCGCGTGCGTGCCCAAACCACCGCTCCGGCGATCTCCTGAGCCAGCCGGCCATGGTTGACATGGTCAACCAAGCAGTGATCCTAGCCCGCTAACATGGCCCAGGCCACACCTTCCAGCCATAGTGGCTATCCCAACCCACGGTATAAAAAGTATTAGGGCGTGAGATGATGTCAGCGTGACACAATAACCCATTTTAATGGTTTAATAATTCCAGAATTTGGTCTAATCTTATAAACTCAATAATTATTTATTTATAAGTTAGAAAAATATGTATAATATATCAAAATGTTCAGAAAAATGATATCTATATATTAAAGATATAATCATGCATTGATAATCAACTTTCATAACAAGTTTAATTAGAAAAACATAGTAACCCCTCATAGGTGATTCCGGAGTTCTTCCGAATTAGGGTTTATACCCCTCGGAACCCCGATTAAATTGTCGAGCATGGCTTAGGGTTACTTTTCAATACAATTTGACTTGTCATATCATAATCCTTGCTGGAGCATTACATCGATGCCATTGTTGATTGTTTCCCTTTCTTTCTGGTATTTGGTTCTTCAAGGTAGAATATGATATCGAGATCGAGATCGAGATCAAAGACCGAGATCAAGACCATCAAAGATCGACGAACCATACTTGACCAACTATAACCAAGTCAAGTACAAGCTATCTGAAGCTCTGCTTTCTGGTTATAAACAAGCAAAGTCAAGCATAGCCCCACCATTATACAATCCTATGGTCTCAAAAGCATTTCAATTCTTGCTATGATGCATCCGATTCTATTGTGGTCTTTTATCTATAGATACAATATCCTATCTATTGCATTACTCTCTTTTAGCTTATATACCTGACCCACAGCTCCTAGCATACCTAGTTTTGTCTTGTGTGCACTACTAGAGCTTATATCTATGTCATGCTTAGCCATGCATAGCTGTTGAGTCTGGTTCATCCAGATGATCTATATGATGCAGAGAAGCTAGTATGACAAGAGAACGTGATGAGATAAGATCATAGGTGATATGATATTAAACTTGCTAAGGCTTGTATGGGTGGCCATGGTGGGATGTGGTTTTGCAGTCCCATGCTCGCCACCCTTAGGACTCGAGGTTCTTGCCTCTTGAACCAAGACAAGAGTACAACCACACGGGGTTTACAGGGACCCCTCGATTAACTAACTTTCCTAGTCTGATCCATGAGTCTGTAGTTAGAGATTTGGCATCTGCATATTTGGATGGGTTGAAGATGGTGCATCATAGAGTGAGTGACCAAGGAGGAAGGAGGCTTCGGGAGTACTCCCGATCCTTGGACATAGAGATTGGGCTGATGGAACCATTTCTTGGAGACTCATGGATTAGGAAAAAGCAAGGTAAAACAACTGATGACACACTTCCAACCACTCCCTCTGCCAGCACACCATGGAAGTGTGTCAAGTGGCGCTAAGAGTCGGTTGGTGCATGTGGGTAAAGTTGTACACCCCTGCAGGGTAATGGTATTTTCGAAAAGCCATGTCCATGGTTATGGACGAGTTGGGAACGGGCGTGATGATCATAGAGAACTATAACCTAATGTAAAACTTTGCAGATCAGTGTGTGCTTAAGGATGCTTCCTCATGGGTATGAGGGGGTGATCCTAGATAGGGTTCAGATGATGATGACTTGGTGGATATCAACATGATGATCAATATTTCAGAGATGCCGCTCTCTTATACCCTTTTAAAATATTCTAATTAGACGAGCTTATTATCCCTCTTGTTTTATAAACGAAGATGGCTTTATGCAAAACAGCTCCACCAGGCATAAGTCTTGCACAGTACACCATGTACTCACCCTTGCGTTGTTGATAGTTTTGTAGCAGAGCAAGTGTTCACCTAAAGAAGAGTTCTGTACTACATTGAAACCGACGAGTAGCTTGGGGTTCCCGGCCGTCAGCCTAGAATCTATGGGTTGAGACGTCATCGGTATGCTTCAGGCCTCTTAGGCCATTTGTTAATTTTGCTATACTTAATATCATAATTTCCCTTCCGTTGTTTGATGTTTGTGGTCAGTGACCTCTTCTTGTAATAATTTGGCACTTTGCTCAATTATGATCTTGCTGTAATAATTTTTGTGTCGTAGGGTCACTGCTATGTTATCGATTCTCTCAATGGATATCCTCGAGCTCTAGGTTAGGCTTATGTTAGACAGAGGTCTGCGATTTATCTAGCCCTGATCCCGGTGGTGTCATAGGTTTTGGTATCAGAGCAGTACTGACCATAGAAAAACCTTGCTATTGGTCGATGTTGAGTCTAGTGCTTGTGAAAACTATTTCAAAACCAAAAAGTATTTGCGAAATCTCTAGTATGCTTCTTTTACTCCTTATCTAGTTTCGGTCTAACTCTGGGTCATCTTATATTGTGTTGACTTTGGAAAGTTTTGATATCTCTTCTAGTTTTTCAAAGATTAGGTGCCTTCTTGGCATGTCGTTTCTAAGCCAGTTGACCTAGTGCTAGGTTCTATAGAGTTGTGTGTGTTGTGAATTCCTTATTACCCTTTGATCTTGTTCATCTAAGAGATTCCTTTCTATCATGATCTCTCTATCTTTTGGACCCACAATATTGTATTGTAGGATCCACAGTGTTTTGTTTCAGGTCTCGTGGTTTCCTTTCGCCTCGTGTGCCTCCTTTTTATTCGTTTGGGTACTTCATAAGTTGTTTCTTGTTTTGGAAGCTACCTCGTGATTATTATATTGTAGTGCACTCTATGTCACTCAAGTAGTATTTACATCTTTCTTTGGGTCTTAACCCTTAGACTTGAACCTAAGATCCCTGATTGAGATGGATTTTGGTGTTGTGAATCTTGTACATGAAACTGGCCTTTAACCCAAGATCCATTCCTTTGACCCCTGTTGTTAATGCCCATACATTACCTCGGTATGGCTAGTATTCCAATTATAGCCTTGAAGCTTGTGGTTCTTGTCGCGATTGAATCTCGACAACAACGGACTAGCTATGGCAGATGTTCTTTAATGTAACCAAGTAGATCACAACAAGAGCTCCTCGTGAGTCTCGCATCTATGCTCGTGACTCTGCCACACCTTTCTTTCTCTGCATTGGTCCTTGGAAGATTGTTGACTTATGCATTTACATCTCGGGATTCTATCCTGAGCATGTTCCTTCTCTCTCTTCTTGTTTCCGATCATTCTATACCCGTTGGTTGGCAAGTAGTAAATGTGCATCGGTGTCTTCTTGTCACAGCCCAAGATTTTCCAAATCTTGTAATGTGAAAATAAATTAATAAAATAAAACTTTGTTTGAATTTCAGAGCCAGAAGAAACTTTTTGAATTCAATTGGAACTTCAAACCCATTTGAATTAAATAAAACCTAAAAAGGATCTAAAAATATAAACATTTAATAAAAGGAAAAATAAACAACACTTGGAAATACTATTTTGAAACTCTTGAGTGAAAAGATTAATTTCCAAATAAAATAATAAGGAATTTATATTCAGATTTTCTTAAATAAAATATTTTACCAATATAATTGAAACATCAAAACTTGTTAAATGGTTTAAAATAAGTATTCCAAATAGTTGATATTCAAATAAAACCTACTAAGATGTTTTAGCTTTATTATAGGTTTCAAAATAAATAACTCAATAAAATAAATCCTATTTGAATTAATAATGAAAGTATATATTATTTAAATTAATAATGAGCCTAAAATAAAAATGATTATTTTGTTTTAAACAAGTTTTCCAAATATTCTTTATTTCCAAATAAAACCTACTGATTGGGTTTTGAAAGCATTTGGATTTCAAATGAAGATTTTATTAAACCAAAACTTGTTTTATTAATAAACCATGGACCATTTTATTTAATTAATAAATGGAACCAAAAAAAGATTTAAAAATATTATTTTATTTTGGATTTTGGGATTATGTTGATAAACAGAACCAAAATTTTGATACAAGTGTGATGATTTTTTGAATTATTTGAATGTTTATCTTGTTGTTTGAATTATGAATTGAATTTCAAATCAGAAAATAGAAATAGAAAATAATAAAACAAAGAAAACAGAAAAAAATAAGAGAAAACGACCAGCCCAACAATCTGGCCCAAACAGCCCAACTCCAGCCCACTCGTGCCCTTACCGAACTGTTTTAGACCGCGAAGGAACCCTAAGAGACCCGATGTGGACCCTCCTCTCCTCCTTTTCCCACGACGATGGACCCTTCTCTGTTTATCCTCCTCACCGCGACCAATTCTTTCCCTCACTCCGGCCGTTTCAGCCGATTGCTCGTGTTCAATTCAATGCCGCGTGATCAACGCCCACCACGCACCTTAAATCACTAGCCCCTACTCTCTGTTTCCCCTTTGTCACCCCGCAGTATCACGCCACCAGGCCGCCCCAATTCCTCCCCGAGCTCCTCTGACTCCGACGAACCTCCCTGTCGATTCCGGCCACACACTGCCTCCCCTTGCTTCATCGACCAAGCACACACGCTCCCCATCCTCTGGCGCCATCGTTTGCATCTGCTCAACAATGGCGTCCCCGAACGTCGCCGTTTTCGCTGCGAGCGCCACCGACGGCTAGGTCAACTCCGACGAGCTCCTCTGGTAATCCCTGACCGCCCCCTCCTCTCTAGTTGAAACAACCGTACTCCCCTTCCTCGTACGCGTCTAACACTCCCTCTGTTATGCCCCCGGCATGTCTTGTAGCCTCGTTCCCGACCACAACCGAGCGTGCCTGACGGAAGCAGGAACTCCGACGAGCGATTAGTACCGTCCCAGTGCGCCCCTTGCCACGACGACCACACGAACAACATCGCCTCATCCTCGCGACCTCGGTGAGCTTGCTCCCTTCCTGTTATGCTTCCTGTTTCGCTAACGCCGCCGCTAACCGCCGCCTCCGCCGTTGTTATCACCGCCAGCCGGATCAAGTTAGATAGGAGCCGTCCGATATCAATCGAGTGGATGAGATAGAATGACTTAAACGCGAAGGGGTACTCAATCTAGGCCACTCGATCTAACTAGATCTAACATCCCACAGAGCCGATCCGGCCGAACCGGTATCGACCAGTAAGAACACGCCGCGTGTCGCCTATTAGGTTTAAAAACAGGTTTGAAAACAGAAACTTTTGCAAACTTCAAACCCTTGTATCTTTGGATCCACACGTCCAAAAATTACAAATTTGATGTCGTTGGAATCAGCAAGACAAGCCCTAACCAACCATGGCCTTAGTTTAGAAAATAGTATCTGTTAACTTGTTTGGAATTGCAGAAACTTTTGGATGCTTGTTTAGAGTATAAAAATTGTTTAAAATTGATTTTAGGATTAAATCTTTTGCAAAATGGATTTGTGTGACCTTACTGACCCTAGGAACCAACCCATGGTTTTGAAAATGAAATTAGAAAAATTTAGAATGGATTAATTGAATTAGTCTAATTCTAGCTAATTAAAGATAAGGGTTTTATTATGAAAAAGATTATTGGAATAAAAACCTTGGGAAAATATTTTGATTCAAAGCTACTGAACCAAAACACCAAGACTTGAGAGATAGAAACTTTTGGTGAGAAACTTAAAGACTTTTTATTTAATAAAAAACCATTTTTCCACCATATAAATGTGGAATGGATGTTAAAATAAATTTTGAGCAAAACCCTCTAACTAATGACTTTGCCATTTTGGTAAATGACCAATTTGGACCTTACAAAGTTTATAAACCTAGTAGAGACCAACCTTGCAATAGAACCCTCTTTTGCATGACTTAGATTCCATTGCTATGTGTGTGTGAAATTGTTTGTTTAACCTTGGTTTGGAATGTTAGTTGATTTTGTGTTTTGCTTGATTGACTTGTAGTGAAATTAGCAAAGTGTGAGACTAGCAAGATCAAGGAGTGAACCATCAATTTCCACCAAAAAGGCAAGTTACACTATCATACAAATGCCCTACTATTTTTCATCATACTTAGTGGATTATGAAAACATGCATGAAAAGATTTCTTTATACTTATGCTATGCTAAAAATCCTAATAGGATTCCCTATACACTCCTTAGTGAAAATATTGAAGTTGTACATGCTTAGCCATGCTTTGTTTTGAAAAGAGATACATGTTGAGATTTTACAAAGGTTGAGAAAAGGACTTGTGTTTTACATAATAAAACAAGGACTCAATGAACCACCTAGGTGGAGGATACTTGAAGTTTTGGAGAAGGTGGCAACAAAAGGAACCATGTCTATGGCAATCACTTTGTGTTGTGCTCCAAATGAAAACCACCTAGGAAACTTAGAGATTGAACATGTTTCTCCAATTGTGGCATTCGTGTGCAACCACATGCTATTATGGCTCGCTTAGTCAACTACAACAGGAAGACCCATACATTGTCTTTAGTTACCGGACATGGGGATCTGAATGCTTCATGGGGGTCAAGACAAGCTAGCAATGATGTATGGGAGGACCTTTGAAAGACTTTCACACTCTCATTCTCATGGTACTCCATCTTGGTGAGAACTAATCCAAGAGGCCACCGGTGGCAACAAGATGGGATTGTGTCATGTGGGTAAAGTGTACTCCTTCCGAAGTTAATAAAATCTAAGTACTTAGCCGTGTCCCCGGTTATGGACAATACTGAGCAACTAAAGTTTGAACTATGGGAGATCTCGACATTCCAACTTCTAATATATAACTTGATGCACTTGGGGGTACCAAGGAATTCAAAGAGACTTGTTAAGCTTGTTGCACTTGGGGAGTTACCAAGGTGCTCAAGAGAATGATGTACTTGGGGTTACCAAGGAACTCATGAGTTTTGATAAAACTTGATGCACTTGGGGTTACCAAGGTGCTCAAGGGATTTTGACAAGGACTTGAACACTTGAGTTTCTACCAAGGAGTTCAAGGAACTTGGAAAAGAAATTTAACAAAGGACTTAAAACCCTTTTTGAAAAGATAGGATAAAATATTGCTTTATGCAAATAAGCCTTAAACTCTGCTTAGCCAAATATGCATATAATGATAGGATCCACTCTGATTATACATAAAAGTGAAGCTTGCCAATACAATTCAAAATGTATTGACCTTTGTGGCTGTACCTTGTAATGTTGCAGGTTGATTGTTTTAAATGAAGATTGTTTGATTGACTAGGATTACAAAGTCTACAACCAACATCTGCCTGTGGCACTTTGAAGATGAAGGACCCCATGATTATAATTATTCCGCTGCAATGTAATGTAGTAGCCAATGAGCTATGTATGATGTAATAGAATTATGTTATTCCTGGTTATAAAGTTATAATATGACCTTTGTATCTTGATATTACATCTTAACTGTGAATGCTAGCTATTGATCCAGGGACTAGCATTGTAAAACACAGGAGGACTCTACCTTACCAGGTTGGGACCCCTACACTTCTGATGCAAGATAATCTTATGGTCCGTCAAAAAAACCATTTCGGAATGTCTAGGAGAAACAAACTCCAGTGCCACGTCGTATCTAGGACTAGGTCAAAGTGTTGTAGTTCACAGATCAAGAGGCGTTGAATAGCTTCTTTATTTCCTACCTTAAAGTATCACACTCTTTTATACTAAGAGATCATGCTGAGTTTTATGACCCCTTAATGAAGTGATGCTCTTACACATAATTACCCACCCTTCCTCTGAGTTTTGGTGCTTGTGAATGATGCGTGCGCGTAATAACGTGGCAATCTGAGATTCTTAGAAATTATTATTATTTTAACTCTAAGGAAAATTGTGTCATTCTTAGCATGATTGGTTAACCCTATCACCAAGCTAAGAATGGTCGTACTACCACATCCGTTATTTTGGTGTACCCTCTTCTATCAAAGAGTTAGGCTTGTTCTGAAACTCTACGACTATGTCTTCTTGCCTTACTAAGCAAGTTTCCTTTGGAACTAAGTGACATATCAGTAGTTTGTGATATTCTACATGTCTACTAGAAGTATTGCCATGTTTCCACATGACCGTGTTGTCAAGTTCTTGAGCAAGAAAGTTCTCTGAACTGGTCTTTTCTCCAAGGATCCCTACTGGATACTGATACGTCGTAAACGTATCTATAATTTTTGATGTTCCAAGGTTGTTTAGTATCAACTCTGCTATGCTTTGTCTATACTTTGAGGTATTTTTATATATTTTCTAGGACTAACCTATTAACAAGATGCCGCAGTGCCAGTTGCATGTTTTTTTTCTATTTTTGGTTTCAGAAAAGCTAGTAAGGAAATATTCTCGGAATTGGACGGGACAAAATCCAAAGTCAATATTTTACCGAAGCGGGCATGGAGTCCAGAGGAGAGACGGAGGGACGCCACAGGGCGGCCACACACCCCCAGGCGCAGGCCCACCCTAGGCCGCGCCAGGGCAGGGTGTGGGCCCCCTGGCCGCCCTCCTTCCTCGCCTCTTCGCCTATAAAATCCCCCCGATGCAGAAACCCTAAGTACCCAATTAGATCTCCATGAAACAGTCCGTAGCCGTCGCCACCATCATCCCTAGATCATGGGGGATCTGAATCTCTTCCCGACACCCTGCCAGAGGGGAGAGATCACCCCAGAGGCCTTTTTCATCACCATGCCAGTCTCCGGTATGATGTGTGAGTAGTTCACCCTTGGGCTATGGATCCATACAGTAGATAGATGGTTGTTTCTCCTCCTTTGTGCTATCATGTTTAGATCTTGTGAGCTCCGTTCATGATCAATATCATCTATTTGTAATCATACATTTTGTGTTTGCAGGGATCCGATGGATATTGAGATGCTATGTCAGATTGATTATTGATTCTATCATGTCTTATTGATTATTAATTCTATCATGTCTGTGTTTTTTGTGATCTTGCATGCTCTCCATTGCTAGTAGCTATCTTGTCCAAGTAGATGCTAGTGACTCCAATAGAGAGTATTTATGCTCGATAGTAGGTTCATGCCTCTAGTAATCTGGGGAAGTGACAGGAATCTCTAAGGTTGAAGATGTGTTGTTTCTACTAGGGAGAAAACAACAATCTTTTGTTCATGGAACAATTGTATTTTTTACTTTACACACATTGCTTAATGCAATTATCCGTTGCTTGCAACTTAATACTGGAAGGGGTTCGGATGATAACCTGAAGGTGGATTATTAGTCATAGATGCAGTTGGATGGAGGTCTATGTATATTTTTGTAATGCCCAATCAAATGTCATAGGAATCATGATGTCTAGTATTTGAATTGTTATGCCTTGCTCAGTCTGTCAATTGCCCCACTGTAATTTGTTCACCCAACATGATATTTATCTTAAGGCGAACACCTCTAGTGAACTGTGGACCCCGGTCCAATCTTTACCATTGTTACATCATATACTGTTACCATTTACTCTCTACCAGCAACCATTACCTTGCACACTATATGTTTAATCCTTTGTTTTCAGCAAACCAGTTAGATTGACAACCTCACTGTAAGTTGGGGCAAAGTCTTGAGTTTGTGTTGTGCAGGATTCCCTGTTGCTAGCAACACCTTGGAGTTGTTTCCTTGATCCTACTGGTTCGATAAACTTGGTTTCATAACTGAGGGAAAACTTGCCTCTGTACTCATCACACCTTCCTCTTGGGGTCTCCCAACGAAGATCTACAACTGAGCCACGTCAAGATTTTTTCTGGCGCCGTTGCCAGGGAGTTAAGGATAGCTTCACAAGGGGTGTCTTTGACAACCACTCTCTTTAATTTTTTTTGTTTTGCGTAGTTCCTTTTGCTTTGTTTTTCTTGCTTCCTTTTATCAAAATTACAAAAAAAATCGTTTGGTTTGCTTTTTCTTATAAAAAACACAAAAAAAAGTTCCTGCTCTAGTTGTTGCTGCTATTGGCTTGCTCCACTTTTGCAAAAATGAATTCTGCTGAGAACACCAAGTTGTGTGACTTCACTAGCCCAAACAACAATGATTTCCTATGTACACCTATTGCTCCACCTGCTCCTGATGCTACCTTTTATGAAATTAAGCCTGCTTTGTTGATCTTGTGATGAAAGAGCAATTTTCTGGTGCTAGTTCTGATGATGTTGCTGCCCACCTTAATAACTTTGTTAAAATTTGTGAGATGCAAAAATATAAGGATGTAGATGGAGATATTATTAAGCTCAAATTGTTTCCTTTCTCTTTGAGAGGAAAAGATAAAGAATGGTTGCTATCTTTGCCTAGAAATAGTATTGATTCTTCGATTAAATGCAAAGATGCTTTTATTGGAAAATACTATCCTCCTGCTAAGATTATATCTATAAGAAGTGAAATAATGAAATTTAAACAACTTGATAATGAACACGTTGCTCAAGCTTGGGAAAGAATGAAATCTTTGGTCAAGAATTGTCCCACTCATGGACTGACTGCTTGGATGATTATCCAAACTTTTTATGCAGGGTTAAATTTCTCTTCAAGAAATCTGTTGGATTCTGCTACTAGAGGTACCTTTATGACTATTACTTTGGGTGCTGCAACAAAGCTCCTTGATATTATGATGGTTGATTATTCTGAATGGCACACTGAGAGAGCTCCACATGGTAAGAAGGTAAATTCTATTGAAGAAACCTCCTCCTGGAGTATTAAAATTGATGTTATCATCTCTATGATTGTTACTGGAAAAGCTCATATAGATCCAAATAATGTTCCTTTAGCCTCTTTGGTTGCTCAAGAAGAGCAAGTTGATGTGAACTTCATTAGAAATAACAATTTCATCAATAATGCCTATAGGAATAATTTTAATAATAATTATAGGCCTTATCCTCCCAATAATGGTAATGCTTATAGAAATTCCTACAACAACAATAAACGTTCTCCCTCTAAACTTGAAGTCATGCTTAAAGACTTTATTAGTAAACAAACTACTTTCAAAGGGACTATGGAGGAAACGCTTTTAAATGTTGAGAAAATATTTCATCTTTGTCTGAAGCACAATCCTCCTTAATTAATAAAATGGCTGCTAAACCTGAAACCTTGGAAAGTACCTTTGCTGCTACTCATGCCATACAAGTTAGAATTTATGAAAATTTTACACTATTAGCTAAATTTCATGCTAAGTGGGAAAGAGAAGATGGAATTGCTAGAAACAATAGTATTTGTACTATTACTACCAACAATGTTGATGCTACCAAACCACAAGAAGTCTCCATTGCTCCTACAACAATGCCTAAACCCAATAAGAATGCTGAAATTTTTCGAAATATGGGAAAAAATAAGTCTACTACCTGTGATGCTAAGTTGGATTTTGATCTTGATGGTTGCAATATTTCTGAAGTGATTATGTTCCTACAAAAGCCTGCTAGAAGTCCTAATGCTAGTTCTATGAATATGGCTTTTACAAAACACATTAAAGATGATCTCATTAAAATTAAGGAAGAAAAATTGAAACATAAAGCTTCTATTCCTAGGAAAGTAGAAGATAGCTGGGAACCCATAAGTAATATGCAAGTGAATGATTTTGATCTCAAAGCTTTATTTGACCTTGGTTCTAGTGTCTCCATTATGCCTAGAAATATTTATGAAATGCTTGATTTGCCACCTTTGGAAGATTGCTATTTAGAAGTCCCACTTGATGATATTCCTAAAAATAAACTTATGGGGAGTGTTAATGATGTTCTTAATATGGTTAAAAATTCCTATGTCCCTGTTGATTTCTATGTTTGGATGTTGAATGCAATGATTCTTGTTCTATTACTTTGGGAAGACCTTTTCTTAGAACTGTTGGTGCCATTATTGATATGAAAGAAGGTACCATTAAATATCAATTTCCAATCAAGAAAGGTATATAAAACACTTCCCTATAAGGAGAGAGAAGTTACCTTTTTATCCTCCTTATGAAGCAAAAATTGATGTTAATGCTTATTCATTTGAAAATACTTGATTCTTGCTTCTTGTGCCTAACTTAAAGACGTTAAAGAAAAGTACTTCTTGGGAGATAACCCAATAGTTTTATGGAGTCTTGGAAGTTATTACTTCTGTAATAACCTCTCCTTATCCTTTTTGTTTGATTTTTGTGCCAAGAATAACCTCTAATGAGAGAGAAGTAAGATTTGGGGAAGTTGCTGTCTCGAAACAGATTTTTGTGCTTCACTGTAAAAATTCGTGAAAAATCTCTGTATGCCGTATTGAGCTGTAATTTTCGGAGTAAATGCCCCAGGTTGTTATATAGCTTTTGTTAGTTCAACACTTTTCAATTTGAGCAACAGAAGGTCTTAAAGAAAATCTATTTTTACCTACTGGTCTGTTTTGACAGATTTTGCCTTTATTTGCATTTGCCTTTTATCGATTTCTTTTTGAGTTCTCTTTGGTAAATTGAGCTTTTGAAAGGAAGTGCTACAGTATCTTGTGTTTTTAATGAAAGTTTTTCTGTGTTGAAACTAAACCACAAGGTTTATTATCTTGAATGCACTAATGTTGCTAATGAAGATTGTCTGAAGTTTTGTATGAAGGAAATTTTCAAGTGTAGGGGAAGAATGATATAATGAGATGAAGGATGGAAAAAATCTCAATCTTGGGGATGCCACCCCGTGTCACCCCAAGAAATATTCAAGAGTTGCAAGAGTCAAAGCTTGGGGATTCCCAAGGCATCTCATTCTTCATCAATAAAAATCTCAGGTCTCTTTCTAGACACTTCATTTTTATGGTTTCATGCACTGTTGTGTTGTTCTTGGAGCGTCCTAGTTTTCATTTTTGGTTTTCGTTTGCTCAGTTTGCTTGAATAATTTAGTTGGACCCCTTCTTTTCACTGTGTTGTTTCAAATAAGTTGGTTGGTGTTGGAAAAGAGTAGAAAGTTTCATGCTTATAGTGGTACAAAAGGGAGCTTGTTTTGACTGTGACTTAGACTTTATCATGCCATGCTAGATGTTGTTTTGACCTGATGCTTAGTGATTATTGGTGTAGCATTACTTGTTCCAAACAATTGAGATTGCTTAATGTGCCTTGAAAGAATCATGCGTTGTTTTTGCAAACAAAAGCATAATATTGTGGTATTCTCCTATGATGCTTTGTTTGGGTTGACTTGGCACATGCTCACACCATGTTATGACTATGAACCAGTGAACTTATCCTTTATGATCATTTAGTTTTTGACTTGTGATACCACTTTATGCTTTGATTGATAATGTTTTGTCGCTATGCATGATTATGGCCATTATTGCTCTCTTAGTTGGTCGCTCCCAGTCTTCTGATAGCCTCCAATTTTATTGAGTAAGCTCTACTCATGCATCAAACTCCCAAGAAACCAAGTTATTCGAAAGAGTCCACTATAAATTCCTATGCATGGTGTGCTACACCATTCCAATATATTCTTGTTTTATCTATCTTCTAAATTAAACTTGTTATGTGAAAATTAGTGATTAAAGCTCTCACAAACTTGATGGCAAACTTTATTTTTATTGCCCCTAATAAACTTGAACCATTGTGTCATCTATGTTGTATATGCTTTCACTTATAAGTTGGGAATTAGCAGAACCATGCTGTCACGGAGAATGCTTTCAACACCTGTAAATATCTACCTAGTTGATATCATGATCTTTTGTTTATGGATGTCGGTGGTGTGAAATAAAAGGGGAGCTTGAAAGTAAATGGAGTTATGTATATGTGTTAGAGAAATGCCTGGGACGATAGCCTAATCCATTCCTAATCATTGTGGGAACTTGCAGGATCACCATAGTGAGCAATCCATGAAGCATCCTCAGAAAAAATATGTATAAAAAAAGAGAGAGAAAAATAAAAAAATATGAACCATTCTCATGGTAAATAAAAGGATTGATGAGATGCTCACTATCTGTTGCCTTGTCATTTTGATATGGGATAGCTCCTGTGTCATGGGGCAAGGGGTACCCCGTTGGCGGTTCTCTATGATACACATATACTTATAATGACAAGAACTTGCTTGTGACTAAAGTTGAGTAGCATGAGGAAAGACCCTGTACTCAAGGAACATGAGATTTCCAACTTATGATTTGTCAAGCATATACTCCATACTTTGTTCATTTTAACCTTAATAACTTCAAGATTCTTATCATAGGGGCAATGAGAGCTGAAAGCTAACAAGTACCATAATTTTTGGAAGCTCTTTATGAAACTTGAAATCCCTTCTTCCCTATGAAGGGACTTTCTTCCCACTTTTATATTGAGTCTCCACCTTCTATATTTATGCACCAATTAATAGAGCATAGTTGTCATTCTTAGTTTTATGTGCATTGTCCCAAAACTTATTGATTGATTCATAATGTTGATATTGCTTGTTCTTGAATTATTTGTATGTAGTCACCCTTATGAACTTTGAAGGTGTTCTATGCATTTATGTTTTGCTACTCAATGAGGGACAAGCTGAATACCACTATGCTATGTTTTCTATATGTGAAACAAACCAATGTCTTTGAATGCATTGTTATTCATGATCTTTGTTTGTATCCTTTCATGTTGCAACATATTTGCTATGTCGTATTGTTAGAACTTCTTCTTTCATGCTCAAGTTTAGAGTAATTTGATCCTAGCTTTCAATGCTTTGCAAATGGTTTGATCAATATTGTGATGGTGCATGTCACCTCAAAAATTATTATTTTTATCACTTACCTACTAGAGGACGAGCAGGAGTTAAGCTTGGGGATGCTTGATATGTCATAAACGTATCTATAATTTTTGATGTTCCATGCTTGTTTCGTATCAGCTTTTCTATGATTTGTCTACACTTTGAGGTATTTTTGCACATTTTCTGGGACTAACCTATTAACAAGTTGCCGTAGTGCCAGTTGCATGTTTTCTGCTGTTTTTGGTTTCAGAAAAGCTAGTAAGGAAATATTCTCGGAATTGGACGGGACAAAAGCCAAAGTCAATATTTTTCCGAAGCGAACATGGAGTCCAGAGGAGAGACGGAGGGGCGCCACAGGGCGTCCACACCCCCTAGGCGCTGGCCCACCCTAGGTCGCCCCAGGGCATGGTGTGGGCCCCCTGGTCGCCCTCCTGCCTCGCCTTTTCGCCTATAAAATCCCCCCGATGCAGAAACCCTAAGCACCCGATCAGATCTCCATGAAACAGTCCGTAGCCGCCACCACCATCGTCCCTAGATCGGGGGGGATCTGAAGCCTTCCTGGCACCCTGTCGGAGGGGAGAGATCATCCCGAAGGCCTTCTTCATCACCATGCCAGCCTCCGCTATGATGCGTGAGTAGTTCACCCTTGGACTATGGGTCCATATAGTAGCTAGATGGTCGTTTCTCCTCCTTTGTGCTATCATGTTTAGATCTTGTGAGCTCCGTTCATGATCAAGATCATCTATTTGTAATCATACATGTTGTGTTTGCAGGGATCCAACGGATACTTAGATGCTATGTCAGATTGATTATTGATTCTATCTTATCTTATTGATTATTGATTCTATCATGTTTGTGTTGTTTATGATTTTGCATGCTCTCTGTTGCTAGTAGCTATCTTGGCCAAGTAGATGCTAGTGACTCCAAGAGGGAGTATTTATGCTCGATAGTAGGTTCATGCCTCTAGTAATCTGGGGAAGTGATAGGAATCTCTAAGGTTGTAGATGTGTTGTTGCTACTCGGGAGAAAACAACAATCTTTTGTTCATGGAACAATTGTATTGTTTACTTTACACACATTGCTTAATGTACACTACTAGGAAAACGGCTATAGGTAATCAGCACATCCGTGGCTCACATGGTTGAAGTGCCCCACGGCTAAAACAGGCGTGGCTCACCAGTGGGCAGTGCCCTACTAGTAACTAGAACAACCGTGGCGCACATGACTATAGTGCGCCACAGATGTGTGTGGGCCAGGCCTGTCAAGACGCCAAACATCTCAGAAGACTACGGTCATGTGCGCCACGGTTGTTAGTCTCATGGCGCACATGGGGGTGCGCCACGCCTAAGCGCATGCCCCTCCTCGCGTGAAACGCCAAATTCAGGCGCACTCGCCTAGTGCACCATCGAGAACATCCGTGGCGACATGGCCTAGTGCGCGCCACGCTTGTTTTACTGCCAGGCGACTAGGGTGTGCGCCACTTGATGTGTCGATTTTTTTAGGACAGCACTTTATGTGCACATGTGTGACCACACATCCACCACCCCACACTTCACTTTCCCCTTCTTCTTCCTCCTTAGATCTAGTCGGGATCTTCTCCTTCCCACCTCAATTTCTCACCCATTCACCATTTTTAGCATGTAAAACTTGCTTTGGATGTTACATAAGTAATAGAGGAGGTCTCCGGTCTCTCATCTCCTTCTCCGGTCGACGCGCGCACCTCTCCTTTCCATATTTTCTCGCAATCGGTCTCTCATCTCGGTAAGTTGTCCATGTAACGATGTGTTCATGTGTATATGGATGATGTGCTCATATGTATGTAGATGATTGATGCTCATGATGTGTGTATGTGGAGAGGATGGTCATATGTGTGTGTGTATGGAGAGTATCAATGATGCTCATGCATGTGCGTATGGAGAGGATAATGATATGTTCATGTGCGTATGGATCGGTCTCGATCTATCTCTCTTGTGTTTGTATGTGAACAAGTTTCCATTTGTTTTGCCAAAATGTTGATTCATTTCCATTTTGGCAAGACTTTTGCATTTCGCAAAGGTCCTAATTTTAGGATAGGTCATGCCGAAATTTTCTATCGACCATTGCATGCATGCATTCATTATGTGGTTCTAATAGACTTCAAAATTGTACCGTGTACACCGTGCAGGCAAAAATGGTCCGCATAATGAGCGAAGGCATTGTGGCTAGATTTTTGAAATGTGCGATGGCCGACATGATACGAAATAACAAGATGATATAAGATGTCCGTGCGTAAGATGCAAACTCAACTGGTGATCGACCGATTCCGGAATCTCAGCGCACCGCCCGCCATGGTTTCATGGATGGATACACTCGTTGGATAAGAGATGACGAGAAGATGGAGACGGTGAAGGTGGCCAACATGATGATGATCATCATCACGGCGAGAACGGGCGAGATGATGAAGAGTCTCCGGAGATGGTGAAGGTGCGAAGGCATCTGTGATGATGATGATCTAGATGTCGAGGAGCGCATTTATGATGGAACAACGCCAGTCAAAAGGGACCCTTATGTGCAAGAGCTGCTTCTCAAGGCATTTAGTAACGCCAGGGCTGCCGCTAGAGAGAAAGCCAAGCTTGCGCAACTTGAGAAAGACGCGGTTACTCCATTGTATGAAGGATGCAGGCCCGATGATACCCGTTTGAATGTAACGCTCAAGGCTATGGAGATGAAGGCAAAACACAAATTGAGCGACGCAAGATTCGACGATATGATGGCATTCTGGCACGATCGTCTCCTGGAGGGGAACACATGTCCAACTAGTATCGAGGATGGCAAGAAAATCGTATGTCCTCTCGATCTACCGCACGTTAGATATCACGTATGCATTAACTATTGCATCATTTATCGGGGCGAGGACGCAGAGAAAACCACATGTCCAGTGTGCGGGGTGAGTCAATACAAGAAAGGTAAGAAAGCGCCTCGAAAAGTGGTATGGTACTTTCCTATCACTCCTCGTCTACAGCGCTATTTCGCGGACCCTAAGGAAGCGAAGCTCATGCGATGGCATGCGTTAAGGAAGAAGCCATGAGATGATGATGACCCCGAAAAGGATGAGCTACCGACGCACCTTCGTGATGCTAGATGGAAAGCATTGGACCTCGAATTCTATAATTCGTGGAGATTCGAGGAACATCGCTTGGTGCGAGCACCGATGGACTCAATCCGCTCGTAGCGAGCAACACGCACAACACTTGGCCTGTGTTTGTATGGATGTACAACCTCCTCCATGGTTGTGCATGAAGAAGAAGTACATACAAATGATTATGCTAATTCAAGGCGAAACAACCTAGTACCGACATCAATCTATATCTCGGCTATTGAAAGAGGAGCTAGCCACGTTATGGGAATCGAGCCAATACTTACGACGCCGCACAAGATTATTTCACTATGAGAGCCGCTGGTCACTACAGTGCAAGACTATCCAGGTTAGGGTATATCTCGGGCAGGTTATCCAAGGATTCTCAAGCATGTTAGGTGCATGGATAACACAAGCTATCTCCAACTAGAGAAAGATCCAGGTCATCGAAAACCGTGTTCATGGCGCACCGGAGGTGGCTCGGCAAGAATGATCCATGGAGAAAACGTGGAGACCTGTTCGATGGCAAATCGAGACCCGAGGAATCCCAGAGCGAGAGCGGCGAAGAAGTGGAAGAGTTGCTGAAAACCGGAAAGATTGTCCTAAGCTCGAAAGAAGCGAAAGAGGCAAGAACAAGACAAGCCCGATGAAGGTATGGAAAACAAGGTCTGCTTTCGAGTTGCCATATCGAAGTTTCTCCGACGCCTCATAGCCTCGACATCATGCATATCACGAAAACGTAGTAGAGTCCGTCGCCACCATAATCAACATGCGATAGGACGAAGATGGTCCAAAGCAAGGCACGACCTGATATGCTCGGTATCCGGAAGGAGCTTCACGGAGGACGCACTACTACCGATGATCGTGAAGATGACGATGATCATGAGTCGGAGACAACACAAGGTCGCTTAAGGGTAAAAGTTCAAGAAGAACGAATATTACTGCCCTCCTTCTTGCTTCACTCTAAGCCGTGATGAGATCAAACAGCTTTTTCAAGTGCCTTCTAGGAGTCAAATTTCCGACGGCCACGCTGGCAAGATAAGCAGATACCAGACGAGGCGGCAGAGGTTCAGGCATGAAGTCTCATGACTCGCCATGCTAATGACGAGGTACTTCCGGTCGCACTAAGAGGGATAATGGACGAGCACGTCGGAAACGTTATTTGTCCTATGCAAGTTTTTCACGCCATCTCTAGGAAGTCGATTGGCTTGAATCACTCGAAGGCTACAGGAGGAGATCGGTGATACTATGTGAGCTTGAGGTCTACTTCCCACCCGCATTCTTCGACATTATGGTGCATCTGCTGGTCCATGTCGTGGAGGACATCGACAACTCGGGCCGATGTTCCTCCGCAAAGCATGATGGCGCTCAAAGGATGAACGGACACATCAAAGGATACGTCGCAACAGGTCCCGGCCCGATGGAAGCATAGCCAAGGGCTTTTCGTCAAGAGTGCATCTCTTCGCATCGAATTATCTAGACATCGAGAACCCTCGGTCTTCCCGCCAATGCACACCTTGGCAAGCTCGACGGATCTGGTCACCGAGAGGGTCGCCGACATCGCATGCGATTTCGATTTTCGACGCAGAGACTTTGATTGAGCAAACCTCGCCGCCATACAGATTTAGAACTGGTCGATCCTTGGGCATGTACACAAAAGGTTAATCGAGAAGAAGTATAGTGAACGGGCATACAGAGGACGCAGGAGAAATAATCAAAGAGCACAACTCAGATTTCATGCTGGTTTAGTGACGCCTTGATAATCCCTCGCCGCATTCTTCCGACACGGAAAAGATCATATTCACCTTGTCGCAGGGACCGATGCAAAACCTGGTGACCTATCAGCGATGATATCAACGCTACACATTCTACACGGAGGAAAAGGACAACAAGTGTGATTATCGAACTCAGCGTAACGCCGGAATTCTACACCGATGACAACGTGAAGGAAAGATTCTACGAAGAATCGAGGAGATCCGGGAGCTCGACTATTGTGGAGAAAAGGTGCCGATGTTCCGTGTCGATGGGCAAAGAGCGAAAGAGAAGACCGTATTTCACAACCATGGTTATACCCAAGCAGCCAAATCCAAGGTCATTGCAAACGTGGCGCTAAAAATGAACCGGGTACTCTAGCAAAGTGGACCAATGTTTTTTCATTACCGACCCGACAAAGCCTAGCCGTGTTGTCGTGAGAGGAAAAAGAAACATCATCGGAATGGATGGAGTCGCCAACGAGCAAGACTTCGACTAGTACGGCGATCCAAAGATTGAAGATGACGACGACTACGATGCAGCAACATACATCACAAGAAGAAAAAGGACAACCCTACCCAAAAAAGGTAGCCTGCTCAAAGAAGAAACATTAAAGTGTCGGGGCTAAATTATTCAACCGCGACAAAGAAGGGAAAAAAGATTGTAAAACGCTAGCTCAAAAAATATTGTAAACTCGTGGTCGAAAAAGATTGTAATATTCATGGACAAAGTATTATGAAATTTAGTTATACTTTGAATAATATTTGTAACCCTTTTATGAAATATATATCACTTTTGGGCATTTTTGGAATATTTAAAAGTATTTTAAAAACAAAACAAAACTTGTATGGCATAAATCACCACTTTTGGACATTTTTTGGAACATTTAAAAGTATTTTTAAAATAAAAATAAAAAAGTAGAGCAGCAGGATTCGAACCTGGGTGCTCATAGTTTAGAATAGAGCTAAGGCGTAACCAGTGGGCTATGACAGATTAGTGCTAATGTAAGGGTGGCCGCCTCTTATCACTGGTTCAACACACAGGCGTGGCGCGCCAAGTGCGCCACGGTTATCCGTGAGAGCACTTGGCCGGTGCGCTATGCCTATGTGTGTTGGCTAGTCAACCGCTGCCTGCCCATCTCACAGACACCACACGCACTGCATCCACACCTGCTCGAGGCCGCACCGCCACCGCCACACGTCAGCACAAGGCCAAGGCCTCAAGGAGGAGGAGGAGGCGCCACCTGCTGCGCCTCGAGGAGGAGGAGGCCCAGGGCCAGGAGGAGGAGGCCCAGCTTGAGGAGGAGGTCGCTGCCGATCCGTGGAGGAGGAGGAGGCCCGCTTGGAGGAGGAGGAGGATCGCGCCGCCGCCCGTCGTCGTCCGCCCGTTAGAGGTAGCCCCTCCCTCTCTCCCTCTCTCCCTCTCTCCCTCCCCTGTCTCTCCCTCTCACCCTCTTTGCTTCAAGATTCAGTTAGCAGTCAATACTCGGTTGTTCCTGAAACATCATAATTAGTGTCCATTTGCATAGTGTCGTAGATTCATGAATTTAGTTAGCGCCAAGATTCAAGGAAGCCTCCATTTGCTTGATATATTTCGTGTGGATCAAATCTTGTGCCAGATAGCAGTCAAGATATATTTCGTGTGGATCAAATCTTGTGCCAGTTAGCAGTCAAGATTCAGTTAGCAGTGAAGCCTCCATTTACGTGCCCAAACATCATAATTAGTGTGTAAAAGACCTGAAATAATTCTGTTTTTATGCAAGTTTTCTTGTGCCAGATACAGTGATCGATACCCTGTATTCATAGGAGAGGTTTGCTTGTGTATAAAATGGCATAACCAAAAATATTATTAACAAGCATGACTGTTTGCCTTTCTTATAATAGAATTTGAGTAAAGGGAAAATGTGGAAGAAGTTTCATTCGGGATTTTATCCTGATGGTACACAAAAAATAGAATTGGAAATATATAAGCAATACTCTGTGAGCATTTGCTGCAATGATCTTAGAGAGAAAAAAATTGGCTCCTAAATGAATTTTTTAGGAAAGTGACTAATGTATTTGGCTTATGGTGACTTTCATAAGATGGATTAATGATAGACAGATGATTTTTATCTTAATTTCTAGTGAGGTGCTACCCAAAATTTGGTATGTGCTCAATAGAAAACCATTTTTTGTAATGGCTGGTATCTAGTTTAAAAAATATAAAGTATCAACTTGGGTCAGTGATGCACAGTCTAAGACCTGGCTGAAGTTTGAACAAGTGCTATTTTACTGCCCCTTTTCTTAAAGATCCTATGATGTGCAGACCATGTCTCTTGCATGATTACTGAGGATATTTCCCAACAACTATTGTATATACATGTATGTGATCAAGTGTTGGATCAAAAGATTGGAGGTTTACCTTGTGTTGCTGTTGCCTTGTGTTGTTGTTGCCTGCTACCCTAGTGTCTGCAGTTGCTGGTTATTCCTCCTTGACCTTGCCCTGGAACTCCTAGAACTATAGCTCCTCCTCCTGGTTATTCCTCTATCATATAAATATGGTAGGTGTTTATAGATGTGTTTGTTTCTCTCTTATCAGGCTCAACATTTGTGTTATACTGTGATGAATCGAGAAAGGCTAGGAACTGTGTTAGTTGATGTTCTGCAGTGTCCGAGAGGCAATCATGCAAATCCAACATCCAATTGTTCGGTTGTCTTTGGGATGCATCTATACAACACAGATTTTTTATTTTTTACAGGTATCTTGTGTAAAAATACAACACATATATCTTGTGTAAAAATATCTTGTGTAAAAATACAACACAGATATTCAGACACAGAAGTACCAGTACCTAAAGTTTTAAAACTTTGCTAGTGCTAGTGCTGACTAGTGCTAGTGCTAGTACCAGTACCTAGTGCTAGTGCTAGTACCAGTACCAGTACCTACAGAAGTTAAATTCAGACACAAGAATGTGCTAGTGCTGACACAAGAATGTCTAGCATTTGCAGAAGTATTTCTTGATTGATGTGATATACAGGAGCTACTTTATTATGTCGTGTATGCAGGTTCTTGTATGAAATGAGTCCCGATTCTTGCCGGAATGTTGATTAACTTCCGTTTCGGCAGAAATCGGGCACTCCTAGTTTAAGAAAATTAGCAAAGGTCATGCCGGATTTTTCCGTGCATATTAACCAATTATTTGTTTTTTATTAGTGCAAAGATGTGTGACAACGACGAGGCTGGATGTTCTAAGCGCATCAGCGCTGAAGGAGAACTCAGACCTCCAAATAAACAATTGACATTCTGGGAGGCGGCCCAACGGCTAGAAGACGATGAAGAATACCATCCTTCGGAGAGCGAGGATGATGAGATGGAAGACGTGGAGGAAGAAGCCGAAGGAACGGACGATGAAACCACCGATGGCGGCGAGCACAGGAGTGGTAGCAACCCTCCTAAGAAGAAGAAGCCAAGGAGGCGCCCGAACACGGTCGGCACGGTCGGGAGGAAATTACAAGTGAGCCCATCAGGTTCCTTTGGAGCCCGTCCTTGTCGAAAAGTACGGTGGGCAAGTGGCGGCGATCACCCGGACAACCATCTCGATCAACACCGAGAATCTCCGGCATAAAGATAATGGCCACTTGCGCACACTCCTCTTCGAGAAGTTGCACGCAAGATACAAGTTCCCCGCTAAGTATCAGAACACAAATTATCATGGGAACGGCAAACAAATCCTCCTCACAAAGATGAGCACCGCCTCGCCACCGAGAACCCGGATAAAGAAGAACATCTATAAAGAAGGCAAAAGTCTCGAGGAGATCCGAAGATTGACCCGGATCACCGAAGATCAGTTCGGGAGTTCAAGGAGGTGTGAATCCGAAGAGCCCCGCCAATAGTAATCGGGAAAGGTGCCGCAGCGATGAATATAGGTCATCACCATCTCAGATCTGGTGGATACAGAACATGAGGCCAAATGGAATAAGGAGGACGAAGAGTATAGATCCAAGGGATAGAAAACCCTTTGCTAAATTCGAACCCGGCAGGTTCGAACTTCATCAGGCCCGCTGCCATGTGGACCCAAAAACCAAACAACTCACCGCGGATCCTGCGGTGAAGGAATTCGAGGAAATTGTGGTAAGTATAATCTAATTACCATGATCAATACGATTGCAATCTAATCGATGATCTAAATGATTCATTACTTCTTTTGCAGGAGGAGGAAATTGTTGCTAGTCATGGATCCCGTGGTTCCTCATCCTGTGGGTCGACGGCGGCCACCGTGGGATAACCCTTTAATATGGCGAACCGCCAAGAAAATAGAGCCG
Source organism: Avena longiglumis (assembly GCA_030063025.1). Taxonomy (NCBI): domain Eukaryota; kingdom Viridiplantae; phylum Streptophyta; class Magnoliopsida; order Poales; family Poaceae; genus Avena; species Avena longiglumis. Next base: position 530,877,793 of record CP125976.1, read on the forward strand.
ATTCTGAAGAAGCCGTCAATGGCCGTCTGGCCGGCCTCGGGTAAGAATTGGGTGGATCATTTTGGTCCACCGAGGACGCATGTGGCACCGTCGGGAAGGAGCGAGGAGGAAAACCGAGAGGTTCAAGAACTTAAGGCACAAGTGGTGCGGATCCCGCAGATCGTCCAAGACAACCGCAATCACCCTCACGCCCTTCCCGCCTACCTTGGTGGAGTCAATAGCGAATCGAGTGCGGGTGGTTGAGTAGGGTCCCCCATTCCAAGCATGGTCAAGAGCCACTCGAACGCGCGCCGATGAATCAGCGAACTACGTGTTCGTGACTCGCCCTCAGCACCGCGGGCGCCGCAAGTGTTGGTGACTCGCCATCACCGCGCCGAGTACATGTTGGTGCCCCGCCATCGCCACGGCACCGGAGCTCCAAGCACCCGTCGGTAGGGAGAATACACCGGCGGCCAGCACCGCGCCCTCAAGAAGCCCTTCCGTCTCTTGCATGCCCGTCATCGTATGCGGTGCGTCGACATTAGCCGATCTCGACGCCATCAAGGTAAAAAAATTGCTTTAATTACCGCCTTTCATGCCATCTATTACTCTTATGGCATCTCGCTCTGACGACGCCGTACATGTTTTCCACAGACGGATGTTCCTTGCACTCTCTTATGCTACGTGAACAACGAGCTGAGGGATGTTGCCAAGGGTACCATCGTTCAACCCTTGCAGCGCACGTTCCACTCAAAGCCGATGCCAGATAGCGTGCACAGGGTTAAAATTAGTCGGGTGCTAAGGGGCTGCGACGACCTGGAACCTCCCATTCAACCCCCAGGAGCGGATGAAGAAGAGTCGTCTGTCCTCAGAAGTTGCTTCGGCTTATTCTTGCTATGGCCAAAGAGCATGATCCGTTTGGGGACGGCGGGGGCCATCACGCCAGACAACAAAGACCGCACGTGCGGCGACAAGCGGTGGCAAAACCTCACCGCCGTCACCTCCACGCGGTGGGTCGGATGATCATGTTGATGATATGCACATGGCGCAGATCCGCCGAGGACGCATTTAAGACTGGAATGATCACTTCTTCACTCGGTTTGGCGAAGAAGACCTAGCTGGTGGCCCCACGAGAAAGCCACTATCACCAAGCGCCTGCTTGGTTCTCGAGACGCCTCCAGCTTGCGCCTTTACGAGCCAGTGATACAACCAACCGGACCTTTATTCTAAGCCCCGACACTACATAGGGGCCGGTGCTCAGATACGGTGCTGCCCGCTCTCCAAAAGGAAAAAGGCAGGAAAAGAAAATCTAGCAGCTCGAGCCAGCGGTGGCGTCAACAACCGCAAATCCAATCAGGTTTCGGGCGGGCCACCAAGACCCGAGGGAATTATGTGGAGGATTCATGTGGCGGTGAGCCCATGCTACCTAAGAATTTGCGAATCTCGCCATTCGGAACTGCAGAGTGTGCATGACGGCGTCTTGACGATAGAGAGACGCCTTCTATCGGAGAAAGATCCTCGCTGTATTCGTGGTTAAGGTGCCACTAGGCTTGGGATTTCACGACAATGCCCTCATGGATCTGTTCTTCCTGCGGTTTGACGACATCTTCAATATGTTCCACCTATACCGCTGCACTATACCATGGTCCGTCTTTCTCTCACCGCCATGCAGATCATTAGAGAGAACACACCGGGCATCGCTATAGTGGACCCCTACTACATGCGTGACGGATGCTTGGGTTCCCTCGCCGAACGACGTATCGTGGCCTCGTACCTAAAAAGAATCCTCGTGGCGAACAAGACAAAGGAATACATTCTCGTGCCTTACTTTCCCGAGTAAGTCGTTATTCACTCGCCACCGTCGATTGGCTTTATTAGATCATCATCATTCTTTTTCCAACACGTTCCATTTGAATTTTTTGCGCAGAGATGAAAACTGCACGCTCATCTCCTTATCGCCAAAGCATTCCCATGCCACGTATTTCGACTCGGGGAGTCTAGAAAAGAAGAAAAACTACGACAAGATCAAGGAAGTTCTGGATGATGCTCTCACTGGCTTTGCCTCGACGGAAGGCACCACCTTCTTGCGTATGAAGGTAAAGTTCGGCAGGCACGTCTTCAACCACGTAACGGAGTTCCCCTGCGTGAAGCAGCCGGAAAACAGTAAGAAGGAAGCCTACTACGCACTCCATCACATGAGGGCGTTCCTTGACCAGCAGAATTCTACGCTGCCAGATCATCTCAAACAGTGGGCCGAAGCAAAGGCCAAGATCAATGATTCGGATATTAGACAAGAGATGTATCGCATCCAGCAGCAGTTTGGGGCAATCATCTTTCGTGATGTCATGACTTCGGGGGGGGGGGGGTCTTCTACGGAGGAAATATCCCGAATAACCGTGACATAGAAGATCGCCTAGAGATGCAGGGTGACTATAGGAAGTTCTTGACGAGACAGGGCGTCCTCCCATTCCCTAAGCCGAGCCAGAAGGCTTGATGTTGGCCTAGTTATAGTTACAAACTATAGATGAACTTTGTGTGTGTGTGTGGACAAGTGTACTTATCTTATTAGGTTTATGAATCATCGCTTACTTATTTTTCTTATTATTATTATATATCAATCAATGCTTGGTTTTTTTGCTTACTCTTTGGTCCTTTTCTCAATTTGGTCCTTCTTTTTTTCCTTACTCTTTTTTCGAGAATAATGCCGATGATTGAAATGTCGTGGCACACTATATATGTGAATGTGCTACGATGGGATTGTACGCCTTTTGCTATGCACAAGTCCAGGTGTTGTGCATCCTACTTGGCGTTCAGTTCCATCGTAGCATATTCCTGTGTCCAACGACCTATGTATATATATGAGGCATGCTTTTTGAGTTACTTTGGTCTTTTTCGAGAATAATGCCGATAATTGAAATGTCGTGTCACACTATATGTGAATGTGCTGCGATGGGATTGTTCGCCTTGTGCTATGCACAGGTCTAGGTGTTGTGCATCCTACTTGGCGAACTGTTCCATCGTAGCATATTCCTGTGTCGAACAACCTAGTTATATATGAGGCATGCTTTCTGAGTTACTTTGGTCTTTTTCGAGAATAATGCCGATGATTGAAATGTCGTGGCACACTATATGTGAATGTGCTGTGATGGGATTGTCCGCCTTGTGCTATGCATAGGTCCAGGTGTTGTGCATCCTACTTGGCGGACAGTTCCATCGTAACATATTCCTGTGTCGAACAACCTAGTTATATATGAGGCATGCCTTTTGAGTTTGGTCTTTTTGATTTAGGAGTACTTTCTATAAGTGTATCTTCATATGCGACTTTAATTATATATGTTTTTTTCAATAATCGGTTAATTATTATTGTCAACTTATAGATGACGTGGTACGTCGTGTACAAGGGACGGGTTCCCGGAGTCTACGATGATTGGGAAGACTGGGAGGCAGTGCACCGTTTCAGCGGCAATAGCTACAAAGGTACAACACTATGGCGGAGGCGGAAGCTAGATACACGCGCTATCTAGCGGAGTTAGGACAAGGAACCGGATGAAGACCTACACCTTCGTCAGCGGTGATCATGCTTATCTTCTTTGGTTATTTATCCGCGTTTGTGTCTAGCTAGCTAGTTTAGATGTCTAGGCGAGCTTCCGAGCTCTAACTTGTTCGATCGACACATGTATTCGCATGTCACCTACTACTTTGTAACATGATCGAAACAATGTAACTTAGACTATGTATTCATGTATGAGACTTATCTATATGTATTTGTTTCAATCTTGTTTTTAATATTGAGTATTTACATATATAATTGTATATCTTGTATCTGTGTGTGTATATCTGCTGTAATATTGTATATAATCAGATTGCATATAATCTGCCTCGAAATTAAAAAAAAAGAAAACATACATCTGTGGCGCACATGGTCTACCTTCTGTGGCGCACTACACCTAAAGCGCACTATGGAAGCTTAGTGGCGCACTAGGTAGTGCGCCACAGAAGATCCCAGGGGTAGCGCACCAGCCCAAACTTCGGCGCACTAGGAGGTGCGCTTCGCCTGTCTACACACGTGGCGCATTAGGCGAGGCGCCACGGCTGAGATATAGCCGTAGCGCAAGGCCCGTGGCGCACTGCTAGTGCGCCACGGATGGGCATTTCGGGTGCGCCACTAGCAGCCTGTTTCCTAGTAGTGGTAGTTATCCGTTGCTTGCAAATTAATACTAGAAGGGGTTCGGATGATAACATGAAGGTGGATTATTAGTCATAGATGCAGTTGGATGGCGGTCTATGTATATTGTTGTAATGCCCAATCAAATATCATAGGAATCATGATGTCTAGTATTTGCATTGTTATGCCTTGATCAGTCTGCCAATTACCCCTCTGTAATTTGTTCACCCAGCATGTTATTTATATTAAGGAGAACACCTCTAGTGAATTGTGGACCCCAGTCCAATTTTTACCATTGTTACATCATCTACTATTACCGTGTACTTTCTACCAGCAACCATTACGTTCCAAACTATATGTTTAATCCTTTGTTTTTAGCAAACCATTGAGATTGAGAACCTCATTGTAAGTTGGGGCAAAATCTTGAATTTGTGTTGTGCAGGATTCCAAGTTTCTAGCAACACCTTGGAGTTGTTTCCTTTCTCCTTCTGGTTCGATAACCTTGGTTTCATAACTGAGGGAAAACTTGTCGCTGTTCTCATCACACCTTCCTCTTGGGGTCTCCCAACGAAGCTCTACAACTAAGCCACATCAAGATTTTTTCCCTGAACTAGTTGGTTGAGCTTAAACAACAACTTGGATAGTTGTAAAACAAAAGTTCTAACCGACTATGTTCCTTGTTAAAGGGATTTTTAGTTTTGTTCGTGTTGAAGAATGATAATATTTCCTTCTTGGATATGTTATCTTCCCCCATCTTTGATTTGATTTGGGTTATCATCAAATCAAACTTGGTTCCAATGACTATCTTGATGGTGTTTCTACTTGTGATGTTTCACTGGAGTACATCTTCGCACCCTTTGGTCTGACCAATACGTTTGCCTTGTTCAAGAAACATATGGGTCCATCTTCTTTGAGTGTCTCAATAAGTTTGTTGTTGAGCCCATCGAGGACATTCTTATTTTCTTCACGTTAGATTAGATTCATATGGAACAGTTGGAATTAATGTTGGAAAGTTTTGAGAACCATCCTCGAGTCATCTTGAAGTATGAGTTCTGGATGTTAGAAGTAATCCTCTTTGGTTCACGTGCAAATGTTAAAAGATGACACCGTGGATTGGAGAAGAGTTATATCTCTTTACTTAAGGACACATGTGTGTTTTATTGTTAGCACTTTATATGTATGTAGTTATCTTTTGACAATATGCTAATACATGGGTCTAACAATCTAGCTCAGTCTTTTGGAGCTTGACATTGTAGTCCCTGTCTTTAGAATTTAGTAACTTTACCTTCGCGGTAAAGGTTGCAAACTTTATATTCGAACATGTTGAGTCTGAAGTATCATCTCACCTAACCAAAGTTGAATCTCAAGCAGCAATGATGGTTGGTGTTCCTAAAGGTTGTGAAATAGGTATCTTTCTAAATCTGGCAAGATTGACGTAATGGTTTACACACTTATATGGAAAGACCTTCTATCATATTCCCTTGAGTCAGCAATAACAACCACTATTCATGAGGCTTCTTCTATGGTTTATCATAGGAGATGTTCTTATGGTTTCCTTTGTATCCGAAGTCCAACCTTTACTTGATGCAAGGAGAACATTTAAAGTAGTGTTGCTAAATGTCTCTTGGTCAATCCTCTAGACCCTTTATGTTGGTAAGTGTCTCTCTGCCGAGTAATAGACGTCTAAGAATGAAGTTTCTTTTTCTCTTGTCATAATATTCTTACCTATTTATCCAGTGGTGTAAAGTGATATCATGATCTTTGGCAAAGATTTTGATGGGTCTGGATGAATAAAGATTTTCCTCCGTTTTCTTTCTCGTGGTTTAAGAGCGACTATGATTTTGGTAATCAAGAGTTCCTCTTGTTACATGTTCTTTGTGACTCTTATGAGTCCTTGCCATAGAAAACCTTTCTGTATTGGACTTCTGTTGAATGAAAGAGTTACTATTCTGTTTCAAAAGTAGTTCAACAGCTTGGTATTGTTGATCCCTAGCTCTGCAACTTGAAATCTCTAGTTAAGCCATTTAGTAGAGCTTCCCTATATAAGTCTGTGGTCATGTTCTTCCCATTGGAAGCTTTCCTCCTCAGAAGCTTCAACACTCTTCTGTGAGTTCCATGGTCTCAATCCTTATGAAGACCAGATATCTATCAATTTGAAACCATCTCCTTCTGTTTCTTCCGGTACCTTGACGTGTTTCATGTTCGTCATCTCAGAGTTGTTTCTAAACACTCCATTCATGACTCAACCATGAGATACTCTATGAGTTGTTTAGTGTGTTTCCCTCTTATCTTTAGAGTGGCCCTAACAATTTCTCTCTATGTCTATTTTCCTACCTTAGGAATCTCGGGTCGAGATTCTCGTAAGAGGGATAGAGCTGTAACACCCTAGTTTTAGCTAAATACTAATTAGGGTTTGTTTGTGCATTATCATGAGCATCATGTACTTTAAAATGCATGCAAGAAAACAAGATAAAATACCAAACCCTAAACCCTAGTTTCCCTCTCTTTTTGAAACACATTCAAATGGGTTTTGAATTTTGAAAACTAGTAGAACTTTTGGAGCCAAAACTGGATAAAAGGGCCCCACAATATTTTAGTAACTTTATAAAGCCCTCTGGTATTTTGAAATTATTTAAAACAGATTACAAAATGAAAATACAAAGAGAAAAAGAGAAAATATAAAATGAAAAGGGTTTTGAATAAAAAATAGTGCAGTAGCTAACATGGCCGCCACCCAGATATCCCACCTCTCTCTTATTCCTCCCTGCCGCACAACGCCACAGCAACCCAGTATCCGGCCCATTTGAAGCCCATGCCACATACCGCTCCGTGTCATCTTCTTCGATGACGAGGAAGCAGGTCGGTGGCTCACCTCCGGTCACCCGATGATCCACCCGCAGCTGTGGTACGTGCCACCACCTTCTGGAGGAAATAAGAACACCGGCTGCCGTGCTCTTCTTACCCTAATCCTCTCACTCTCTTACCTAGTTCTCTCTCACCCGTTCCTCTCCCTGGATGACGAACCCTAGCCCACGGGCTCCACCGTGTTCTGCCACTGGAGACCTCCCCGAGCCAAGACGAGCCAACCAGGGAGACTTCCGTGATGTCCTCTCCCTCCCCGTCAAGCCATGCCAGCAAGGACTACCGCAGTCGAGCCAATTGCGGCATCGCCTCTGACTTCGGTCGCCGCTCTCCAACACTAATTTCAGCGCCTTCCGACCTTATCTGCCCTCCCCGGCCCATTCTTTGTGTTCCTGGTGAGCTTCTCGTCCTCTTGGACCAACCCGCTACCTTTCCCTCTCTCAGGTTCACCATCTCGACGAGTGCTGCCGCCGCTCGCTGCCAGATGCCGTGGCTCCAGCTACCAAAACAGGGCAGCACCGCCACCATTAGGCTTCCCTTGATGACCTTGTTCATATATTCTAGGTCTCGAACCCGCATGCATGCCCAAACCACCACTCCGGTGATCTTCTGAGCCGGTCGGCCGTGGTTGACATGTTCAACCAGGCAGTGAGCCTAGCACGCCAACGTGGCCGCCTACATGGCTCAGGCCCCACCTGCCAGCCATAGTGGCTAGCCCAGCCTACGGTATAAAAAGTATTAGGGCGTGAGCTGATGTCAGCGTGACGCAATAACCCATTTTAATGGTTTAATAATTCCAGAATTTGGTTTAATCTTATAAATTTAATAATTAGCTATCTATAAGTCAGAAAAATTTGTATAATATATCAAAATGTTCAGAAAAATGAGATCTATCTATTAAAGATATAATCATGCATTGATAATCAACTTTCATAACGAGTTTAATTAGAATAACATATTAACCCCTCATAGGTGATTCTGTAGTTCTTCCGAATTAGGATTTATACCCCTCAGAACCCCAATTAAATTGTCGAGCATGTATTAGGGTTACTTTTCAATACAATTTAACTTGTCATATCATCATCCTTGATTGAGCATTGGATTGATGGCATTGTTGATTGTTTCCCTTTCTTTTCGGTATTTGGTTCTCCTCGGTAGAATACGATATCGAGGTCGAGATCAAGATCAAAAACTGAGATCAAGACCATCGAAGATCGATGAACCATACTTGACCAAATATAACCAAGTCAAGTACAAGCAATCTGAAGCTCTGCTTTCTGTTTATCAATAGGCAAAGGCAAGCATAGAGCCACCATTATACAATCCTATGGTTTCAAAAGCATTTCAATTCTTGGCATGATGCATACAATTCTACTGTGGTCTTTAATCCATAGATAGAGTATCCTATCTGTTGCATTACTCCCTTTGAGCTTATATACCTGATCCACTTCTCCTAGCATAACTAGGTTTGGCTTGTGTCCACTACTAGAGCTTATATCCGTGTCATGCTTAGCCATGCATAGTTGTTGAGTCTGGTTCATCTAGATGATGTATCAGATGCAGAGAATGTAGTATGATAGGAGAATGTGATGATATAAGATAAGAGGTGATATGATATTAAACTTTCTAAGGCTTGTATGGGAGGCCACGGTGGGATGTGCTTTTTGTAGTCCCATGCTCGCCACCCTTAGGACCCGAGGTTCTTGCCTTTCGAACCAAGACGAGCGTACAACCACACGGGGTTTATGGGGACCCCTCGATTAACTAACTTGCCTAGTCTGATCCATGAGTCTGTAGTTAGAGGTTTGGCATCTACATAATTGGATGGGTTGAAGATGGTGCATCATATAGGGCGTGACCAAGGAGGAAGTAGGCTTTAGGAGTACTCCAAATCCTTGGATATAGAGATTTGGCTGATGAAACCCTTTCTTGGAGACTCATGGATTAGGCGAAAGCAAGGTAAAACAACTAATGACACACTTCCAACCACTCCCTCTGCCAGCACATCAAGAAAGTGTGTCAAGTGGCGCTAAGAGCCGGTTGGTGCGTGTTGGTAAAGTTGTACACCCCTATATCGTAATGATATTTTCGAAAAGTCGTGTCCATGGTTATGGACGACTTGGGAATGGATGTGATGATCATAGAGAACTACAACCTAATGTAAAACTTGGCAGATCGATGTGTTCTTAAGGATGCTTCCTCATGGGTACGAGGGGGTGATCCTAGATAGGATTCAGATGATGATGACTTGGTGGATATCAACATGATGATCAATATTTCGAAGATGTCACTCACTTATCCCCTTTTAGAATATTCTGATTAGACGAGCTTCTTCTCCCTCTTGTTTTATAAACAAAGATGGCTTTATGCAAAACAGCTCCACCAGCCATAAGTATTGCGGAGTACACCCTGTACTCACCATTTCTTTGTTGATACTTTTGTACTAGAGTAAGTGTTCACCTGAAGATGAGTTCTGTACTACCTCAACACCGACGAGTAGCTTGGGGTTCTTGTCCGACAGCCTAGAATATATGGGCTGATACGTCATCATTATGCTTCAGGCCTCTTAGGACATTTGTTAAGTTTTCTATATTTAATAGCACAATTTGCCTTCCGTTGTTTGATGTTTGTGGTCAGTGACCTCTTCTTGTAATAATTTGGCTATTTGCTTAGTTATGAGCTTGATGTAATAATTTTTGTGTTGTAGGGTCACTTCTGTGTTATCGATTGTCTCACTGGATATCCTCGAGCTCTAGGTTAGGATTATGTTAGACGGAGGTCTGGGATTTTTCTAGCCCTGATGATCTCGGGGGTGTCACAGGTATAAAACCCCACATTCTGCATGATGGGACTCGATTGGACTGGCTTTAATGAGATGGATGGTTCAGTGGGCTTCGGCGCGTGCCGCCTAATATCACTTGGATAAAGAGGCCGAGGTGGGACTACGAGGAAGTAATTGCAGGCTGCACGTCCAGTGTGCATGTGTGCTTACGAGCGTCCATCACGTGTTCAAGGGGTTGGCATGACGCGTGAAACTACTGCACAGACATAACATGCTGAAACGTTGAACTCCACGTCGACATGCACGCACTTGACACTTGCCGACGGTGCTAGAGGGCGCATTTTGTGATCTATTACGTGACTACACTCCCAGCATTAGATATTTTGTGATGTAGTACAATTTTTACGTGACTAAACTACAAGTATGCTCCTCGCGTCCCTTATAGGATCGGAACCCAACTCTGCATACCTTCCATCACGCATTCCAAACAATTTCCTTGCGCAGGATGGAACCGTGGCGTGGTAGTGGCAGATCCTACGTCACCTTCTCATCGCGGCATCATTCATGCCCGCCGGCAGCCATATGAGGCACCACGACGTGTCTAACCGTGTCTGGATCCATCGACATTGGCGCTCGAGGACACCACGACATCAAATCTTGTCGTACTCGCCATGCCCGGGAAGCGTGGTGCACAGGCAGAGAAGGAGGAGCGCAAGCAGCATCCAATACGGAGGAGCACCGGAGGAAGGCTTGCGATACCACCATGAAGAAGGCCATGAGGAATAGAGGAGCTAGCTATGAGGGAGACTCCGACTCGGGCAACGAGGAGGCGTTCATGGATCAGTTGGAGACAGAACCGGATGAGAGTGACGTCGAACCGTGGGACTACGAGGAGGAGGAGGACTCCGACAAGGAAAGGGCACATATCTATGAGGAGGAAGTTGCCGACGGCAACAAAGATGACATTCAGTAATGTTCTGTTGTTAGTATTTTTATATATATAACTACCACATCCGGCATTGTGATTGTTGTAACTACCATGTCTTGCAATAATATTGGGTTGTTGGTACTATAACAATTTCGTGTGGCTTTTAGATCAAAGAGGATCAACGGTTGGCAGGCACAATCCGCGTGACAACTGTCTAAACAATTAGGGCGTGCTGGTTTTTGGGTGAGCTATAGTAAGGGATTTTCTGAGTATGTGTGACTAGCATAGAGGGCAAAAAAGAGTTAACATTGCTTTGAACCCTAGATCCCCCCTCGGTGCCTAGAACGTGGAACCACTCCATGGATTGAGGCCAAACCCGACACCTAGCTCCCTCTCGGCATCGCAAGCAACTTCTCCAAGTAGATATTTCATGGTCATTTGGAGAAATCTTGACTTTACATTTTTTGAACCCGAAAAACCAGTGTTTTCCCAAAGGAGGTGAAAGAATTAGGGCGTGCCAAGGGGCCCGAGGCAATTTTCACGCATGCTACACCATGGTGCATGGCCATTGCCGGGAGGTGGGTATTTATCTCTGGTGCAAGCATATACTTTATTTTTTTGAGTTATGACCCAGTAAATGCGGTTTGTAACTATAGGTACCCAATAAGACACTCTCAATTTTCAGGGAAAAATGGTTTGGGGTGCCCCATGGGGTACCTAGGCTGGATGCATGCCTGGGTCCAAGATTGCACCAACCCTTGTGTTGTTGCGGCCGCCGACTGGTTTCACCGTCTTTTGGACACCACAAAACAAAATCTACAAAAATCTAAAAAATGTGAAAACAGATCTTGGAGCCCTTGCATATGACCCACTTCCCTCGTAAAATCATAAGCAAGGCATACCAGGTCATTGGTCTCCCAAGGAACCACTAGGATGTCTATTGAGTGTGAGTTAACATGGCTTTCAACCCTAGATCCCCCCCTCGCTGCCTAGAACATGGAACCACTCCATGGATTGAGCCCAAACCCAGAACCTAGCTACCTCTTGGCATCACAAGCAACTTCTCCAACTAGAGATTTCGTGGTCATTTGGAGAAATCTTGACTTTCCATTTTCTGAATCCGAAAACTGGTGTTTTCCTAGAGGAGGTGCAAGATTAGGGCACGCCCAGCGGCCCAAGGCGATTTTCACGCATGCTAAACCATGGTACATCGCCGGAGGTGGGTATTTATCGCGTGGTGCAAGAATATATTGTATTTTTTTGAGTTACGGTCCGCTAAATGTGGTTTATAACTATAGGTACCCTATAAGACACTCTCAATTTTCGGGGAAATGGGTTTGGGCATGGGGTACCTAGGATGGATGCATGCCTGCGTCCAAGATTGCACCGGCCCTTGCGTTTCCAAGGCCGCCAGTGGGTTTCGCCTTTTTTGGGACAACACCAAACAAAATCAAAAAAAAAGGTGAAAACATCTCTCAGAGCCCTTGCATGTGACCCACTGCCCTCATAAAATCATAAGCAAGGAATACTAGGTCCTTTGGCACCTAAGGCACCACCAGGATGTCTATCGAGTGTGAGTTAACATGGCTTTCAACCCTAGATTCCCCCTCTCTGTCCAGAACATGGAACCACTCCATGGATTGAGCCCAAACCCGGCACCTAGCTCCCTCTGGGCGTCGCAAGCAATTTATCCAACTAGAATTTCATGTTCATTTGGAGAAATCTTAACTTCCAATTTTCTAAATCCAAAAAATCGGTGTTTCCCAAAGGAGGTGCATGATTAGGGAGCGCCTAGGGGCCCGAGGCAATTTTTACGTATGCTACACCATGGTGCATGGACATTCCCGGAGGTGGGTATTTATCTCCTGGTGCAAGTATATCATGTATTTTTTTTTTGAGTTACGGCCTGGTAAATGCAGTTTGTAACTATAGGTATCCTATAAGACACTCTCAATTTCCAGGGAAAAATGGTTTGGGGTTCCCCATGGGTACCTAGGTTGGATGCATGCCTAGGTCCAAGATTGCACCGACCCTTGCGTTGTCGCAGCCGCCTGCGGGTTTCGTCGTTTTTTGGACAGAACCAAACCGAATCTAAAAAATCAAAAAAATGTGAAAATAACTCTTGGAGCCGTTGCATGTGACCCACTTCCCTCATAAAATCATAAGCAAGGCATACCAGGTCCTTTGACACCCAAGGCACCACCAGGATGTCTATCGAGTGTGAGTTAACATGGATTTCAACCCTAGATCCCCCCTAGATGCCTAGAACATGGAACCACTCCATGGATTGAGACCAAACCGGGCACCTAGTGAAGGGATACGGGTAGGCTACACTAGCGCAAATCAAAAAAATTCTACCGCGTATACCAGGATTACTGTTGCCATAGATCATGGGATTACCACTAGACGTGCAGTTGCGGAATCGATGAAGCGTGTCGAGGCAGTGCAGACGTTCCACGTATCCTCCTTGTCCTTGTCCCACGAGAAGCTCCCCTTGCGCGGCTCGTCCAAGTGCCACAGATGGAGCACCTCCGAGGTATCCACACATGCAGGGTCGAAGCGTCAGACGCCGGACTGCTAGGTCCGCGCGCACGACACAGGCGTGAGGAGTGGCGGCTGGGTGGAATGGTCTAACGTCTAACCCTGGTCAGCTCGCCCCACCCTCTCTTATATAGGCATCCCTAGTGGGATTCTACATTAGCAGCCCATTAGTAGCCTAAGCCTGGTCTAATTCGGATTCAATCCTTATTAGGCTTCCAGCCCCTTAAGTGTGTGACCCTATAGGTTCATATACGTATATACATGACACGAATACTCTTATTCTGCCAATAGTTGGTAGCGGCCTCTAGCAAGACGTGCCAACTCCTAAACGCATACACAGATCATATCGGATGAACCATCACAAAGTTTAGTACATGTCTTTCCCTTTGCTTCACGATATTTGGTCTAGCTCCAAGCTGACCTCCCTTTCTCGATACTGTGATTCGGAATCCCTTTACTAGGTTAACTCTTAACCATATGTAGCACGGCCATGCATTTCTAGATCCGATCACTCGAGGGGCCCAAAGATATCTCTCTCAGGTAGAGAGGGGCAAATCCCATCTTGATTGACCATGTCTTGTAGCATGCTTAGGGACAAACCCGAAAGCTACCTTTATAACTACCCAGTTACGGTGCAGCGTTTGATAGCCCCAAAGTAGGTCGATCCACATCTCAAGTACATGCGACAATCTCAGGTCTAAGGAAAAAACGTACACGATGTGTAGAGAGAGCTGCAAGTCTAATTTCCAGTATCAAGTTGGATCAGTCCAACCCCATGTTCATAACATGTGTCCACATCATTGGTTTGACATCTCCATGTCTATGAATTGCAAAACATAGTCATCAACCAATCGATGTGCTAATCTAATATTCACGTGTGTCCTCACATGAACTCCAACTAGGGACAACTATTAAATAACCATAGAAGTAAAGAGTTTCACAAACAATTCACATAATTGCCAATCAATACAAGTTGCCTGATATGGATATTCAAGGAACATTACAATAACTCATGGATACATATGAAATATAATCATCTCTATGATTGCCTCTAGGGCATATTTCCTTCAACTAGCTCCCTCTCGGTATTGCAAGCAACTTCTTCAACTAGAGATTTCATGGTCATTTGGAGAAATCTTGACTTTTAGCTTCGCCACGGTATACAAGTTCTACATGTAAGTAGCATGCGTGCTTGGGGTGTACGTGTATGCAGATCGCCACAAGTTGTGTTCAAAGGTGTGTAACATACCATCTTTTGCGTAATATAAATAAGATATGTTTGAGCATTGCATGCATGCATAACACTTGCACTTTGGTTTAATCAAGAAAGAACCAACAAAACCCTAAACCCTAACTCCCCTCTCTATTTTAAACATTCATCTGGTTTTGAAAATATTTGGGAAAAACACAAAATGCATGGAGCCCAATCAGTACCAAGGGCCCCTTAGTGTTTTCAGTTATATTATATAAAATTTTGTAATTTGAAATTATTCAAAACAGAATTACAAATGGAATTTACAAAAGAAATTAGAAAACAGAAATATAAAAAGAAATCTGCAAATAAAAACTACCCCTAACCCTCTTTGGGCCGCAGCCCACTTCTCTCCCTCTCCCCCTATCGCCCATGCACTCCCCAGCCAGCCCACCTGGGGCCCAAGCGCAGCCCACCAGGCCCATACCCCTTCGTTTGTTTTTCCCCGTCATCCTCCTCGCCGGTGGATCGAGCTAAGCAGCTCGCTGGCGGCGCCTCCATCGCTGGCATGCGCTAAGATGCACGCCGCCACCCTCCAGCGTCTATAAGGACCCTGCCTCGCCATAGAGAACCCTAGCCCACCATCTTTTCCCCTCTCCCTATCTCTCCTTCTCCATGGCCGAAGAAACCTAGTTCTGGCGCCGCTCGTCCTCGTCGTCTCCGACCACCCCGCGCCAAGCTGAGACCACGACTGGATGTGCTATGCCGCCCTCGTCCTTACCCTCTAAGCTCGCTTGTTGGGACACCTTCCTCTCCCCGGAATCGAGCCCGAAGCACTGACGGCCAACGCAGGTTACGCCGTCGATCCGCCACCGTCCGGCCTCACCGAGCCTCCTCGCAACCCTGTCGTGCTCGTGGTGAGCTCGCAGTGCTAATGCGACCTCCCGTTGCCTCCCTCTCCTCCTGTACCGCTCTCCCCGCGAGTTCCCGACGCCGCCGCTGCTGGAGCTCGTCGAAGGCGACGCTCCGGTGACCAAGAAAGAGCGGTGCCGCCACTAATCTGCTCGCCTCGCTCGCCTCTTTCAACGCGCCCCTCCGCGCGAGCAGGAGCGCTCGGAATCAGCGGATTTGATCCCCAGCAGTGGGCATCTCCATTGCTGATGTAATGGTGACATCAGCATGATGCAATAACTCTGTTTGTTTTATTTAAATGATTTCTGTAATTAATAAATATATGACAGGTAGGCCCTACCTGTCAGGGTTTTATTATTTTCTGTAAATACTTTCTGAAATGATTAAAAGTCTGACATGTGGGCCCAAGTTTGGAAATTGTTTCAAATATTCCAAAAATGATTTAAAATGAATTAAAATTTGAGAAATTCATAACTAATTAATTTTGAATCATAAAAATACAAATAATATACTAAAATGTTCAGAAAAATGAAACCTATCTAGCTAAGCTATAATCATACATTGTTAATCAACTTTGATGGCAAGTTTAATTAGAAGAACCAATTGGTGATTCCGATGATCCCCATGTTTTAGGGTTTGGACATCTCGGACCCCCTTTAAAGTGACCAAGCATGTTCTAGGGTTCTTTTAAACACTATTAAACTTGTCATATCATCCATATTGTATGAGAATTGCACATGCCATGTGTTGAGTGTTGATTTCTCTTTTCCGATGATTGGTTCTTGCGAATAGGAACTGAACCCGAAGCTGAAGTCAACGCTACTGAAGAGCACTACCAGTCCAACAACGGACAAGGAAAGCGAAGCCCCACTCATACATATGAATCCTAGGTTTACAAAGTATTTCATTCTTGTCATATGCATTCGGTTCACTAGTCTTTTATCAGTAGATAGAGTAATCCTATCAGATGCATATTTCCCTTTGAGAACTAAATACCCGATCCACTACTCCTAGCATAACTAGAGTTTGGCTTATGAGCACTGCTAGTGCCACAGTTTAGTCAAGCTTAGCCATGCTTAGTGGTCTGATGCTGATCATTCAGGTGATGCACCGGAGATGCCAATGAATCTAGTATGGTAGGATGTGGTGATGTGATTAGAGATGGATGAAAAACATGCTAAGGCTTGTATGGGAGGCCACGTGGGTTGTGGTTTTTGTAGTCCCATACTTGCTACCCCTAGGACCCGATATTCTTGCCTCTTGAACCAAGACGAGCGTACAACCACACGGGGGCCTGGAAACCCCCTCGACTGACTAACTTTCCTAGTAGATTCCATGAGTCACATAGTTCGGGCTTTCCATTTGACATACGCATCTCGGTTTTTCTTGAATGGAGGTGAAGGAGGTGCATTCATAACAGGTAGGTAAGCGTGGCCGGGAACAAGAGATGCCCGGCACCCGTAATCTTGAACCCTGCGCACATCATTAGGGACTGGCTTCGGGACTTGACCCGTTATGGCGGCATATCCCTAGTGCGTGACTCACGGTCTCGGCGAAAGCAAGGTAAAGGTCGTGGTCAACCACTCTCTGCCGGCCTTCCAAGGAAGAGGGCTAATATATTGTCATTAAGAATCGGTTGGTACCTGTGGGTAAAGTTGTGCACCCCTGCAGGGTTATTAATCTTTTTGAAAAGCCGTGTCCATGGTAATGGACGACTTGGGAACGGACGTGAAGATCATAGAGAACTATAACCGAATGCTAAAACTTGTCAACTAAAGTGAGATCCGGAGTACTTCCTCGGGGTTGTTTGAGGGGGTTGTCCAGGAAGAGAGGTTCAGTTGATGATGGTTCTTGGTGGTTATTGAAGATGACTCCGAAGAGCTATAGTTGCAGTTTTATTATCCCCTTTTGAAACTAATCTGACTAGACGAGTTTCTCCTTCCTCTTGTTTTGAAAACAAAAGATGGCTTTATGCAAAAAATAACTCCACTAGCCATAAGTCTTGCAGAGTACACCTTGTACTCAGCCTTTCTTCGTTGATGTTTTTCCACAGATGAAGCTACTCCAACTGAAGGTGGTTTCTACGTCGAAGTCGACGAGTAGTTGGGGTTCCCGGGCAGCAACCTAGGATCTATGGAAGGGTCGCTACTTCTATTTAAGGCCTCTTAGGACCTTTGCTAAGTTTGTTGTTTAGAACAACTTGTTTGCTTCCGTTGTTTGATGTAATGATGGGTCTGTGACCCCTGGCTTGTATGACTGGTTTGTAACTCTCTTAAGAGTTTACCTTATTAATGTAAGGTTTTTATGTTCTAAAATGTTATCGATCTTTCCCTGCGCGTTGTGGAATTTAGGTTAGGCTTATATCAGATGAGTATCTGGTATTCGTCTAGCCCTGATCCCGGGTCATGATAGATTTTGGTATCAGAGCAGGACTGCCTATAGGAAACCCTTCTAGCTGGTCGACGTTGAGTCTAGATTATAGGAAAACTATTTGAAAGGTAAAATTATTTGCAAAACTCTGAATAGGACTCTTTTTACTCCTTATCCAAGGTTGTTCTATTGCTGAGTTAGCTTACCTTGTTTGTTTTGCAAAGGTTTTCACTTCTCGTCTATCATTCCAAATTTTTAGGATATACGGGTTTGGGTTGTTTTTCCTAGTACTCCATACTTGGTTGCAAGGCTCAGAGTTTCCAAGTTATATCTTTGCACCTAGGCATTGTTTTTCAACTTTGCTAAGGATGCCTCTAATCCCGCTCTCTATTCTCCTGTGACTTGTTGGTATCATATCATGCTTGCATTCCATTGTTATGGTCTGTATCTAAGTTGGTAGCGTATATGTTCCATATGCTTGTTCTACTGCCATACGTAATGCATCACTATAATCTTCGTCCACATGTTCACTTCTACCATGATCTTTTGATATGGTTTTTGTCATTCTTTGATGTAACTTTTTGGTGAATCCATTCTCATGGTTTCTGTTTTCTCCTCAGGATGTCGTCTGGTACTCGTGGTTTTGTTGGCCTTCAAGGAAACAAAAATGCTAAACAGGAACTTCCGCCACCTCCCACAATGGCCGAGGTTCTCAACAACATTGAGACCAACCGTCTAAGGAATGAACGCCTTCTGGAGCATGTGGCGTAGAACACTGAACATCGTCCTGACGACTGTGTCACACTTCGAGATTTAATCCGCTCTTTTCCTCCAATGTTCACCAACTCCAAGGAGCCCCTTGAAGTTGATGATTGGCTCCGCACCATAGAGCGCAAGTTCAGTGCTCTTCGTGTCCGTCCTGCTGACCGCGTCAACTTCGCCACCTATCAACTGGAAGGTGAGGCTGGTGTTTGGCGGGAAGGTTTTCTGAACCTGCAAGCTCAGGGACATGTTGTTACTTGGGAAGAGTTTGTTGCAGTATTCTGTGCCTCTTATATCCCTAAGCCCGTCATGGATCTCAAAAGGAGGGGGTTTCTGGATCTGACTCAGGGGCTCATGGATATTGAAGCATATGGGCGTGAGTTTACTCACCTGGTGTTATCGCTACATTTTGGCCAAAGGAGGAGATGGGCCGTAATCAAGATGGGCTTGGAGGATACATATATGCAACGTATTGCTGGATCGGCCTTCTGCGTAGATTTGGGCTAAATTGCCCGTGTATCTGTATATTATGGTAGGTTACGTTTCGGTTTAAGTAAGAGATAGAGTTGTTAGGGTTATTCCAAAGATAGAAAGTCTCCGGACTATAAATATGTACCTAAGGTTATTGAGAAAGGAGGACGATCACGTTCACAACAAACACAATCTCGGCGCGCCATACCTTGTTTCTAGGGTTTCTTTTCGGGCAGTGTCATGCTTCCTAGATCGCGTCTTGCGGTCTAGGCAGTATCTGCTTATGCGTTATTTAGTGTTACTCGTACTGAAGCCTTGTTGATGGCGAGTAATACTGTTATCATAGATTTGTTTGGGCTAGCATCGGTACCTTTTTTGTTATGATTGCTTAGTTATCTTTGCCTTTAGTTATCTCTGCCTTTGCACCTTTTTCGGTGTAAGGGCAGCATCTTATGATCTTTATTCGATTGATTTGATCTGTTTATAGTTTTTCCTTGATTTCCAAGGTTTAGTTTGATATCCACATAGTCGAGGCCTTGCAAACGGGTTGAACGATCCGATGGTATGTAAGGATATGGTTTGCCAATTCGAGAGGAGTTGTTCCGGGAATTGACTTTACGTCGGTTGTTAGGCTTTCTCTAGGGTTAGTTTTCTATCATCTTTTGCATCTACCAGGCTCAATTACGTGTAGGACGTTCCAATTATGTGGTGAAAACGTTAAACTGTCGTAGGTCTATTTAACTTGTATTGATGAAGCAAAACCCCATGTTATCGTAGATCTAATGCGACCATGGGATAATCGGCTCGAGCCGATTCACGGAAACATGGGAGCGATCGGCTCGAATTTTACGTATACTTGTTTGCCATGCAGAAACTAATCGAGCAATCCATCACCTTCGACGGTATAGGTCGTGTACGCATCTGCATCATCGGGGCGTGTCGGAGTTTTTGAGCCATTGCAGGGACCGAGCCACCAGTTACGGAGCCTCCGGCTCTTCGTGTTGCTCGTCGCTACTCGCGGTGGGTTTTGACAGCAACACATTCGCACGCCCGGTGGGACATTCAACATCTGCATCAACATCCGACGCTGCGATGGGGGCGGGACGGTCACGTCTGACGATCTGCGAGGAGCACAAAGCGGCGATGATGATATCAAAGCTCTCTCGAAGCCGATCTCATCGGATCTTTTGAGAGGACCGTAAGCATGGCATCGGTGGAAAGGGTTCTCACCGAAGGTGCCCTTGATAAGGTGGATCTGCATTCCTTGAGGAGCGCACGAGCTCTGCGACGAAGTCAATTACATGGTGGCTCATTCTCTTCACCGCCATTCGAGAGCCTAGTGAACGCTTTCGGCCGCGTCGCCTGCGTAGTTCAGAGATCATGAAACATCGGTACTCTCCGTCGGGGCCTACTCTAGGGACTCACCAGGAGAAAGATCGCTCGGACCGGCCACATTGCCCTTCACGCTTGCAGCTCCGGAGCCAGGGGCACGGCGTCGTCGTCTACAAGGTTGGAGGTGACCACGGCAATTGCCAATTCTGTTTGAATCACCTAAAGAAATCCCGCATGGATATGTGTGCACCTCGTGGACTGCAATAGCTTGACGACCGCAGATTAACCGCAGGATTTACAGGGCAGGAGTTTCGGAGCAGGGCTTGGGCGGTATTTCGGGCAGGATGTCAGGATGACGCCGATAAACATGCATGGCTAGCCAAATGCATGCCGGAGCAGTCATGAGAATTCAGCCCTGCAGCTCAAGCGGTGGAGCAAGTCCGTACCATCTTGAGAGACCGGTTCGGCCGTCGAAGAAAGGAAAATCGGCTATTCAAGCCACGTAACGAAGTTTGATCGAATCCGCTGCCAAGTATCGGCTCCACGAGTTCTCACGGTTTAGCGGATCGAAGGGTCGAGCTCGATCGAGCATGTGAGCCGATACCGCGATTAGGCATGATTTCAGCATCGGATCGATTCTGGCGTAAGGTTCTTTGCGCAATCTCGACAGACCAGCTTTTGGGTGGTACACCTCGTTGCACCGGATTCGATCCAAACACGGAAGCAAGCGGAAGAGCAGTCCCACATTCAGTATCATTGAAGCTACGCTGGCATTGCGGTCTGGCGCGAGTGCGACAAAGCGAGAAAGCGGTGGCGAGTACATTCAGCGTTCAGGACTGTCAAGAACCGATGTTATTCGGCTCGTTTAAGCGAAAGAAGCGATCATGGCGGTGTTGGGTCTCGGCACCTATCAAGGATCGGCTTTCCAAGTAGAATACAATTCATTGGCGCATGGCCCCGGCGACAATGTATGAATAGCGCCACCGAGTTGTACCAAGACAAGTTCAAATGTCCGATAGGCCTGGTCGATCTGGAAGAAGAGGATCCGTACAAGACCGGGAGGTGGCCATGGTGAATGGGCTCGGGGTAGATCTGTGTCCTGCAAATGGGTAAAACAAGGGCCTGCAAAGGGTTCGACTTGATGTGAGCAAAGCTGACGGATATTCGATTTACTCTTTGAAGAAAAGCGGTGAAGTTACCGAAGGCCATAAAATCCCTACTCAAGAGATGAGCGGAGACCATACTACAAGTGGCATCACTCGTTCACCCACACCACCAATGATTGCAAGAGCTACGTCGCCAGATCCAAAGCGGCGATAGAACAAGGCCGTCGATCCTTGGGCATTCGCCATGAAAGACACAAACCCGTTTCCGGCGTCAACATGGTAGAACACAGCCACTCCGAGGCATCGGTTAGACTTCTCGTTCGATGTTAATATGGCGGGCCTGTACCACCATAGCACATATAAGGAGGCGGTCGCTCTCGGGGCAAAGAAAGAGAGGAGGCTGGTCACGTGGCGGCCCGTTATGATGACAAAGGTATTTAACCGAGGAGAAAGTGAAGCGTCGATATCGGAAGCCACACTCACGCATCTCCTTAACAAGTATGAGCGTCGTATGACCGGCGTCGCCCGGACGATAGAGATGATGAAGGATATGAGCACCTCGCTAGGGAAAGTCAAAGAAAAGGAAGGCGTAGATAAACATTGGGATTGTCCTTTCTTCAAGTATTGCTTTGGGATGCGGGAATGAGCCGATTGCCTACAATAAACTGCCCGGAATGTGGACAGCGGAAGGATGACAGTCGATTTCGGTGTTCAGCGTCTAGGGCCTCTCCGCCTCGAGCAGACAAGAGTCATCTCGAGCAAAAGATCTCGAGGAGCCAAAGGGTGAAGAAGAAGACATATATCACCGGCCAAGGTGGTGTCGATGGACTCGGACACACCCAAAAGTGTAGAGTTCAGCGACTGCGTAACTGGAGGAAGCGAGCGCGATCTCACGCTTTAAGGAAAACGGCCCGATCTGGCGTGAAAATTGACAAACCTTGAAGCGGAGGCTCGTCCGAAAAGGAAAGTGGCGCCCCAAAGTAAAGCCGATGCGAAGACATCGGTGGCACAAACATGGTGTTCATACTTCCGTCGAGTTTTGCGCTCCAAGAACCAAGAACTACGGTGGCGGTTGGTACCGGCCCACGGAGTTATCTTTGAAAAGCCACAAGAGAAGGGCTACAAACATCTGAAAGCCCTGTACCTGCGAGGTTATATTAATGGGCAGCCTGTATGCAAGATGTTGTTCGACACCGGAGCGGCAGTCAATATAATGCCATACTCCATGCTACGGCGTTTGGGACGCTCCACTGCAGATCTGATCAAAACCAACATCACGTTAAGCAACTTCAACGGCCAAACTTGAAGCATAGGCGTTAGCGTGGATCGACCGTGGGCGAAAAACCATCCCTCGTCATTCTTCATCGTTGGACAAAAGCACCTACTGTCTTCTTTGGAGAGATTGGATTCACGCTAATCGCTGCATTCCATCCACGATGCACCGGTGCCTATCTGATGGGATGGAGATGAAGTGGAGGTCATTCATGCGGATGATTCGATCGAGATCTCCATAGGCGGCATGAACATATGGGAGCGAAGACCAAGAGATCTGGAATCAGTCTAGGCGGCTGTGGCGCATTGAAGCTACAAAAAGCGGGGTGAGGCTGGTCTTATCCGGCACGGCAGTAGCAAAGTCCACGATTGTACGTGGTATGGCCGATCCCTGCGATCGGCCACAAAAAATAAAAAGCAGTAATCTTACGACAAACAGGTAATGCAGTCGTAGTAGGGAGGTTCCCTGCCATTATAGAGCACAAATAAGTTGTAAACCTTCCTTGACTAATGCAATCAAAAAGGGGGCCGATTCCGGCAATCGGCCCAAATTATCTTTGTTATCCTCACCAACTGTTTGCCCCGTGTTTAGCATCGATTTAGCAGGTGACAGAAAGCTAGGGTATGGGTTTACCTCCTGATGAGCTAGAGAGATTGACATCGGTCACAGGGATAAGCCGACCAACATTTATCAAGAAGTTAGATCCGAATCCATGAGGTCGATGATAGCTTTGTTGAAAGAATATCCATTGCCTTGCAGGACTATCTGAGATGCGGGTTAGACAGAGCATCATTGAGCATCGACTCCCGCTTAAAAGGGTTTGGCCATTCCAGCAGCGAGCCTGACGGATGAAGGCGAAATTTTGGTAGAAGTCAAGAAAGAGATCGAGAAAATGTTGTGACTAGGTTAATCGGGCCATGCGGTATCTTTGAGTGGATTTCTAGTATCGTACCTATAGAGAAAAGGATGGCGGTGGCGTGTTGCCATAGATTTTCGGGATCTCAATAGAGCCACTCCAAAGGATGAGTATCCGATGCGTAGCGAGACATTAATCAACGCATTGCTGGTCATAAGGTCTTGAGCTTCATGGATGGCAATGCGGTTACAACCAAATTTTTATGGCTCGGAAGATATACACAAGACCGCATTGAGTCCGGGTTCGGTGGGGTTGTTTGAATAGGTAGTCATGGCGTTTGGACTGAATAATGCCGGCGCCACATACCAAAGAGCCATGAATTACATTTTCCATGATCTGATCGGCAAGCTGGTGGAAATTTATATCGATGGCGTGGTGGTCAAATGCCTTGATACAAGGACACTTGGACGATCTGCAGCGTCTGGACCGAACAAGAAAATTCGACTCTGGATGAATCAAAGAAGTGTGCCTTGATTGTGACGGTCAGTTCTTGGGTTTCTTGGTCCATGAGCAGCGAATTGAGATCGGCCTGAAAAGTCGAGGCGGTCACGAACAATGAAGCCACCTACCACGAAGAAAGAGCTGCGATCTCTCATCGGCAAGATCAACCGTCGGAAGATTCATCTCAATCATCGGGAAGAATAGAGCCGTTCATGGACTGGTGAAAATTAAATCGATGAGGAGTTCATTGGCGAGAACAACAATGAGCCTTGACGAGATCAAAGAATATCTAACGAAGCTGCCGGTGTTGGTTCCGCCCGGATAAACCGTTCTACATTTACTTGTCGATGGTGACACGTCCATCGCCTCGGTGGTGGTGCAAGTTTATGATGGTGCAGGCGAGTTGTGTTTTACATCAGCGGAAGGATGCTTTGGATGCGAGACAAGGTATCTGAGATCGATAAGTTGTGCCTGCTGTTTTCACTTGCACCAAAAGCGCCACATCTTGCTCTCGCGGAGATTATCATTATATGCAAATCGGATGTCATAAAACATATCTTGTCGGCTCCTATGTTGAAAGGCCGACTCGACAAATGGATGTTTGCATTATCGAATTTGATATCCGGTATCAACCCATGGCGGTTAAGGGTCGGCGTTGGCGACCTTATTATTCTTGAAACGAATCAACACGATATAGCATTGTCTATCTGACGTGGGCTATGTTTTCGATGGATCGGTTTGTGATGATGGTTGCGACATCGGCATTCTACTCGTGTCGCCCGGGCAACATATTCCTTCTCCATCGGGCTATCTACCCTTGCACCAACAACTTGAGTATGAGGCGTCGCAGGGAATGGAGTTGCTCATGCTGGAGCGAGTAGTGGAAATTTTGGAGACTCCAAATTGTTGATTTCCCAACTCACGGAGGAATACAAGTGTGAGCGAGTCGCTCTTACCATTATGGTTGCAATTCCCGTGAGTGATGGCACAGTTCGGTACATAAACTTTAACGGATCGCGATCGCGAATACCGGCGAATGATCTACTGAAATGGCTTGTGCTACAAGGGCGTAGCGAGAGCTGATGTTGGTCTACAGTTCGGAGGCGGACGGAGAGCCGATATCTTCAATTACTTGAAAGATTCGGCTCGGGCACCTAAACGGATAAGGTATAAGGCCATGAAGTATGTGCTTATTGGGGGCGACATGTTCTACAGGACTGGAAGGGTTACTGCTCAAATGTCAGGGCCAACCGAGGCCAATCGACTCCTACGAGGTACGAAGGCGCTGTGGAACTCACCAATCGGCTCACAAGATGAAATGGTTGATCGGCGATCGGGGTTTTATTGGCCCACCATGCTTGAGGACTGTTTAAGTACTACAAAGGGTGTCAAGCATGTCGAAATTTGGAAAATTCGGATGGTACCAGCGTCGGCAATGAACCCCATCATCAAGCCTTGGCCGTTCGAGGTTGGGGCATGGATATGATTGGCAAGATCAATCCTCCATCAAGCAAAGGCCACATGTGGATTTTGGCCATTACGGATTATTTCACTAAATGGGTGGAAGCCGTCCCTATGAAGTCGATGAACTCGAAGGATGTTATCAATTTTGTGAAAGAACATGTCATTCATAGATTGGATTCCCCAAACTATCACGACCGATGGAGGTTCGGTCTTCATTTCTCGGGAGTTTAGAAAGTTACGTGAAGACACGGGAATTAAGTGATCCGATCATCTCCATACTATGCTCAAGCAAATGGGCAAGTGAAGCGTCCGACGAGCCTTATCAAGCTGATCAAGAGGAAAGTCGATGAGCACCCTAGGCGTTGCACGAGGTTTTGTCGAGGCTTTATGGGCTTATCGCATGTCATGTCATGGGCGATAAAAACCTCGCCATACCATCTAGTCTATGGACAAGAAGCCGTATTGCCACAGGAGATTACGGTTGGATCGAGGCGTGTCACTTTTGAACGATCTAACAAGCTGAAGAATGCGTACGATGAGTGACAGTGTTGAGGATTTAACTGAGCTTAGGCTGTGGTCGCTTGAGAAAATCAAAGAGAACAAGGCCAAGGTAGCTCGTGCATATAATAAGAAGGTGAGACCAAAGGAGTTCCACATTGGCGATCTGGTATGGGAAGCTGTATTACCATTGGGGACTAAGGATGCAGCATATGGTAAATGGTCTCCAAATTGGCACGGGCCATACAGGGTCGATCAAGTTTTAAGGGGGAACGCGTACATGCTTGAGGAACTGGACGGCGTGAAATTCCCAGTGGCTGTCAACGGTCAACATCTCAAGAAATATTTCCCAAGCATGTGGGATGATGGACAGTGAAATCATGTGGGATGATGGACAGTGAAATATGGGGGCCGATACATGAAATCGGCCAATAATAAAAAAAATAGCCGATGCACAGCCATCGACTCTAGAGGTTCAAACTGTTACGAGCAGGTGTCAGTTTACATGAATAAGCTACTGAAGGAATGCCTCGAAGGCGTGGAGGGCGTCAGCGCGGACACGATCCACCTCGGCGATCTCGGCCCGTCATCTTCGTCCTTGCCCATCACTAGCTGCTTGTTCAGCACGTATTTCCGGATCAGTCTTGATTGAGCTTTGAGGCCTTCGCCGTCTTGGGAGGCGATGAATGCTTCCTTGTCACGAATGAGCTGTTTTAGCCCGGACCTTCTCTTCAATATCTCCCAATTCCTTTTCAAGGATGCAAGCTCGGTCTTGTGAGAGGTGTCGGTTTGGCATCGAGACGCCTTTTCTCGTTGAGCTCTTGACATTTTATGCAATATTGGCCTTCAGCGGGAGTTGGGCGCAGATTAATCCTCTCACGAGCCAACTTCACCCTTGACCGTAGAAAACGAGTTACAACTGGCCAAAGCTTCACCAATGCTCTTGGAGTTGGTCCTTGATTTCGCAAGAACACTCTTCACCTCTTGAACCCTCGATCAACTTCTCGATCGGGAGGACAACAAGGCTTTGAGGCGCTGGAATTGAGGTAGAACAGCCCTTGCTCGTGGTTCATCGTTGGCGACAGAGAGAGTTGGTTCGATAGATTCAGGGTCGAACGTCAGCAGGCCTGAGATATCACAACCCTGGCAGGCCGAAATGGCGTTAGTATGCGTCCAACATGGAAGGATGAGCCGAACGAAGCGAACGTACCTCTCCTAAGATCAAGGGATAGCGGATGACGAGACAATCGACGTGTGTTGTTGCCGGGGCTTGGCCAAAGTGGTAACCGTTTCATCTACACCTTCAGGGCTTACTAGATCCAGCCTTGCGAAAGGCATCGGCACTTCCCCGGCTTTCCCACTAGAAGTGTCGATTAAATGCGCATGGTAGGTGCTTAGCCGATGTAAATAGTGATGAATCGACAGATAAGAAAAACAATTGGTAAGAGCATGGAGGGTGATGACTTTCGAAACCTCCTGGCTCGACGAAGAAGTTTGCAGTCCCTTGCGAGCCCTCTTGGGGCTCACAGCTGGCCCCGCCTCGACTGATGCTCGGGGGGCAGTAGGTTCAGGAACCGGCCTTTTCCTGGGAGCCGATGGTGGCAAATCTGGCTGGCTCGGTGTGGTGGTCCTCTCAGAGTCTGTTGGGCCCGATTCTCCTCGATTGGATTGTGTGTCCCCGCTGGAGGTGTCTTCGATGGAAGCCTGTAAGAAAAGGAGAGCTAGTAAGCACGAGCATGTTTGCAAGGATGAAAGAGATCAACCAAGGCATGGATCAGCGTACATGCGAACTTTCTGGAGAAGGGCTCCGGCGCCTCAAAGTCTTCCTGGCAGCTACCTTCCTCACCACCGTTCTTGTTTTAGTTGGAACTCGAGGCGGTGACCGAAGTGGCTTGGCTCTTGGAAGCCGATTGTGGTGATATCGGTGGTTACGCATCACGACCTTTTTCAAAGGTGGCGAGTTTTGCGAAAAAGGACCACGAGGCTGGTGGGAAGAATTCGAAGGGGGAGCCATCACCGTGCGTAGGTTCAGGACCATCTTGTTGCTGCAAGGAGACAGAGCGGGTTATTAGAAGAATCATTTGTGAGCTGCATCAAGAAAATTTACAAGTAGTGGTACCTGTTCTACGGGGATATCATATTCAGCATCGAGCTGTTCCAGCAACGGTCCCAGAGCTCTCCTGAAGGCATGAGTCTTCCACATCGACCACCAGTTCTCAAAACCATCGGTTGATGAAGCGAAGGTGAGGTTGTTAGGAATTGGGATGGTCAGAGCATCGAAGAAGGAATAACACCTTTGACTGGTGAGAGGATCGGGCAGGTCAGCTCTGCTCTCTGTAAGATGGTGGAGAAAGAAATGGGGAGGTACTTGTCCAAGGCCAAATTGCCGAGCCGCTACGACCGGCTGGTAGAACTCGTATCCAGGCTTGATTATTCTTTTGGATGTGCTCATGCCAACTAGAAGGAAGCAGGGACGGATCACAGTGGAAAATAGTTGCCGAGTCCTGGTGTCATCGGCAAAGTTGTCTAGCCTAAAGGAGATTGGATTTTCAAAATGTTCCGATTCTTCCGTGTAAGGAAAGAAGATAGGATTGTCCAGGCCTTGGAAGAAAATCTGAACCACTTGGATGCTTCTGAGGATCGATTTACTACTGGCAGTCTATCTGAGCTTGGCCATAGCTGGTGCATCGGATCTGCTTCCCTTTGGCATCTGGAAAGGTGCAACTTCGCCAAAAGGGGAAGTTTGGGACATGGTTTTGAAAATACATTTGAGCCCATAGCTGAATGAACCACCAAGGACCTCTGTTTTGACTGCTATGCGGAGAATAGTTTGATAGACATCAACTGGAGATATCGATAGACTTCTCCAAGGAGCAGTTCTTGGTGCCAAGTTGAGTGCCTCCAGCAAGTTCGTAGGCCAAGGAGAGATAATTCTTGGTTGGAGCAAGGGAAGGGCCACGAATATGAAATGTTCGGCCGGAAGTTGAGAAAGCCGTGTTATTTCTCCGTGTGAGGCCTTTAGTTTTCATGTGGCTTTGAAGATAGGCACCCGATTCGTCTGCATTTTGGAAGAAAGCTTGTAGGGACCTTTGTCGATTAAAGAAGAGGGCTGGGTGATGTAACGTCCGGACCAGTAATCATCACCACGTCTAATGAGTTGGTGTCATGAGGCCATGACCGAACATGAAGCGATTGAGCATCGAACCGAAATAGCCGATGGTTTTAGAAGATTTTCATGTTTCTCAAGGGAGACAATGACAAATACAAGGCATCGGCTATTCCGTGGTTTCCCATTGGGATTGGTAAGTTTTGGCTACCTTTGTACCAAGAGACCCAATGTTCGGGAGGATTAGGCCAGGCTGCATGGCGATCGGCCCAAGAATTCAAATCTAGGTTTTGGCTTACGAAGGGGATACATTGGCCTCGCAAGAGATCGGATGGGCAGGACTAGATTACTGCGGGGCCAAGACAGAGAATTTGGGAGAGAAGGATGCGGCAGCAGAATGTCTGAAACCTAAAAATTTAATGGTGGAATAAAGCATTAATTCAGGTGTTTGCCATTAATTCTAGCACCGTGTTCAGACTGCAAGGAGTAGGCGTACCTTCAGACCAGAGACCGTTGTGTTGGTGTTGGACGATTCCGCCATCTAGTTTGCCGGCGAAGATGGATCTATGCAATTGGGGATCGAGGGTTCTTGTCGCTGTAAGCTCGATCTATTCGGTGAGGCAATTGGAGATCTGGGTTAGCCTTTTTGAATAGGGTCGCAGGCTACCGTTTGAAACTGGAAAGTGGCCGCTCAGATTTGTCTAAGTATGCGACCAAATTTGACCTTGTCAACGTTTGTGGGGAAAGTCGATGTGTTACCATCGGCTCTTTGGGCTTTGACTTGGTTGACCATATGAGCGTAGTATGGTGAAAGCCGATACATTACTATCGGCTTCTGGAACGTTGACCTATTTTGACTATCGGCAAAATCGAATTGGGAAAGCAATCTTTGTTGATTCAAAAGACGGTTGTTTACAATGATGCCGATTGCTTACAAATGGAAATCTACTACTAGTACTACTACTAGTTCCTAATCTAGAAGCTGGTGTCGTCGCCTTGTTGTCTTCGCGTCGTCGTATTATTTGTCATCGGTACTTCTTTGCCGCGTAGTCTTCGCTTCTTCTTGAAGTTGTCGTGAGGCCTCCTAAATCTCGTCGTCGTCGGTGTCCTCGCTGGACCCGGCGGAAGCGCTTCACCGGGTATTCGGAGGAGGTGTCCTCCTCGCTCCTCCTCCTCGTCGGAGGATTCGGCGTCCGTCCCAGACACGCTGGCGTCGTCGCTCTCGCCTCCAGTTCCCCGTCGACAAGGCTGAGGCCCTCCTCGTCGGTCGGGACTCGTCGTCCTCGACCAGCGGCGAATCCGATCCTCTCGTCCCACCATTGTGGGGCGAGAGCCTCGTACACCGCCATTGGCGGGTGCTCCGGCGTCGGCTCCCGGTCGCTCATTGTGTTGGAGGATTGGGAGGAAAGGCCGGATGATTTGGAGGAAGAAGAAGAGGCCATGGCGGAGGAAGAGGGTTTTTTTGGCGGAGGAAGAGGGTTTTTTGGCTAATGGAAGAAGATGGGGGTGCAGACTGCTCAGATGAATTTAAATAAGGGGAATAGTGGGAGGTGGTTCAATGCCATAGCGGTTTCCCAGAATGTGGTGCCAAAATTGTCAAATCATGCACTGCGGAGAAGTTGAGAAGACAGGGCGTCATGATGAGGGGGCGGCGTGACGATTCTGCTCTGCAACGCGTAACCCGATAAAAAAAAAGGGGGGAGAAAAAACAGAGTGGTTTTGGAATTATTATTGCCAAAACCAGGGGGCATGTGTTATCGCCACATTTTGGCCAAAGGAGGAGATGGGCCGTAATCAAGATGGGCTTGGAGGATACATATATGCAACGTATTCTTTGGATCGGCCTTGTCGTAGATTTGGGCTAAATTGCCCGTGTATCATATATTATGGTAGGTTACGTTTGGTTTAAGTAAGAGATAGAGTTGTTAGGGTTATTCCAAAGATAGAAAGTCTCGGACTATAAATATGTACCTAAGGTTATTGAGAAAGGAGGGCGATCACGTTCACAACAAACACAATCTCGGATCGCCATACCCCTTGTTTCTAGGGTTTCTTTTCGGGTAAGTGTCATGCTGCCTATATCGCGTCTTGCGGTCTAGGCGATATCTGCTATCGTTATTTAGTGTTACTCGTCTTGAAGCCTTGTTGATGGCGAGTATCTGTTATCATAGATTTGTTTGGGCTAGCATCGGTACCTTTTTGTTATGATTGCTTAGTTATGCTGCCTTTAGTTATCTCGCTGCCTGTGCACCTTTTTGGTGTAAGGCGTATCTTATGATCTTTATTCATTGATTTGATCTGTTATAGTTTTGCCTTGATTTCCAAGGTTTAGTTTGATATCCACATAGTCGGGCCTTGCAAGCGGGTTGAGCGATCCGGTAGTATGTAAGGATATGGTTTGCCAATTCGAGAGGAGTTGTTACGAATTGACTTTCGTCGGTTGTTAGGCCTTCTCTAGGGTTAGTTTTCTATCATCTTTTGCATCTACCGGGCTCAATTACGTGTAGGGCGTTCCAATTATGTGGTGAAAACGTTAATCGTAAATGTCGATTTAACTTGTATTGATGAAGCAAAACCCCATGTTATCATAGATCTAATGCAGAATCATGGGATAATCGGCTCAGGAGCCGATTCACGAGAAAACAGGAACTGTCGGCTCGAATTTTACGTATACTTGTTTGCCATGCAGAAACTAATCGCAATCCATCACCTTCGACCAGGTATAGGTCAGTGTGGCACATCTGCAGCCGGGGCGTGTGCGGAGTTTTGCGGCGTTGCCGGACGAGCCCAGCGGTTAGGAGCCTCCCGGCTCTTCGTGTTGCTCGTCGCTACTCGCCGGTGGGTTTTGACAGGCAACACCTGGCTCTCTATGCAATTAGGGATGTTACCAATGATGAAGATAAGCAAGAGCTGTTTTGTAAGGGACTTAACCATGCACTTCCCTATGATTTGTTGCCCTTCAAGTTCCAGTCTTTCTAGGACTTGCACAATCAGGCTCTTACTCTGGATCATGGAAGGAAGGACATGGAAGTCTCTCAGAAGCGTGAAGAAGGAAATTCTCGTGCTTCTTCCTCTGGTGACAAGAAGCGTCGTGTATTTGTTCCATACAGTGATGTGCCTCGTGCTCCTTATGCACCCAAGTCCTCTGGCAATACTTCTCGTGTTAGCCACAGTCAAATACTGGTGGAGCAAATTCTCGTTCCCCTGCTGGTTCTCACACTGGAGTTACCTGCTACTCCTGTGGTCAACCTGGTCACTACTCAAGGGAGTGTTCTCAAAGGGCTGTCGGACGCAATGATCAGCAAGCAAAGAAGAATGATAAAGTTCAAGGTGCTGGACATGGTCGTCTGACCCATGTCACTGCCGAGGAAGCTCAGGAAGATCCACGCGTCATTCTGGGTACGCTCCGTGTCAATTCAATTCTCGCAACAGTCTTGTTTGATTCTGGAGAATCGAATACATTCATATCACAAGAGTTTGCATGGGAGCATAACATACCTTTTGAAGCAATGTCTTCCCCTCTAGAGATTAGTACTCCTGGGTCTCGTTGGCAGACCATCTGGCTTACTCATGGGGTTGAGATAGATATAGCATATCATAAGTTTCCCACTTCCCTCATTCCACTCAAGTCAACTGACATAGATGTCATTCTGGGCATGGACTGGTTAATCAAGTATCATGCCGTCATTGACTGTGCACTTAGAACAGTTGTTGTGACCTCTCCTGCTGGCATAACTGTCAAGTATTGGACTGATGGTTCAAAGTCTCCGTCAGCAGTTCTTAAACCTTTCTCGGAGTTGTATGCCATGGATGTCCTACCCACTCTCGAGGTCCAAGATGTCCTTGTAGTCTATGATTTCCCGGACGTCTTCCCTGAAGAGTTGCCTGGCATGCCACCTGACCGAATTGTGGAGTTTGTCATAGAGCTAGTTCCTGGAACTGCTCCTATCTCCAAAAGACCTTACCGCATGCCTCCTCATGAGTTGGTTGACTGGAGAAGAAAATTGAAGAGTTAGAGGGTCTAGGATACATCCAACCTAGTACATCCTCTTGGGGTTGCCCTACCATCTTTGTCAAGAAGCAGGATACATATATTCCAAGATTGGTGGTTGATTACCGTCCACTCAACACGGTGATAATCAAGAATAAGTACCCACTTCCCCGGATTAATGACCTCTTTGATCAATTAAGTGGTGCCACTGTCTTCTCCAAAATGGACTTAAGATCAGGGTATCATCAAATCAAGATCATAAAGGAGGATATCCCAAAGACAGCATTCACAACTCGTTATGGTCTTTACGAGTATACAGTGATGTCCTTTGGGTTAACCAATGCCCCTGCCACATTTATGAGGCTCATGAACTCCGTCTTCATGGAGTATCTCAACAAGTTCGTCGTGGTATACATTGATGACATTCTAATCTACTCCAAGACCGAAGAAGAGCATGCCGAACATCTACGTTTGGTATTGACTAAACTTCGTGAACATCGTCTCTATGCCAAGTTTTCCAAATGTGAGTTCTTGTTACAAGAGCTCGTCTTCCTTGGGCATGTTGTGTCTGCAAGTGGTGTTGTTGTCATACCGGATAAGGTTCAAACCATTCTAGAATGGAAGTCACCTACTTTAGTCAAGGAAGTCCGAAGTTTTCTTGGAATGGCTGGATATTACCGCCGATTCATCGAGAACTTCTCCAAGATAGCTAAGCCTATGATTGATCTTCTTAACAAAGATAAGAAGTTTGAATGGTCAGAAAAGGCAGAAGAAAGCTTCCAAGCCTTGAAAACTAAGCTAACCACCGCTCATGTGCTTGTCCTTCCGGATACAAGCAACGACTTCGTCATCTACTCTGATGCTTCTCTCCAAGGGCTCGGTTGTGTGTTGATGCAAGACGGTCATGTAGTGGCCTATGCTTCTCGGCAGTTGAAGCCACATGAGAACAATTATCCAACCCATGATCTCAAACTCGCTGCTGTTGTTCATGATCCTAAGCAATGGCGAAATTACCTCATTGGTAACCGTTGCGAACTTTAATCGGATCATCAAAGCCTGAAGTACCTATTAACCCAGCCAGATTTGAATCTCACGCAAAGACGATGGTTGGAACTCATCAAAGATTATGATTTGGGTCTCAACTATCAACCCGACAAAGCCAATGTTGTTGCTGATGCGCTAAGTCGGAAGTCTTATTGCAATAATCTGATGATTTCACAAGCCCAACCTGCTCTCTATGAGGAAATCAAGCATCTTAACCTTGAAGTAGTTCCTTGTGGATTCCTTGCTAACCTTGAAATAAAATCTTCTCTCGAGGACCAAATCAAGGAAGCTCACAAGCAAGATGATGAGGTTACCAAGATCAAAGAACGTGTTGTAAGTGGTGAAGCTAAATGCTTCTCTGTCAATGATCAACGTATCCTATATTTCAGTAACCGGCTAGTGGTCCCAAAGATTCGGAAAATCAAAGATCTAATCCTATTGGAAGCTCATGAATCCCCTCTGTCTATCCATCCTGGTGGTACCAAGATGTACCGAGATCTCCGACAAAGATTTTCTGGTGGAGTGGAATGAAACCAGAAATCGCTCGCTTTGTTGCGGAGTGCGACGTTTGCCGTCGTGTAAAGGCTGAACACCAAAGGCTTGCTGGACTTCTGCAACCGTTGAAAATTCCTGAGTAGAAATGGGATGAAATTGGTATGGATTTCACTACTGGACTCCCAAGGACACAAGCAGGAAATGATGCCATCTGGGTAATTGTTGATCGGTTATACAAAGTTGCTCATTTCCTTCCGGTTCGTGAAACAATCCGTGCTAGTCAAATTGCTGACCTGTACATCTATTGAATCGTTGTTCTTCATGGTGTTCCGTAGAGGATCATCTCTGATCATGGAAGTTTGTTTACTTCCAAATTCTGGAAAAGTTTGCAAGAAGCAATGGGAACTCATGTCGCCTTCAGCACATCCTATCATCCTAAAACCGGTGGTCAAACTGAAAGAGTGAATCCAATTCTCGAAGACATGCTCAGAGCGTGTGTCATATCCTTTGGAAAGAACTAGCAGAAATGTTTTCCTTTTGCAGAGTTCTCCTATAACAACAGTTTTCAATCTAGTTTGGGCATGACACCTTTCCAATTCCTGTATGGGAGAACATGTCGAACACCGATGAACTAGACATAAACCGGCGAAAGACAATTCTTTGGTCCGGACATGATCCAAGAAGTAGAAGATCAAGTTCGCATAATTCGAGAGCGTCCGAAGGCTGCTCAATATTGTCAAAAGACCAACTACGATCGTCATCATCTTGATGTTCATTATGAAGTTGGTGATCAAGTTTATCTCCGGGTCACTCCTCTGAAGGGTGTCCATAGATTTGGTATCAAGGGCAAATTGGCTCCTCGCTATGTTGGTCCCTTTCGCATTTTATCCAAGGGGGGTGAACTTGCCTACAAATTGGATCTACCATCAACTTTTCCAGAGGTTCATGATGTCTTTCATGTGTCTCAACTCAAGCGTTGCTTCGAAGATCCCATTCGTGATGTGGACCATGAAACTTTGGATCTCCAAGATGATCTAACCTATCGAGAATACACTTTTTGTATTCTTGATGAAACCGAGCGCAAGACTCGTCGTCAAACCATCAAGTTTCTAAAAGTTAAATGGTCTCATCACTCCGAGTCAGAAGCAACCTGGGAATGCGAAGATCGTCTTCGATCTGAGTACCCTGCCTTCTTTTCTAAAACCTAGGAATCTCGGGTCGAGATTCTTGTAAGTGGGGTAGAGCTGTGACATACCACCTTTTGTGTAATATAAATAAGATATGTTTTAGCATTGCATGCATGCATAACACTTGCACTTTGGTTTAATCAAGAAAGAACCAACAAAACCCTAAACCCTAACTCCCCTCTCTATTTGAAACATTCATCTGGTTTTGAAAATATTTGGAAAAACACAAAATGCATGGAGCCCAATAACTACCAAGGGCCCCTTAGTGTTTTCAGTTATATTATAAAAGTTTCTGTAATTTGAAATTATTCAAAACAGAATTACAAATGGAATTTCACTACAAGAAATGTGTTAACTTATGACCTTCTCATAGTGACGAGGAATGTAATCGTCATAGATTTATGACGATTTCGCACAAGATGGTCATATCTTTGTTTGGAGAAATCAATCCTATAAAATTCTGACGATTTGTGTCAAAATCGTCATAATTTCATCACATGAAATCGTCATAACACTGCAGTGCAGGTTAGAGCCTTATTTATACCCTTTATGACCAATTTAAATCGTCATATTGTCTAAAATAATATACAATAAATAAACTAGTTGTACATCGGCAATTATGCTTATATGACATATCTATGTGTCAATTTATATATATATGTCTAAAATAATGGGAAAAGGTAATGGGAAAAGAGGAATCGAACCGGTGAGACATTGTACATTTAAAGTGTTATAGTATTTTTTAAATAGAATTGTACTATTTTGAATTAGGCCTTTTGTGGTTGCTTTACAAATCGCCCGGTGTTTCACCTAACGGATGTTCAAATCGAGAATTCAAGAAGGAGACTACCAGGATCACCCTCTGAGAATCATATCGTGTCTACGGCTCTGTCGAGCAGTGCCCTACCCACAAAAATTGAAGAACTTAGCGCCTTTTGAATTGATCTTGGCGCCGAATTGATTTGGGCGCGGAGACCAAAACTTGGGCTAGGTCAAGCCTCATCCAACCACACCCACCCCACTCACGGTGAGACTCACCCATCGCCAGAGACTCTCCCTCGTCTCCTCTAACCCCATCCACCACCGCCTCGCCAACATCCGATCCCCTCCTTCAGGCGCCACACGGCCACCCATCGAATCGGGAGGAACATCGGCCATACCTAATCCTCCCACCTGCAGCGCTCCCATCTCCCTTCTCCACCCTACCCATCCATCGTGCCTGCGCCGCCACCCATACCCTAATTCTATACGGAAGGGTTTCCGGGGATCGGACAACCTTGTCAAAGGCGGGTGGTGGGGTGGTGTGATGCAGCGGTGGTCAAGATCTCTCCCCTCCTCCATGGTGTCGCCCCTCATCCCTTCCTCCACGATATCTGTGGTCCGCGAAACCCTAGCGTATCGTCGTCAAGGACGATGCAGCCTAGGCTCGTGCGGCTACTCAGTCTCCCCCTTCTCGTCCATCGGCGTCACGGTGCAGCCCCATTTCCTTCCGTCCTAGCCTCCCACATCAGATCAGCCGCCGATGCCTCAGCGTGGCCATGAGATGGCCGCTCCTCTGGCTAGACCTGGCCATCTTCAGTAACCCAAGGACCTCGGCATCGCCGCCATGGAGGGATTCTTCTGGTTATGCTCACGACCACCCATGAGAGAGGGACGGGCCAGCGATCCATGGAGGTGGAGATGGCACGCCGCCAAGTCCCTTGCCACGCATTAGCGCTGGTTCCGGCCCCTTAGTCGGTGAGAACTCTAATCTCGTTGCTCTCATGGTGGGTTCATAAGCTGGTTTCCTATAGACTTGCTTGCTAGATGGATAGAATTCAAATAGATTTGCATTTTGAGCATAATTGGCGGTGTTTATAATTTCATTTTGCATACTTGCTTCTGTAAGCAAGCTAATGTCCCCGTTGGTATATTTGACAAGTAATTAAGTCCATTTTATTCATGGTGATAAACTGGTAGCTATCAAATAATTATTTCTATGTTCTATATTTGTTCGATTTAGTATCTATAAATCTGCTAGTTGATGTCTCCATTAGCTTATTCATCAAGTATGGAATAATCCACTGTTAATAATCTCCTCCAAAAATGTACATGGAAGTTCTAACTGCTGATGTGCCCATTCCTATTAGCTGAACATTGTTGTAAGTTTATAAGCAACTGAATTGACAAGCATATGCTACTGTAGTATTTCCTAGGTTGGTAAACTCATCTTAAGTTCATTGTATATCCAACATACTATCAAAGTACCAATCTGCCATGCATATTTGTCACACACTTGCTAGATATCTTTATTCTATTTTTACATTTCTTAAAACATGCATATATATAGCTTGATATTGGAAATAATTGTCTCCCTTGACACTTTCATGTAAATACTTCCAAGTTCAAGCTTTCCTACATGGTGGAGTCCCACTTGATCGGTGTCTCCGACCTCGGCATCCACGAAGAAGGAGCGGCAAGGGAAGGGGATGGGTGTTCCTCATAGGCGATGAGGATGTCGCTAGTCATGGACAAGGGAAGGGGGATATTTGGGTGAGGGGTCATCGGGAGGCATAGCGAGGATCACGGTCACTAGGGTCTTTGGATTCAGTTCGCGGTAATCACCGTTTGTTATGGTGTATTGTCTAGTACCTTTTGTACTGTTATTATTGAGCTTTACCTGATAATTTCCTTTCTTACATACGCCAATCTAAGAGTTGGATGAGACTTTCATGCTCAATATTTGGAATGTCCAGCTTGGTTGAGAGGATTCAAATTTGGGATGGTGGTTTATCTGTGTCGTTCCGATCTATCCACGTGGAGGTGGCCTTGATCAAGCTGTTGGTTCGATTTACTTCATGAATTCGTCGGTTGTTTTGGTGTATAATTTACTATGGTTGAATGATGGTTCAAGTCTTAGTTCAAACATTCTCCTAACTTTCAGAATCGGGGAATGGTGTTGGTTCTTATCTATTCCTAAGGTGCATGCTTTTCTTGGCAAGTGGTTTAGTTTCAGTTTACGCAACGGTAGTCATGGCTGGTGCTCTAGTGTGGTCTCATCGGCAACTATCTTGTTTTCAACATTTTACCTTTTGTCATTTGCGAGCAGAGAGCTCATGTGTGTGATAATTTACACTTGTTTTCTCTAGTTTGCAGCCTAGAGCACTAGTGTTGTAAAGGCCTTTGTGTTGTGAGTTGTGCCCTTCATATACTCCCTCGTCCCAAAATAAGTGAATTGGCTTTGTCTAGATTACATCTATCTATATACTAAAGCGTGTCTTGATACATGTTAATCTAGACAAACTCAAGTCACTTATTTTAGGATAGGAGAGTATTATTTTGATGTAATCCTCTAGTGCTATGCAAAGCATTGAGTTTTATTTTGACATGGCAAAGTACCGAGGTTAATATCAAGGAAAAATTGCAGATTTGGAATCATGTTAGTTAAGTAGCTAGGTTACTTACATTCTTCCAAATATCAAACGATCTGGTCTGTTTTTCTTGTAGTTTTCCATTTTATTTTGTGAGACTATTAAGAGTCATTTCTATGAAGCGTCGATATGGCTGATGAAATTCGTTGTAGACAATTGATATCACAAGTATAAAAGTAAATTTTGGTAATGTTAGTCCACCTGAAATTTAAAGATTACGTCATGGCATTTCCTTTTGTTAATTTGTACCGCCTCCATAAGGTACATACCTAATAAATAAAACAGGAATATCAAAAAAATGGATAAGCTCTTAAGTTGCTCTCCATTGTTTCTGTTTGCGTAGACCATGGAGATCATTGATTATATAGAAAGTTTTAGGAGAAAGCACTTTTATTTTCCTTTGTTCCCATCTGAAAATATCTTTGTCGAAGCATTGCCAACAGTGGTACTGCATCGTCCGCACATCTCTTGCCAAAATTGTGTATTTCAGCCTGCAGTAAGCTATTTTCTTCAATATTTTGCTTCTTACATTGTGCTCTCCATATCAATTGCTGTGCAGATTTGTAATCTTGCGCAAAGACAATGAATGTATGTTTTGTTTCTGGTTGCTAGTTGAAATATATCGTATCTACTAGAGAATCTTGATATGTTAATATTTCCTAGTAGAAAACTGTGAATAGTAATTCTACATAGGTTCTATTTTTGAGAAAACAGTGTTATCCTGTAGATTTACGGTTGTTGTTGTTGTCTCTCTCGTGTGCTTTAAGTCAGAGCCTCCAAATTTATTCTTGCAAAATCTGCTCTGCTGACCATATTCTTGGTTGAGAGGATTTCCCACTGTAACAGATCTTTCACTTCCAAGGTAATGTATGATTATAAGTGGTAAGATATCTATCGTTAGTGTCAGGCAGACCTTTGTCATATAGTAGAAAAATGGATGGTGGTACCGACCGAATCGATGCTTCAACTGATGATTCCAGATAAGCTAGGATTGATTACCTCTAAATACTGTTTTACCATTTGTGCATGACCAACAAAACCATTTGTGTGGGTTATGGGCATCATGCATCAGATTTCTTTTTAAATCGGATGCAATTGAGATAAACCCTTTTGTCCAGCGGATGAAAAATTAATCGATGAACTAGTTCCAGTTCCATCACATCCCTAGAACTACTAGTAGTCCCCTAGAATGGAAATACTAAGCGCACTAGTGCTAATGAGGACAATAGATTTGTGGACACAAAATTGATAAAAAATACTGTGAGAATATGTATATCACACCTACTAACATTCAATATGTGTACCTTGTATCGTTTGAGCCATCTACATCTGAACACAAATGAAGCTTCCTTGCCATAAGACTTTGATATTTCTGCTCTAGTTCTTTCTTTCGTCATTTTCCGTGCCTAACTTTCGAGTCTTATTTGCACTCTGATTGATACCGAAATCTTTATTCTTGACAAGCATTCATATAGACAATATCTTGTGCACACTTCGGTCAAGCTTAAAGATTTGGCGTCTTGTGCACACTTTGTCTGTGCGTCTTCCTCCGCCTCAAGTCCTTCATCTCTTGGAGTTCCCTAAATGTTTCTTATACATATTTGAGATGGTGTTGCTCATGGTGTTTGAGAATACCTAATTGCCTTTTGTTGGACTTCTTGTGTTTGACTTCTTACGCTTGCACACATAGTCATTGGTAATGTAGATGATCTGGTGATCTTTGCACAATATATAAGTTGAGTGTATAATGGTTGAGCGTAAGCTTAACAACCTTCGATGCATGTATCTTGAGGTACTTGAGATGTTCTAAAGAATGTAATACTATCCATTTAGTGTTATATTCTCTCATTCATGCTTTAATGGAAAGCTGCATCTTGAATATATTTTTGCTCACATTTTATAATTGTTGGCATATATTACCTTATTGGATATATCATCTCTTTTACAAGCTACAATACATCTTTGAATAAGTTGGAGAAAGAGGAAGTGGAAGTTCCGGAAGAGGAAGCATGAAGAAGTTCCGGGAAGAGGCGTGAATAAGTTTGGATTTTATTCTTTCTATAAACTTTTATTGTATTTTGGTAGCTCCATGATGTGAACTATGTAACTGTGTATGATTGTAATGTGCCGATCATAATGTGCTCTGTTTGAATCAAAATGATTATGTATATTCATTGGTCTTGATTAAATTGTCGATTTTAATTCTTGAGAAAATACACTATAGCTGGGACCGTATGAATTATGGAACACCTGTGACCGACCCAAAATAAGAAGGCCCAAAGTAAAAATCTCAAAGAAAAGGCCAATGCAAGCGAAAAAAAAATGCTAGAATGATGGGCTTGGCCCATGTAGCTAACATTTGACGAGAAAATCAATCGAATAGTTGGGCTAAGCCCATGTGGAATCAGAAATGGTGGCTGATTTTGATTTAAGGCGATTTAATTTCGTCACAATTTTGCCCACGTAGGATCGACCACGTAGGATCGACTTGGCATGCTAGCTGGCGTGGCGATATTGGATCGTCATAGGCGTTATAACGATCAATATCGTCAAAGGTTATAGCGATTTTATCAAAACGTCGTTATAGTTCATTCTTGACGCTTGACTTCGACGATCTCAAAATCGTCATAAAATAAATCATAAACAGACTATTATGATTTTGTGGCGAAATAGAGGGTCATATATTGCGATTTCTTGTAGTGTTTTTACAAAGAAATTAGAAAAAGAAATATAAAAGAAATCTGCAAATTAAAACTACCCCTAACCCTCTACGGGTGGTAGCCCCTTCTCCCTCTCTGCCCATGCACTCCCGGCCTTTGAGGCCCAAGCCACGGCCATGAAGCCCATACCCCTTCGTTTGTTTTTTCCCCGTCGTCCTCCTCGCCGGTGGATCAAGCTAAGCATCTCACTGGGGGCGCCTCCGTCGCCGGCGTGTGATAAGATGCGCGCCACCGCCCGCCAGCGTCTATAAGGACACCGCCTCGCCGACAGAGAACCCTAGCCCGCCATCTTTTCCCCTCTCCCTAGCTCTCCTGCGCCATGGCCAAAGAAACACAGTTCTCTGTAGCTCGTCCTCGTGAGTCTCCGGCCACCAGCCACGCTGAGACCACGGCAGGATGCGCCATGCTACCCTCGTCCTTACCCTCGAAGCTCGCTTGCTGGGACGCCTTCCTCTCCCCGGAATCGAGCCCGAAGCACTGACGGCCACCGCAGGTTCTGCCGTCGATCCGCCGTCCGCCTCACAGGCCTCCTCGCGACCCTGTCGTGCTCGTAGTGAGCTCGCGATGCTAATGCGCCCTCCCATTGCCTCCCTCTCCTCTGTCTGGCTCTCCTCGTGGTGCCCGGCCCACGCCCTTGCTAAAGCTCATCGCGGCAGCTCCGGTGACCAAGAAAGAGCATGGCCATTATCTGCTCGCCTCGCTCACCCTCTTTCCAATGCACCCCTCCGTGGCAAAGGCTCGGAATCGTGGTTGATCCCCGGTGATGGGCATCTCCATTCTTGATGTCATGAAGTGTCGGCATGATGCAACTCTTTTGTTTTACTTAAATGATTTCTGTAATTAATAAATATATAGCCGGTGGGCCCTACACATGGGTTTTAATATTTTCTATAAATACTTTATGAAATGATTAAAAAGTCGACATGTGGGCCCAAGTTTGGAAATTATTTCAAATATTCCAAAAATGATTTAAAATGAATTAAAATTTGAGAAATTCATAACTAATTCATTTTGAATTAGAAAAATACAAATAATATACCAAAATGTTCAGAAAAATGAAACCTATCTAACTAAGCTATAATCATACATTGTTAATCAAGTTTGATGGAAAGTTTAATTAGAAGAACCAATTGAACCCCATAGGTGATTCCGATGATCCCCCTGTTTTAGGGTTTGGACATATCGGACCCCCTTTAAAGGCACCAAGCATGTTCTAGGGTTCTTTTAAACACTATTCAACTTGTCATATCATCCATATTGTATGAGCATTTCACATGCCATGTGTTGAGTGTTGCTTTCTCTTTTCCGGTGATTGGTTCTTGCGAATAGGAACTAAACCCGAAGCTGAAGTCAACGCTACTAATGAGCAGTACCAGTCAAACAACGGACAATGCAAGCGAAACCCCACTCATACATATGAATCCTAGGTTTA
Source organism: Avena longiglumis (assembly GCA_030063025.1). Classification (NCBI taxonomy): domain Eukaryota; kingdom Viridiplantae; phylum Streptophyta; class Magnoliopsida; order Poales; family Poaceae; genus Avena; species Avena longiglumis. The sequence goes on from CP125976.1 coordinate 530,921,172, forward strand.
CAAAGTATTTCATTCTTGTCATATGCATTCGGTTCAACAGTCTTTTATCGATGAAGCGAGTAATCCTATCGGATGCATGTTTCCTTTGTGAACTAAATACACAATCACTTTGCTCCTAGCATAACTAGGGTTTGTCTTATGAGCATTGCTAGTGCCTGATTCAGTCAAGCTTAGCCATGCTTGGTAATTCGATGTTGATCATTTGGGTGATGCACTTAAGATGCGAATGAATCTAGTATGGTAGGATGTGGTGATGTGATCGAGATGGATGAAAAACATGCTAAGGCTTGTATGGGAGGCCACGTGGGTTGTGGTTTTA